>CM076577.1:800133669-800382619 GCA_034641835.2 Pinus albicaulis
TGCATCTTGGATGTATGTATAGTGTTTCTCTTGCCAATGTAACACCATAATGACTCCTTGTAATGCAACCATCATTTTAGCCTCCCCTCACCTCCCCCCCCCCCCAAAAAAAATAACACAGCCCATCTACATGACCCATTACCACTCAATCATATGGATTCACGTGATTAGTCACCCCTTAGTCATGTGGATATCCATTCAAATATACCAAATACAATTGTGTATACATGTGCAATTATGCATTTCCTAATCATGTATATTGGTGCAAGTGTCCTATGAATAACCATGTGAACACCCACGCAGTTATCCTTGATAAAATCACACACACTCGCACAACACTAAAATCCTACTCCATGATTTTCTATCAATTGGAGAAGTTACTACTGACATGGAACACACCCTTATTCCACATGGAGGTATTACATGTTAAATATCAGATTGTTTTATGTTGTATCAATTATTTTAACCCAATTCAATACTTCAATTAACAATATTTTTCAATACCAATTAATCTTTCCAATCATCAATAGTAATTTAAGATAGAAAAATAAATGTAATGACAAAGGAGACAATCAACATATCACCAAGAGATACTAGATTTGGTCAAAGACCAGGGAAAAACCTCACTACGAGGAAATCTCTTTGAAAATTATTCTTCTATTAGATTGTTATAAAATGTTCAGTAGAGACTACAATGAGCCCAATAAAAAATCATCCAATAACATTTAGAAATATGTTCTCAGCATCAGTATATGTTAGAGACAAATTTTCCTATCTTCCATCAACTGTGGTCAGCTGGGGTCAACTATCAAAATTTTCCCTAATTTCTGATCACATGGAGAAAGAGATCATGCATGCGACTGATAGCTTCCAGTCGCTCCCTTGAGCCTGTAAGCATGTGAATGCAGTCAGAGTTCTCCTTTGGCAAGCCTGAAACTATGACCCAAAACCCTAGAAACACGTGTGAGCTCCAGGCCCTATAATATCAAACTTGTGCAAACCTATTTCGTTGACGCAACTTCATACCTGTGCAAACCAATCAATGAAGAATAGAAGAAGAAGATGCTAGGTGATGTATAAATGAGCTTGAGGTCACTTGTATTTATAGGCTTCCAAGGGTGACCAATTTCCTGTTAGGGTCGACCTATCCATATGTACGTATGTGGGATTTTCTTCATAAATTCACTTTCCCTTATCTGATTTGAGTGGTTCAAAAGTCAAAATTGGTCCTCTTGAAAAGATGAATATATTACCATGGTTGGAATTTGTCACTAATATTCCAAAATTAACATTACAAGGCCATGGAAAAAAATTGTCACCACCATTCTAAACAATGAAAAAGTACATGGTTTTGATGAGCTATTGGATAGATGCACTCAAGGGGAAATAAGAATGTGGAGAGAGATAAGTATGTTAATGGAAGTGAACTTAATAATTTATCTACACATGCTAAAAGGAGAAATTATCTTGGTCCATCAAATTAAAGAAGAAATAGTTTTTGATCTAATAAGGGATTTAAAGGAAAAGGCAAAGGAAGAAGGCTTCAATTGCAACAAGTTTGGCCACTATGCTAGAGAATTCCCTCACAAGAAGAAACCTCTAAGGGACAAAAACTACAATCAAAGAAACAATATGTATATTTACAAAGGGAAATGGAATTCTCTTGCTGCTCAAGAACGAAATACTTGACCTCCCAAGAGCACAAGAAATGTTAGTATGCTGAAAATAATGTTGTTGAAAACAAATATGAGTATTATATCATTTTTTCTTTATCTACTACCTCTCCTTTGGAGACCTTAGATTAGTGGTTAATTGATAGTGGAGCTTGAAAGAATTTCACTGGATATAAGGAGATTTTCTCAAATTTAGTTGAGAGGAAGACTAATCTAAATATTATTTTTGGAGATAATGCCACCTACCCCATGAAAGGAAGAGTAATTGTCACTCTTTATTTGAAATATGGTCAAACCATACTTCTTTAATATGTTTTGTATGTGCTTATTTTGAAGAGGAATTCGATATCTATTTATATAATGGAGAATAAAGGATTCAAGGTAACTTTCACTAATGGAAAGGTATGTGCATGGATAAGAACTTTAGACATTATTTTACTCTTGGGTTTAGTGTTGATGGTATTTATCAAGTTGGTGGAATTCCTTTGGGAGCTTTGGAAAATGACACCTCTATTCGATATGTGAAATGGCACTAGAGATTTTCTCATTTACATTACAAAGCCTTACCAAGTGTAAGGAAGATGGTCACAAGGAATTCAAAATTTCATATGAATCATGAAGGAGTTTGTCAAGGTTTCACAACAAGAAATTATATAGAGGGACCATTCCCTTCTAGTGAGAGCAAGACTACTGATATTCTTCAATTGATCCATTCTAACATGGTTGTTTTTTTCCTATGACTTCATTGGGAGGATAATTATACTATGTGACATTTCTGGATGATTTTTCCCACAAAACTTGGATTTATTTCTTGAAGAAGAAGGATGAAATATTTAGATGGTTTATCTCTTTCAAATCATTGGTGGAGAATCATACAGGCAAGAATATCAAGACATTGAGAACCAAGAATGGAGTTGAATATGAATATAATGAATTCAGTGAATTTTTCAAATAGGAAGGTATCAAGAGTGAGCTCACTGTTCCATACAATACACAAAAAAATGGAGTTGCTAAGAGAAATAATCGTACAATTATGGAAGCCACCCATGCCATGATTCATGATGAAGGCATACAATAGTTTTTATGGGGAGAAGTTGCAGAAACTACTAATATGTATGTTCAAAATAGGAATCCTCATAAAAGCTTGGATTTAAAGACACCCAAAGAAATCTTCACTAACCCTATCATTTATCAATATAAGAGGGAGTTGACTTATGTATTCAAGATGAAGGACCTAGGATTGATGCATTACTTCCTAGGCTTAGTGGTTTGGAAAAATCCAAGTGATATTTTCCTTTGTAAAGGAAAATATATTGTGAATTTGTTAGAAAAATGTGGCATGGTGGATTGAAAGTATGTGACTACACCGATGAAACTAAATTTCAAGAAGCTATGTGCATGGAAGTTTTGTTGGTCTAGTTTTGGAAAATCCTACCAAATATAGACGATTTCTTGGATCAATGATGTTTTTGGTGAACACACAACCAGACATATGATTTTCTATTAATACATTGAGTCAATTTATGATTGAGCCTCATCATATACATTGGTTACTACAAGGAATCATATAAGATATCTTCATGGTACTATTAACCATGGCCTAAGGTACATTTTCTAGGATCTAAGATTACAAGGATATACTGATGCTCATTGGGTTGACAATGTGGTGGATATAACATTCACATATGGATTTTGTTTCTCTTTGGGATCTTCTTCCATCTCATGGATGAGTTGAAAAATAACTCTATTGCACTAAGCACCATTGAGGTTGAATATATTGCAGTTAGTATGGCTTGTTGTGAAGCCATTTGGTTGAGGAAGCTCTTTAGTGAGCTATTTGAGCATGTTTTGGATACCACCATAATTTATTATGATAGTCAAAGTGATATTATCCTTTCAGAGAATTCCATTTTAAATGACAGATCCGAGGCACCATTTTATCTGAAATATGGTACAATGGGGAGCAATAAGGCTCCAACACATCAGGAGGGATGAACAGGTTATTGACATCCTCACAAATCCTTTGGTAAAGGAAAATTTCTTAGCCTTCAAAGAGAGACTTACATTCATGGAAAAACCCTCCCATGGGGGTCCTGATTGAGTTGGACATTGAGCTCTGGACTCCTTGGGGCTTGGGGTACTTATTGGAGCTATATGAGCACAGGGTGAGTGGTTCACATTCCACTGTGGAGTACATACCCCAAAATGTAAGCATAGGGTGAGTGGTTCACCTTCCTCTCTGAAGAGTCATGTCTCTAAGGACATGATGACCATTCATTGAAAATAGCTTATACTCATGTAGATAACATATTAACCATAAGTTACTATCCACCATAATTTAAGCAAGTATTTACGTAAAGTATGGGATAAGGAAAAATATCTAAATAAATGATGCTTACTAGGAGTTACTTTCCACCATTATTTACGATCTATTAACCACTTTAACAAATATGGGTAAAAATGTAAATGTGCAAACTTACAAAGATATGTGATCCAATTTACAAAGAGACATGTCTCTTGGGTATCTTAAGTATAAAATTCACTTGAAACTTTTCATTTTACAAAATTCACTTATCATCTCATATATTCTTGTACTTATTGTTGATGTTCTATCTACAATTACTTTCAATAATGATGTAAAGTGAATGCTATTGAAGTTTTAATGTGATTTCTATTGGAATCTGAAGTAAAGTTGTTATTGGGATAATAAGACATTGAATTAATTGTTGCAAGCATATAACATACCATAAAATTTAAAATAAAAATACAAATGATGTGGCTTTGTGAGTTGCACTCCTTTTATATGTCATGTTGTTCAATTTAATTTCTAACCATATGGGAGCCCAGGAGTTTCATTTATTGAACCACTTATGCTATTGGAATCAACGTGTTCCACCATACATGTTGGTATGCTTCTTTCTTCAACTTCAAATTCTCACCTCGAGGCCCTCATATTTATCATCCCTATACATAGGTGTGACCAAAAGTTGTTTCAATTCTTTCATGTGTTTTTCATATTTCAACTGTATATCATCAATTATTTTAATTCAAATAATTGGTTTTTGTGCACATGAATCCATTTACTATTTATTCCAATCCCATAGGCACATGATATAGAGTAGTGTTAAATATGAAATACTTCAACTATCATATTAAGTACCCTCTCTATGTTACTTTCATTTACCATTTCACTCCCTTCGATATCACCATAGGTTCCCCTTTACCACACCTTCATCACCTCCTCCTCAGTTATATGGTCACATATAATATATAATTTCCCACCCACATGGAACACCTCACCCTGTAGCACCAATTATATTACCGACATCTATGCTACATCACCATCCATACTAGGATTTTTTCATTCACATTTATTAAGAAAAAATCTCATGCTTCTTTCTCATCATTTTCATAACCCATTCCCTCATAATCCCAAACACTACTTTTATATTTCATCATTAATGCAATACCAAATTCACATTTGGCCTCTCTTACCCCCAACATTTGTATACTATTTATGTAATTACCTACTATTCACTAACCCACATGAAGAATAGCCAATGGGTCCCACACCCTTTGCAGTTTAACACTTGCACCACCATGCAAGTCACCATTTTGACTAGGGTACCCATATCCATTTTTTGTACATTCCCACCAATATTCATTTATTCTTTTCGAAAAAGTGTGCATATATTTTTTGGAAGCAAAGCTTTTGTTGTTATCATTACACTTTGTCATTTCCTTATGATAGTCCTAGTCACCTTTGGTTGGATTATTTAACACATGCATTGTAAATATCTTCTTGGTACCCACACTAGCCTTCAGGCATACCTTATTGTTCCCTAATTAAGATTCAACGCCATTTGTCTCCTTGTAGATACCAATTCCTACAATCAAAACCATGATCTGTCTAATATCATCTCTTATGATTCTCTTGAATCCAGAGTCTTGTTTTTCATAATTTGTTTTGGATACCATTCTCTAATCCATTATTATTTTTTCTCCAACTGAGGTATGCCCAAGGTCTCCACTTAGTCTTTTTTGACCTTGTCCATCCCGATTCCATATCATTTCATCACAATTTCGTACCTGATTTTGCTACAAATTGATTTATAAGGGACCTCTTCCCTTAGTTGTTATGCCTTCTTGTCAATGTCAACTCACCAATTCTAGAAATAAAGTGGTATCCTAGTTCTCATTCCATAAACAATGACAAACCTCATATTGAGAAAAGAGAGTCATTATTTCTCTTTTCCTCATTAGCCTCCTTGTTGTTAGACTTCAACACTTTCTCACATCAAGGTGGGTCTACCTTATGATAGTTGCAATATCCATTTTTTGTTGAAGACCCGTGCACTTGTCCAGTGTTCATGAGCCAATAGTTTGTACATTTTTTTTCATGTCAGGTAAATGGGGGTATTCTCATTGGAACTCTCTCCGACAACAAACAACACCATTGAGGGTGATGAATTTATCTACTTCAACATCCAACAAATACCATTCCTTCATACATTTTGATAAGACCACTCTGGTCCATTATTGAAATGATCGTTATCAAAGTCATGATCAAAATAATAGGACATGCATACCTCATTTGGACATTTAAATACCTTTTTTAGAATAATGTATGTGTTGTAGGTGGATATCTCTGCATCCTATATTAGGAATCCTTTTCTCATGGATATATCTCTTTCACAATATTAGTCAACTAGAGTGCAACAAAAAAATGATAATGTATTTTGGATATATGTGTGCTCATAAACTCATGCAACAAGGAAAAATTTCTACTAACTAAAAATTGTTCACACAATTGTTAGGTGATAAGTAGGAAGCATAGTCAATTCCAAAATATAAAGGTTTCCTAAGGAAATTAATAAAAATCCCAAAAGTAGTCAACTTAACTTTACAGAATGGGTATTTTTTAGTTCACACACAACCACCATTCAAATTTTGTGTGATTTGAGTGACTATCCATCTGAAAATTGGGGTGATTCATAGAAAATAACTACTCATTAAGCGCCTATGTAAGAAACCACAAATATCCAATTAGATAAGAAGTACAAGGTTCAAACAGTCTACCTTTTACCTCCCACGCAATTGGGGAGGAGTACTTGAAGTCCCTAAAGTATTCCTCATGCTCCCTCAAAGTATGAGAATCCCACAAAGGAATTAAGTCTCATTTAATGAACCAAGACCATGAGGGCCATGAGAAATCCTATAAATACCAAGCTTTTTAAACAATTTTGGGAGAAGAATATCAAGGTTATGCTACCAAAATCTAGATGATATTTGTAGGGGGATTCCTTATATATTCCATTTACATAAACACACACACACACACACACATGGAATTTTATTTTTTTAACTAATAAAATATATTAATACACAAGAAGCCAAGTTCACATTTGTATTAGTGATTAAGTTGTGCATTCTAAGTTACTATATTGCAAATAACAAGAAAATAAAGGTTTCCTTTTAAAACTATCCATCCATTGACTAATAACATCCAACATGAGAATCACTTAATAATTAAATACATATACATCAAAAATTATTTTTTTACTATTATACGTCATATCCTTAACTTTTACAATCTAATAATTATATACAACAAATAAAAATGTAGGAGAACTTTTCAGAAACCAAACATATCGTGCATCAAAGGGGATGGTTCCTTGATCTCATGTTCGTTGATTTATTTCGCTCCCTTTATGTTTTATGTGCACATGTGTGGATAATGTTGTGTCCCGACTGAATGTTTCCAACTCATCAGTTGACCTTCCAACCTACTCCTTGGGTACTCTTCTTCCCCACAAACCCTTGAGTTGCAATGGGGTTGTAAGGTAGAGGAAGGACACTAGAAAGTGCATGAGAGCACCCTAACTCAAGATCCCCTATTCCAAGAACCTCCACTTTACCAAACTCACTATAGAACTTAATATTCACTCTCACAAAAGCATCAGGAAATTCATCCAAAAATAGGGAAAAAAGTGTCATTTTCCTATAACATGCTCCTTTTATAGGAGGATTTATAGATGAAACATGTCACTTAATGCAAAAATAATTATTTTTGTTTACCAAATAATTTAATTACTCACCTATCCATGTGTTAGCCTCTCATTAAGGCTCACTTAAAAATTATTTACTTAATTTATTATTAAAAAACATATTTTATCTCACCCCAAGATAACTCCCTATTTTTTCTCCTAGTTTTCTCTTGATCCCCCTTTTATACCCCTTATGTTGTGTTCATTATAATTAAACTAGTAGCTCTTAGATTTGCTCCCCAAATTCACCCTACTTTTAGGTTAAACTATCCTTGGATTAATGTTTCCAGTTAACTCTATGTTCCCACCTTATTTTGCTATTAGAACACTTATCTAATTTAGAGTTATTTTAATATAAATTATATACTTAAGATTTTCCAAACATGAGAAGTGCATAGTTACTCATTTGGTCTAGTTTTTATAATTCTTCCTATCTCCCTTTATCCCAAGGTTTACTCTCGATTTAGTTAACTTGATTCTAAAACCTCACTTACTACATTATTTGAGTTAGTGCTCATCATTGTATGATCATAAAATCTTAATTAACTTTCAGTCGTTTCTTCTTGATGCCAAGGGTGTTGAGTCGGTTGTTCCCTTCAAGAACTTCCCTTGAAGTTTCAATGTTGCCACATCGCTTTCCCTTTAGGGATATTGTGACTACTAGGGTAAAAATTGGGCACGGTGATGGAAACCATTGTCATCTCTTGTGTTATCCTCTATATTGATATTAATGGCACTAGGGATCAAGGAATCGACCATAATGTTCACCCCCAAGTAAATCCTCGTGAGCGACCCAATTTAGGTTCTACCCTCACAAAATCGTGATCTTAAAGGAAAACGTATCCCAACACCTTCTAGCCCAATTCACAACGGGAGTGCTAGCTGGTGAAATATGTTGAGAAATATAGGGCAGATAGATGAGTAGAGTTCTCTAACAGTGATAACTAGTTGTGAATACTTTTTTTCTTTTCTTAATTAGGTTCTTCTTCTTCTTAATTATTATTTTGTGTTCTTATTCATCAAATAGCTACCACATCATAAATAAAATTGAGACAAAAGACACATGATGTGGGCTATCATCTAGGGTAAAAACCTCTCCAATATTGAGAGGAAAACCCACCGAATTCTTCTTCTTATATAATCTTCAATTGATGAATTCCAAGACCTAGACCCTTGAACAAGAACCTCTCCAAGACCAAGTCACCTTGCTGCAATTTTATTATTCAACTTCTTGCCTTCACTCCTGCAATACTAGCCTTACATTTTTTATTCCCTTGACTGCAACTCTCTTCCTTTTGCAATGGTTTGTACTTCTCACCCACGTGGTAGAATTAGGTTGAATTTTTCCCTTCCTTCCTGTGCTTGACTATAGAAATTCTCCTTGTGAACTCGACTTGAAAGATAGATAAATTCCTTGACTTGATTTGTATTTCTAGAGGTTTGCACTTCATATTTTCTGCTACAGGTAGATACCTGCTCCTTCCTCACATGTGTGAGAAAAATTACCCCAAAACAAACCTGCTTTTCCTTCGATCTTGATCTTCCTTTATTCGCTTAGATGTGAGGCTTCATTTTCATCCTTTTATCGAAATTCTTATGAGATTGTAGTGCCACCTTGAATGAGGCCGAGTGCCCTATATATAAGCTTCCTTCGATATTGATCTTCCTTTATTCACTTAGATGTGAGGCTTCTTCTTCATCCTTTTATCGAACTTCTTATGAGATTGTAGTTCCACCTTGATGAGGCTGAGTGCCCTATAGATAGGATTCCTCCTCATGGTTGTATGCCAACTTGACTTGAACTTAGGTTGGTATGTCATCTTGGTGTAGGATTATTGCTTCATTTTAAGGCCGACTTGCTTGTAGCACTTGGACTTGATATTGGAGAGTATTTTGAATCTTACGATGACTCAAATAAATATGTAACATGCCCAAGAAGGATTTCTCATACATGACAAAGAATATATTGACTTTATGACTTAATGACCAATCCTAATAGCTCACAATGGGAGATAGATCTATAAAATAAAATTCCTTAAGCATGAAACCAATGAATCAATCATAATATAATTTTATTTTCCTTCTTTGGATTAATTACATAAAATAATGATATGTCATTATGAAGACCAATCTTAATTACATATTTCAACAAAATCAGGGCATTGTACCACCCCTCCCATAAAGTTCCATCTATTTGCACAACCCCATCACCCATGTGTAAGTCATTTGGCCAAGAAATTGACCTATTCCTGCAACCACCATCATGCCCTTATTAGTCATAGAATAATATTGAACTTTAAATTATTATTTTTTTGCCAAGGAAAAATCATAATTTTCATTAATATTGAAAATTACATGCTGTAGATGCATTGCATATGCATTTTTGTGACTGTGGTCACGTACATATAGTTCGTCAAAAATCCCCAGTGGGGTGTACATCAAAGACTGATAAAAATAATTACAATAAATACAATATTGAGATTAGATATATCAAGATCATAGTCAAATGCTATAAAAAACTGTCAAAATCAGATATGTCGGTCTTCAATATCAGGCTGTTCTATGAAGGGACAATGATAATAGCTGAAGTGGTGTGCTTCATTCTGCTCCTCTATATGCTAGAGCCCCCTATGTTATATTGTTGCCTCCTTGGAAAGCTTGTCGGAAATGTTGTTGCATTCCCTGTATATGTGAGAACATAAGATGGATGAGAATTGAGCTTTCAAGCGCCAAAGATCTTCCAATATAGTTTTTAGTGTGTGTACATGACATAATGCAGATTTATTGAACTAGTTTATGATGATTTTTGAATCTCCTAAAACTTGTAAGTGAAGGATGTTATGCTCTAATGCAAACTGAAGGAGATGACAGAGAGTAATTAGTTTTGCATAATTGTTTGTGCCAGGTCCCAAACCCATCTTGATTTTGTATAAATGTTGTTGTGAGAGGTGCAGAAGAGCACCACCCTTGCATCTCGTGGGCTGAGTTGAGCCATCGAATTATGCCCAAGGAATGTCAAAATTAATGGTTTCAGCAATGATAGTTATAGGTGGTTTGGGAGGCTCGTCTTCAGGGATGCTGGAGTAGCTTGAAATAATGTTGGAAGAGATCGAATGCCAGATGGGGATACGATCTTTTAAGATGGATGCATTCCTAGACAACCAGATTCCCCAACAGATGAGAAGAGGAAGGCATCTATCTTTGTTTGAATAGGAAGAGTTCCACCAGTGTTTCCAAGCCTCCCCTAAATTCAAGCCATGCCAATGCAGATTGATAGCCATATCTTCTGTGATTGATGACCAGAGTGAAACAGTGGATCTGTAGGCGAGGAGAAGGTGATCAATATATTCTGAGTCATTTCTGCAGAGGGTGCACCAAGTGGGACCACGAATGGATCGTTTAAGTAAGTTATCCATGGTGCGAGCGATGTAGTTAAGAGAACACCACATGAAAATTCTAGTGCGCGGAGGTGCCTTGAGCTTCCAAATGAGATGCCACCACCAATCTAGTCTTTATGGGAGATGATCCAGGAAGATGTACATATATCCTTCCTTTGGAGTATAGATCCCGGATTTAGTGGGGGCCTAGATAATTTCATCATCCCCTATTCCAATGCGAGTGTGACATTCTGCTAGAGCTGATGTATAATTCTGCCAAGTAGGACGCATAGGCCCCGAGAGTTCGAGTTGGTTGGCAGATTTCCAACCTTGCAAAAAGAGGGTCGTGGTCTGTGGCTTCGAAATCTGTGCAATATAATGAACACCCTGTTCAAACAGATGAATGATAATGTCAAGTGGGACAGAGTGTGAATTCCCACTCCGAGACCGAGGATCGATGCCAATGCGAGCTTGATTCCCAGATTTGATTCTCTAGGAAAGGCCATTTCTGATGTGTGGAAGAGATGTGATGACCGCCTTCCAAATGGATGATATGTTGCGGTGACTCCAAGATGGCAGCCATATCCAATCAATGATGTTCATTAGCTAGATGTTTTTTATATAGACCACCTGTGTCTAGAGATTCTTAGATGTCATGATTTCCCATCCCATTTTTGCAACAAGGGCTTTGGAAAAAATTTCCATCTTTTTTATGCCCCAACCTCCCCATTTTTTGGGGAGGACAATGCTGTCCCATTTTACCCATGCAAATGTTTGTCCCTCTCTATTGTCATTCCAAAGGAATCTGCTGCAAAGTCGTTGAATGTGGGAGATGATGGCCCGTGGTATCCAAGCCAAAGACATCCAGTAAACTGGAGTGGCTTCCAAAAAATATTTGAGTAGGGTTAGCCGGCCTGCCCGAGACAACCATCTATTGTGCCAAATGCAGATTCGTTTTTCCAATTTTGTAATGAGCCAACTCCAGTCTGCAATGCGATAGTAAGAGGGTTTCAGTCTAAATCCAATATATCAGATTCCATCCTAAGGATTCAAGGAGGGAAAAGAAAATCGATTCAGGGCAAGTCCTCTTTCGTGGGGGGAGCATCTGTTGATAGTGATGGTGGATTTTAATGTATTTCATACCATGCCAGTGGATATACTAAAATCTGCAGGGACTACTGCAAAATATAATATATCACCAATGGATCCATTCAGAAAAATGAGTACGTCATATACAAATAGAAGATGAGTGAGGATGCATCCTTCAACTATTCTAATGCCCTGAAGACGTCCTAGGTGCTTCTCGTTCATAATCAGTCTACTAAGAGCTTCCATTATGAGAAGGAAAAGGGGGGGAGAGAGGGGGAAACCTTGAAGAAGTCCTCTTTCGGAGTGGAAGAAAGGAGACATAGAGCCATTGATGAGTATACTGAAGGAGACATTGGTGATACATCACATGATTCATTTGATGAAGTTGTAGGGGAATCCCAGATGAGTGAGTATCATGCGGATGTAGAGCCAATTGGCTTGGTCAAAATATTTTGCGAGATCCAGTTTAAGGATGATACTTTTGAGATTTTTGTGTTTAATAGAGTGGAGCACCTCCTTAGCAGTGCCTATAGCTTCGTAGATCTTGTGATGGTGTAGAAAAGTGAATTGTTCAGGTGAAATGTGCTCAGAGAGAATGGGCTTGATACGATTTGCGATGATTTTGGAAATGATCTTGTAAAGGCAGCTGCAGAGGGAAATTAGACAAAAATTGGAGAAATGCTGAGGATCATCAGATTTGGGAATAAGGGAAATGAATGTGGAGTTATATACATCATATAATCTTCTATTTGTTCGACATTATTCAACTAGGTTAAGGATATCCTGTCCCATGATGTCGAAAAAAGCAAAGTAAAATTCAATGGGCCATCCATCAGGGCCAGGGCTCTTATCTTTTTGGAACCATTTCAGAGTGTCCTCGAGTTCCTGTAAGGTGACAGGTCTCATTAGCTATTCTTCAGCATCCTGATCCACAAGTTGCGGGAATAATCTTGCCACTCTAATAATTTCAGCCAAATTTGTGTTATCAGGGGCTTTATATAGGTTGTGGAAATGGTCTATGCTCATATGAGCCTGTTGACGGAAGTTTTGAGCTTGATTACCCTGTTGATCTGATAGTGACCATATTGTGTTGATTTATTTGTGACCATTCACAAAATGGTGGAATACTTTGGAGTTCTCATCCCCAGATTTTAGCCATATGGCTTTGCTGTGGAGGCACCAACTCTCCTCTTGATCCTTGAGAATCCGGGATCAATCTGTGATTAGATGAGAGATTTTTGATCTGATATCTTCAGTGCATGTCCTAGACTACAAGGTTGACTCAATATCAACAATAGCCTCTTCTTTTTTGCGCAAAGTGTCCTCATCCTTTTTCATTTTATCTCTAGCCCATGTCTTTGTAATATTATTGATATCTTTCATCTTCGTAGAAAATGCAGATGAGGATGAGGATGCAAGTGCAATAGGATGGGCAGTCCAATACTTGGTTACCAATTCAATGTACTCAGGATAGGCCAACCAAGTAGCATTAAATTTGAACGGATTGCAGGACTTCCTTCGACCAAGAGAAAGTTCCATATATATATATATATATATATAGGTGAATGATTGGATATACATACAAAGCCCACCCATTGACGATATGATATACCTGTGGTGGTGAGAGCTTCATGTATGAGGAATCGATCAAGCCTCTGGGCAACAGAGGCCTCACCAGTCCTGTGATTTCTCCAAGTGGGATGTAACCGAGGCATTGGAATGTCTAACAGATGGTGGGACTCAATGATTTGTGCCATATCAGCCACCAGGGTGTCTGCATTAGCATAGGGTCCCCATGATTCAGCAAGTCCCAGAGAGAAGTTAAGATCCCCACCTATGACAAGGTTGTGAGCTGATAAGAGGGGAGAGTTGAGGAGGTTGTGCCAGAAGGGTAAGTGGGATGAACAAGGAGCTTATATGTTTATGATCTGGTATTAAAATCCAAGATCGGATGAGAAGATGTCCACCCTAAGGAAACCTTCCCCACCCCATTGATTTAGGATCCTAATGGATCTAGGGTTGGAGCCAATTAAAATTCCTCCTGAATGTCCACAAGCATCCAATGTCTAGAAGTTCTAGCCTGGACAGATAGTTTGGAGAGAAGAGATAACTTGATTAGAGGAATCAAGGGTTTCTTGGAGAAAAATAACATCAGAAGGAGTGCAGTGCAGTAATCTACACAGGGCCAATTTCTTTTCAGGGTTGGCCAACCCACGACAATTGAAGGATAGGATTTTCATGAGGTAACATGTGTTGGGTCATCCACGCTCTAAGGACCCCTTCAAGTGTGTTTTTTTTGCCATCGAATATGTCCAATCCTGCTTGTATAATAGCCTTAGAAATATTTGAATGTCGCCCTCTGCTAGGTTTTTCTCGATTTTGTTCAATCAGGCTGAGGCCCCCAGTCTCAGATATGAGAGAATGTGAACGGGAAAGTGATCAGAGTAGATAGGGATGTGAGATCTCGGATTCCGAAGAGGACGAGGGTTGGAGGGGGAGGGTAGGTGCAGGAATGGATGGAGGGAGCTCGGCAATAGTGGGATGGGAGGAGGAGGCAGGACAATTCACTGGATAGAAAGGGGTAGGGTGCGTGGTGGAAGATGTGCATTGTGTGTTTGTTGAAACATATGCAGATGAGATAAAATGAGGATTTAGGGATAGAGGGTGAAGAATTACCCGATGCAAGATTAGCCGCAGTAGCTCTAGCCCTTGTCATCTGGGAGGAGGGAGGTCCAAGAGGAGTAGAGGTGAGCTTGCGCCCCGAAGTAGACTTCTTCCCTTTGCGACGATCCACTGCTACATTTACGGATGGGGGAAATTTCAGGCTCACAGTAGCCTGTACTTGTTTTGAAATAAAAACTGCTTCTGCGCCTTTTAGGAGAGGTCAATCCTTTTATAAATGCCCTACTTCATGACATCTATGGAATCTATAGGGGACCCCTTCATAATTGCGGATTTGTATTCGTACAAAATGCTTCCATCTCAGAGTGATCGCTTCCTCTAATCCATCCTTGGTATCCAGGTGTACCAATATCCTAGCCATTTTCATGATGCCAGAAGTGAGATAAGTTTTATCATGATCCAGATAGGTGCCAAGAGTATTGCCAATGTGCCTCATGATATCTTCATACTAGAAGTGTAGTGGTAGCCCCGGTAGCCTAACCCATATTGGACCTGCTCCAATATGTTCTCTATCTGGGTCGAAAAGGGGGCTCCATCTCTTAAACATGAATGGTGCTTGTTCAATATGCCACAGTTTCGATAGAACCCATGCTACTTGCTCCGATTGATGGAAGCAGAGGGCAAACCATCGACGAGGGAGGATGAAAATCCAGGGCAGCTCTTCCATGATATGCCCCCATATCTCATTCGTCCAATTGTAAATTCATGTGAGGTTGTATCTGCGCCCCCTCACATGTCCCACTAAAACTCTGTTTGTTGTGTCCATCACTTCACCCATGTGAAGCCCTTCCCCAAGGTTTAGGTCAAAATTCTGATTGCCTTTTTTTATGCAATTCAAACGCTTCTTGCCCTTGAGTAGAGGGTTTATGTTTTGATGGGAAAGATGGGGATCAAATCCACTGTATGTGGCTATAGGATTCGAGTCTTCAGGTGGAAGGGTTGCAGGCGGGGCATCAAAGCACCCCGATGATGTGAGGTCAGGTCTAGATGGGGCCGCAATCCAAACATCAGGAGGCTGAGAGCTGGAGGGTCTGAGGGGAGGGGATATATATGTTCCTTGAAGACAGGAGGAGAGGAAATTTAGTGAATCCAATGAGAAAACGATCGGACCAGATGTCGGAAAGGTGCTCTGAGGGAAATATAGGAGGTTGACAATCGAGAAAGGTGAGGATTCAGTGATCAGGGGCGATTCAAAGAGGGGATGAGGGAGTGGAGGAGGAAAGCAGGGGCCAACAAAAGCCACCTCAGGAACATTGAGGGCCATCCGGGCATTAGGTGGCACGAGATAGATGGGAGAACCCTAGATGTCAGCACCCTCTAGTAGGTCTGGCGAGTAATCAACCACCTCGTTTTCCATCGCTGGAGCAGTTAAACCGAAAAACCATGCTTGCTGCCCACCTGTCACTGTAGGACCCAATCGAGAGAAACAAATATTACTGTAACTCCTCATCCATTTTTCAGAGGAATCGCAACAGAATAACTGCGGTCATTTTCGGTGATGTGTGTTGTTAAACCCCCCTATAAATTTTTGATAAACAAACAAGGGGCTAAATGTTTCTGAGCCTTCAAGGAATGCATTTCCTATGAAAAAACATCATCCTTGAAGTCTCCTGTGCCTTTTCCTTTGATAAACCCCCCACTGTTGTTCCTAGTTTAAAGGGCCTCACTGATTGTAAAAAATTGTGCTCCAAAAAGCCTACATTTGCCCCTTGTATCCCTGCAGAATGCCTCATTTTAGCCTTCTTTTCCCTCTGTCAAAGTTCCCCTCTTATCCCCTAAATTCCCCCAAAATCCCCTTTACAATCCCACACACACCCCTTGTTTGGCCTAATTCCCCCTTTTCCCTTCTATCGTTACCTTTTCCTACCCTCAAATTGCATCAAAATGGGCCAAATAGCCATATTTTTCATGTCTATGGGTTTAGCACCTTTCGGCCCTAGCCCCAGATCTGTTTCCCTCCACATGACCCAACACCAAGGCCAAGCGCCAAGGCACAAAGGCGCTTACCGCAATTATATATCGGGAGCGTTTTAGAGCATTGATCTGTATAGATCGAACGGTCGTCGCAATCCCCGCCCGTTCATCGTATCTCCACCATTCATTTACCCACTGATCCGACGGCCTGGAGTTTATCCGCCCCGGTGGTCCCTACAGCATTCACTATTCAGAAACCGGCGGTATCCATCGCAATGCGTTTGTAAAAATTTGCTGAATAATGAAGATTTATCCACTGAGATTATCCTGGTCACACACTAATTCGAATTCATGCATAACACATAACCTCTTCTACAATTGATCATCAATATGCGGAAATAGAAACAGTTGCATGCGCACATAAACACAATATGTAATGGGGAAAGCTTATAGCTGAAAACCCCCAGCTATTTTTTATATTATAATGGAAGAGAACATGTAACAATACATAGCACAATACTCCTCACAAGTACTCAGTACTATCTCCAGAAGTTACACACAAACTAGCTCAGTTTTGAACAAGTCACGGGTTCAAAAATCATCCACTATTTGCCTGCCTCTATTGCGCAATCCAAGTTGGTGTAATGAGAGATCCAAGTTCAAATCTCCTTGGCTTCAACTGCGCAATCCTCATTGGAAATCTCCTCCAATGCTTGTGCAAATCTCATGCACAACTAATGTCGCAACTAATAGCAAACTCACCCTTTCATGTACCTCTTCCACTGGTCTTCACTGAACTGTCCATGCACTGCAGTCAACTGATGTGTTCTTTTAGTTGAATAATGAGTTAATGTTTAGTGAATTAAATAATATTTAATTCACCCCACTCATCTCTAGTGTATTATCCATTTAAACTAAATACAACTAGTTCAACTAAGTTAACTCGAACACAACTCCACCAACTGTCTCATCAACTCCACCAAACTCCGCCACTTGAGTTCTAACTGAAGTCAACCATGCATGAGCTCACCAAACCCCTAGGAATAGCGTAATTCCTTCTGTCAGATGCATGGGCCACATCCGTAGCTCCAACTGAAGTGCTGCAAGAGGATAAATTGAAGTTTATAGTCCAAATATTATTAAGGGTTAATAATATTTGACTGACCTATTTTTAGACAGGCAGTCTAAAAATAGACTTCGACCTGTATGTCTAAAAATAGAGGTCCATCTATTTTTACCAACTCGACCAATCATCCAATAATATCATACTGCAACTCCTAGACCATGCTCCATATGTCTAAAAATAGACATAGTCTAAAAATAGACTTTGCGCCAAAAATAGCCTGCGGGCCCACTTAGTGAAGGCGACTTCATTTCACTAAGCTCCATCATCTTGTTGCATTTTCAACACTCCCTCTCAACAAGATATGGATTGTCTGCAACCCCTATCCCGCTCCTGGAATTTTTAAATTTTCCCGGTGAGCGCTTCGTCAAGAGGCAAGTCGCATCCTCATCTCCATGGGAAACAGACATAGCAATATTGATTCTCCGCGTGACACACCTCTCGATATGATGGCTCGATGTCGATGTGTTTGGATCTATCATGAACATCGGATTAATGAGAGTTTAATGCAACTCTGCTATCACAATAAATCACGTATTCTGGTGCTACTCCCAATGTAAAACGAATGAGGATCTTTCTCATTCAGTGGCTCGTTCGAAATGCAGAAGTTTGCCATGTACTGCCTTCGTTGAACTGAAAGTGCCACGGATTTTGCTTCCTATCGCATCAGAACCACAGCGAATTGAGCATCATGACTCTCCGTATGTGTTTCTGGGTTGTTCGATGGCTCCCGCCTAATCTCTGCATCAGTGAAGCCGCAAAGCTTCGCTCCATCCTCATGTTTATACCACAGACCATATCCCGATGTGCCACTAAGATAACGCAATACATGCTTTCCTGCCTTCCAGAAGAGCATGGTAGGCTTAACCATAGCTTGCGAAATCTGGTTAACAGCATAGCATATATCGGGTTATGTATTGACCAGATACATACGCAACCCCACCAACTGTCGATAGACAGTGGCATCCACTACCTCTGCTGAAGTAGCATCCTCCTTCCTCCAACCACCAGGAAGAGGAGTATCAACAGGCTTGCAGCCATGCATGTTGAACCTCTCTAGTATCTCCCGGGCATAATTACCCTGAGAAACAAACATTCCACCACTGTGCTGCCAAATCTCCAATCCCAGGAAATAATGAAGGAGGCCCAAGTCCTTCATCTCAAACTCTTTTGCAAGATCCTCCTTGCATGAGAGTATCAACAGCTCATCACCTGTCAAAATCAAATCATCTACATAAAGTACAATGATCAGCAACTTACCCTCCACCACAATCGGGTATAGGTTAGGATCCGCCTCACTCTTGGAGAATCCAAGTCCAAGAAATAATCGTTTCATTCCTCTTCTGCTACTTCCAGGTATTGCTTCAACCCGCATGTTGTTTCTTGAGCTCCCAGTCATGTGATTCCACGCTCGAAGATCTCGAAACCTTTAGGCTGCTCTATGTACACCTCCTCCTCAATGACTCCGTTGAGGAACGCAGTCTTCACATCCATCTCATGAATGTGCCACTCCATCTGCGCTGAGAGAGCAAGGATCGTCCGTATGGAAGAGTACCTTTCGACAGGTGCAAAGGTCTCCTCATAGTCAATCCCCTCGATCTGTGAGAAGCCACGGGCGACAAATCTCGCCTTGTACTTCTCTACACTCCCGTCAGCCGCCTGCTTCACCTTGTAGATCCATCGCGAACCTACAACTGATTTCCCAACCGGTCTTGGGACAATCTCCCATGCACTGTTCCTGATGATCGAATCATATTCTTCGATCATGGCATCAACCCATGCGGGTTCCTCCTCAGCTTCCTCAAAAGAGGATGGCTCTGTCACAACACATTGACTCATAAGAGCCATGTATCCAGTGTACCGATCCGGTGACTGTCTCTGTCTGCGCTGTGCTGTAGGTGGTCCTACAACCCTCTCTGCATCCCGAGCCAGTCGCTCAGCTTCTGTAGTGCGCATGCGCCCTCTGATGGTTGGCGCTGCATGGGTGGTTTCTTCCACCTCCTGAACCTCCTCTTGTGGCTGATCCACATTTGGAAGCTCCTCCTTAGGAACTAACAGCTCCTCATCTGCATGCAAGTGTAGCTCCCTCTCAAGCGAACACTGCATGGCTTTCTCCTCCTGAAACTTGATATCCCGTCGCACAATAGTCTTGCGACTGTCTGACAAATACACCCGATAGTTGTGAGGTGTATCAGTGTACCCCACAAATATTCCAACCTCTGCGGTCGGATCCAGCTTCTTTCTGGCATCCTTCGTCACATGCATGTAGACAGGTGAGCCAAAAATCCTCAAATGAGAAATGTCAGGCCTCTTGCCAGAAAACGCCTCCTCCAGTGTACTCATGCCAAGTATCTTGTGAGGACAACGGTTCTGCACATACACTGCAGTATTGCATGCCTCAGCCCACAAGTGAAGGGGTAGGCCTGATCATGCAACATCGCCCGTGCAACACCCACGATCATTTTGTTCTTCCGCTCAGCAACCCCGTTCTGCTGTGGGTTATGGGGTGCGATGAGCTCTCTCCGAATCCCTTCTGCGCTGCAAAATTCCTTGAATTCAGTAGAGATGAATTCACCACCATTGTCGCTCCTAAGAGCCTTCACATGCTTCCTCGATTCCTTCTCAACCAACGCCTTGAATTCACAGAACTTTGAATATGTCTCGCTCTTCTTCTGCGTGAAGAAGATCCAGCACTTCCGAGAGAAATCATCAACAAAGATCACATAGTACTTGTGCTTTGTTGTTGAAGCTACTGAGAAAGGACCACACACGTCTGTGTGAACTCTCTCAAGGATCGTCATGGCGCGACTATCCTTCTCGTCAAAGGTGGCTTTCACATATTTTCCCAAGGTACACCCCTTGCACTGATCTGACTACGCAAGAGTGCCCTTAGGAAGCCCAGTAGAAATCTGCTGCAGTATCTTCAAGGCTCCATGGTGAAGGTGGCCCAACCTCCTATGCCACAGCTCGCCATCATTTCGGCTCACCACTGCTTCTGCCTTGCATGCTATTGTTGCGCAGCCATCTACTTGCAACTGATAAAGGTTCTTGACTCGAACCCCTATCTTCCGGGTCTCTCCAGTTGTCTTACTGCGCAGGAAAGCCTTTCCTTTGTTGAAGACCACATCATACCCCTTGTCTTCCAACATCGCCACAGAGATCAGATTCTTCATCAATCCTGGAACATGCAATACTTCCTTCAATAAGAAGGGTTTACCAGACTCCTTCTCAAAGGAAATGGTACCGATATTGGTCGCACTGTATCTACCATCATCGCCCATCTCGATGTGCACTCCAAGATCTTTTTCCTCCAGATCTGAAAACAGATCTTGATCTCCTGTCATGTGAAATGACGCACCACTATCCACGAACCATACTTATCCCATCACACTTGAGACCAAGCATGCGATTAGTGAAAAATCTAGTTCAAACTGGGAGGCCAATGCCTCTCCCGCTGCAGATCCAGCAGCCTTCTTATTTTTCGTCTTCTGCGGACAATTTGTGGCATAGTGTCCATGCTGGTGACAGTGAAAACACTTCACCTTGGACATGTCTTGCTTCTTGCCTTTCGCACCAGACTGAGAAGCTTTCTTGCTCTTCCCCTTCTTTTCTTTGGAAGCCAAAGCGCAATTTTCTTCATCAGATGCCTTTGATGAAGATTCGTCCCTGGTAGTCCGCCTTATCTCCTCCTGCATGAGATCCGCCCAAAGTCACTCCCATCCCGGCAACTTCTCCCGACCATTGACAGAGTCCTGATAGAAATGTCAACTCTTCAGAAGACCAAGGAGAGCCAGGTCCACCAAGTCCTCTTCATCAACAGTCACCCCCACACTTCCCAGCTCATCTCTACATTGAGTGAACTTCGTGAGGTACTTGGCGATACTGTCGCCTTTCTCCATCTTAATGTTTCTGAGTTTATCCTTGAGTGCCAGCATCCTTTGGTCGCTCTTGCTCTGGAATAGATCTGTCAACGCTTTCCACATCAAATATGAAGAAGCTTTTAGATGCAGGCTAGATACAATGTGATCCTTCACGCCCTCCGACATAATCCTTCGACATTTCGCCATCTTCTTTTGCTAAGCCTCAACTTCGGTAGGATCATTAGGCTTTTGGAAATCCATATCTACGAACTCCTTCAGCCCGTTATCATCTAATACCGCCTCCATCCGGTCTTTCCATGCAACATAATTCGAACTGCCTTCAAGGGCATACTCGAGTCGCAAACCGTTGAAAGACATTTCAACTCCAGCACCAAGAAAACAATCTGCTGCAAAATTCGAATTCCAAGCTCAAAAACTCAACTGCTTCTGGATCTTTGAGAAAAAATTATTTCTATCACAGAGATCGACTGTAAGGGCATTTACTGGATATATCACCTTTCAAAGAAAGGATGGATCCAGAGGCTACCTGGCCCGATACAGACTCTGTCTACCGAAATAAAATTGTAATCACTGTAATAGATCCCGATGATCAATTCGCTCTGATACCATGTAGAAATTTGCTGAATAATGAAGATTTATCCACTGAGATTATCCTGATCATACATTAATTCGAATTCATGTATAACACATAACCTCTTCTACAATCAATCATCAATTTGCGGAAATAGAAACAGTCGCATGCGCACATAAACACAATATGTAATGGGAAAGCTTATAGCTGAAAACCCCCAGCTATTTTGTATATTATAATAGAAGAGAACATGTAACAATCTCAGTACAATACTCCTCACAAGTACTCAGTACTGTCTCCAAAAGTTACACACAAACTAGCTCAGTTTTGAACAAGTCACAGGTTCAAAACTCATCCACTATTTGCCTGCCTCTATTGTGCAATCCAAGTTGGTGTAATGAGAGATCCAAGTTTGAATCTCCTTGGCTTCAACTGCGCAATCCTCATTGGCAATCTCCTCCAATGCTTGTGCAAATCTCATGCACAACTAATGTCGCAACTAATAGCAAACTCACCCTTTCATGTACCTCTTCCACTGGTCTTCACTGAATTGTCCATGCACTGCAGTCAACTGATGTGTTCTTTTAGTTGAATAATGATTTAATGTTTAGTGAATTAAATAATATTTAATTCACCCCACTCATCTCTAGTGTATTAGCCAGTTAAACTAAATACAACTAGTTCAACTAAGTTAACCCGAACACAACTCCACCAACTGTCTCATCAACTCCACCAAACTCCGCCACTTGAGTTCTAACTGAATTCAACCATGCATGAGCTCACCAAACCCCTAGGAATAACGTAATTCCTTCTGTCAGGTGCATGGGCCACATCCGTAGCTCCAACTGAAGTGTTGTAAGAGAATAAACTGAAGTTTATAGTCCAAATATTATTAAGGGCTAATAATATTTGACTGACCTATTTTTAGACAGGCAGTCTAAAAATAGACTTCGACCTGTATGTCTAAAAATATAGGTCCATCTATTTTTACCAACTCAACCAATCATCCAAGAATAGCATATTGCAACTCCTAGACCATGCTCCATATGTCTAAAAATAGACATAGTCTAAAAATAGACTTTGCGCCAAAAATAGCCTGCGGGCCCACTTAGTGAAGGCGACTTCATTTCACTAAGCTCCATCATCTTGTTGCATTTTCAACAACGTTTGGAGGTTGAGCGGTATTTTCCATTTCACAACGATTCCATTCCTCGCATGCCGTGTGTCCCAAGCACTGTTTGAAAACCGCCCCCCTATTGTACGTTAAAGTTAGGCGTTTGCTCCAGCGCGATATCGCTATACACCGTCCGATCTACGACCATCCATCCAACGGTGATCGCGCCCCCAAGCTGCATGGGCGATAACCAAGGAAAACACGACCCCTGGCCCACTGTCCATAGCCCCCTGATGCATTTTCAGCCGTCGATCTCCTCCTGAGATCAAACGGTCCAGATTTAACACGCGCCCGCCATTGACCCAGTCCCGCCACGTCACCCATTACACGTGTTTCATCACTGTTTCGTCTGTCCCCCTTTATAATTCATTCAAAGGTCAAAATTTTAATATTTTACGTTAAAATTTCCACCTCACCATCCTCCAAATCATTTACCGCTGATCCACCGTGTTCCTCCACAAAATCCTCTGCATTCATCGTCTTCACCCATGCCACGTTGCCATTTTTGGCAGTCATCCACACCACCCTTCCCATGCATGTTTTTCTTAATGTGTTTTCGTGTTTTGCAAGGTTATAGGTAGGCAGAAAACCACCATGATTCGGTCTCTATTACAATGACAGAGAACACAAAGAAGATCAGGCGCAGAAGATTGAAAATCATGGAGAAAGGTCCTGGAAGGTGTTATGACAGGGCTTGCATTAAAAGAATAGAGTTTAAACTCTTTAAAGCCTTCCCCAGCGCCATTAAAGCACAGATTTCGTAGTCAGATACAAACATGGAAGCGGCTAAGAGTATTAGTGGGAAAACAGAGTGTTTAGGGCCTGACATTGAAGATTTTGAGCCTTAATCCAATGATTTGAAGGCATATTACCAGAACGAAGACATCATCGATCACATGGAAGGCCCAACACACAGAAAGCAATACTATCAGGGTTTCACATCAGTGGTATGTCCTTTACACAAAGGACGAAGAGCCCATACTATCTCCATTCTATACCGTGTTCCTGAAGAAAATTTAGCGCTGACCACAGTCCTAAGCTACTAGAGCATTTGTTATGTGGTATGGTAGACTTCACTGTCATTTATTTACCTTTTTTTTTATTCACCAAAATTACTACAGAGTACTGCAGCCAAAGTACACCAGAGACACACCTTGAGTAAATGGAAGCCTGACGAAGACCACTCTTTCATCCAAAGAGTATCAGAGATAAATGCTCAGAATTTAAAACAGAACGAGGCCTCGGCTCTCTTCCTTTTCTGAGTTTTAATGCTGCATTTAGTTTTCCATCTACCTTCTCTGCTCCACTTGAGATATAAATTTCATGAAGAATCTCATTGTAGGTTGTTGATCGGTTATCAGAGAAATTACAAGCTATTTCTTTTGAGACATAGTCTCTGTGTAAAGTTGTAAGATAGGTTGAGGAAGATTTTTTCAGACTGAATATCTAGCTATTGGTAATGTTGTACTTGACTGGTGTTGCTCTTTAATATGACAAACACATTTCTTTGGATCTTGATCTAAAGCAGCGGTGATGTTTTTCTATCTCTGTATTTGTTATTAGCTTGCAGTTCATTTCATCTCATTTCTACTAGCTCGCATCAGAAATATGGCATAGGATTTACCCTTGTTAGGTACCCTATGTTTCTGCGCTCCTTGCCTTCAATGTTTTCTACTAAATGTGTTATCTAAGGGTTGATTTCAGTTAATTTAACCAGTGTAGTGGATGTCATTGCCTGCTAGCTTATGTATGAATTAATGAATCTGTTCTTAGATGTTCTTGTTAGGATTTAATTGAATGAGTTGGGAACACTGGGAGGTCTAGAACTCTGTCTCTATCTCACTAGGATCATTTTAAATTAATTAAACCTTTCTAAGATCCCTCAAGCTGGAGGCCGAAGCATTGAGAGTTCAAATTCTCTCTCTGATCTCAAGCCTTTAACTTCGTGTTCTAAATCTTTAATGTTCCTTGTCTGAAGAGTTAGCCTTTGGATTTTAGATTACAAGTGTCCAACAGCATGTCTTGTCCCTGGATCTGATTTCTAAAGGTCACCTTGGAGGTTTCCTTGCTTTCACCTTCTTTCTTGCCTTTCCCACCATACTATCATCTTTAAGATCCAATGCTTTAGATGACTAGCCCAACTGAAAGCCTGCACATTGAATAGAAAGTAAACCCTTTCCTGACTCCATGCCCAATGGTCTTTAATGTTTCTCTGAATTATATCTCATTTGCCTAAATTTCTCTTTTCTCATTCTTGTCTTATATCGAACCTTTCTTTCTTGATTCCCAACAACCAGACATACATCAAACAAACAAACCCCGAGCCTTATAACTAGCCTAATATCTTAACACTGAGCTTCAAAGACATAAAACCTTTGCTTAAATAGAGAGATCCCTCTCTAGACCCAGGAGGGCTAGATCCTGAGGTCTGAAAGTGGTTCTGATGTTGTCTCATCTTTTGGTCTTTCCAATCTGGCCAAAACATGGGAACCCCAACATAATGGCGACTCCACTGGGGAGAAAATATGAGAGTCTATAGCTGCAAACAATTGATCTATTTACCATTGTCGTCTCCAACATAATGGCGACTCCGCTGGGGAAATTCTAAGTATTTTTCACCTTACTACATCATAAGAACCTCAGAAACCAATAATCTCTGGTTAGGTTGGTAGTTAAACACTCCTATTCATAGATCAACCTCTATACCATTTGTTTTGTTTCTCCCACACTCTTAGACAGAGTCTGGAAAGGGCCAAGTAGCCTCCGGATCTCATCCTCTTTCAGAGGTGACATATCTGGTAAATTCCCTCCCAATCAATCTCTGGTTAGAGTTTGTTGTGTTTTCGAGATATCTTTGAAAATAGACATCTCATAAGCACTGTGGTGGACAGTGTACCCTTCAGAAGCATCCTAAACCCTCCACCTGGCGACTCCATAGTTCATTAAAGATCAAAGAATCCACTGGTGATCAGTAGGTCTGTTGATTATCCCGGTTTCACATAAGACTCCACTGGGAGACCATCCTCCATCACAACATTAGCCACAATAGAAGTAACAAGTAGGGTTAAGTTGCTCGGTTGGAAGACAACATTTTGGCTTCAAGAACCATTCACACAAGAGCTTACCCTAACCCAAACCCCCCTGAAATAGTTGAAAACCCTGAGATCATCCTCAAGATATCTCCTACACATAAACAATCAACTATTTCCAGACATATCCATAGAGCTAACTCTGCACCGGAAGACTTCACATCTCTATCAGTCCCCCCTTTTGGCCTAGACCTACCAAACAGAGTACCTAGAACTAGGTCATTTAGTGTCCTAGACCAGCCAGACCTTGAGCTCCTTGGTTCACCACCTCAAAGTGGTAAACACCTTGGGGATAGACAGACCCCTCCATATACACCCCCTGATATTCACTTCATTCAAAACTTGGGACTCTGCCACCCTAAATCTGCTCATCAGTCTTCTGCTGGTCATAATATCCCTGTCATTCATATACCAACTGCTCAAGTTAACCCTTCACCTCATCAGAACACCATCATGGCAGCTTGGTATGCCCCTCTGGTTTTACCCCAGCCTCTAGTACCCTTACCCAATGATTATCAATCAAAGATCCCACACTTCACTACAAAAGAGTTTACCACAGCCCAAAACCATGTATATAGGATGGGATATTCTTTTGAATACATGGAGATAGATGATGATACAGTCAAAATGGAATCTTTGCCCAGAGCTTAGGAGGTGATGTGAAGAAATGGTTCAAAATCCTTCCCCCTAATAGTATCCAAGACCTCCCTGCTTTATATCAGACTTTCATAAACAAATGGGAAGTTAAGGCCAACCCTCTCCAAATCGTAGCAGAATACAAGAATCTTAAGAGGAACGTCGGAGAGAGTTTCCAAGACTACTCTACAAGGTTTAACAACATGTATAATGCTCTTCCTCCACACATGAAACCTCCCCAAGGTATGGTCCTAGTGAAATAAACTGAAGGCTTGGATGCTGATATGGCCTACCAGCTTAGGGAGAGGGATTACAACACATTGGAAGACATGCAAAAGGGAGAAGTGAGTGTAGAGGCTAATCTGATTGAGAATAAAGCAAGATTAAGATATGAGAAAAGGGTGACATATAGAGATGACAATGTAGCTTCCACATCTGACCCCAATTATGATCGTTTATCTAAGGTGGTCATGGAAAAGCTAGGCCTAGAGATAACCCGCCCCTATAAGGATTTATATTCATTTGACTCTAGCAGAGTAAAATGTTTGGGCCTAATCAAAGACCTGTGTGTAAACCTTACCCAGATTCCAACAAAATGTATGGTCATGGATGTTGTGGTGGCAGATGTGCCACCTAAGTATGGTATGCTATTGTCAAGGTCATGGGGAGCCAAGCTGTAGGGTACGATGCAGATGGATGGGGCATATGCCACAATCCCTGTTTTTAGCCAACTTAGGAGACTGTACAGGGAGGCACAAATGAAATTCCTGGTTAGTAGCCCTGAAAAGCCTGAAAATTATCCTCTTTACTCTGTACACACAGACCTGGACTCCTTTATCTTCTGCAACGATGAATCTTTGGGAGAGCCAGAATCAGAAAACATAGATACAAACAGAGGGGTTGAGACTACAGATTTTAACATAATGGCCACCCTAGAATTCGAAGAAAACGAAGAAGGAAACTGTAGATAGTGCACTGAAACAGAAATTCAGACCAAACGAGAAATCGAATGCAATCAGCTAGTTAGTCACCCCTCACGAACTCATATATCGCACGAGGAACGAAAACTTCCTCAGCACAACGCAGAACCAGTCATACCCACATTAGGGAAGGAAATGATGATAAAACGAAAAATGATCCCCTGTGGGAAATGAATTTCGATGGGTCATGTACCAAGAGAACTGCTGGAGCAGGAGTGTGGCTACACAACACAGAGAGTGACTACGCAGAGAGCCATGCTTGTAACCTGCACTTCAAATGTATAAACAATATTGCAGAGTATGAGGCTCTTATCCTAGGCCTGAATTTGTTGAAAAAACTAGGAGCCTGTAGGATAGCCATGCATGGGGACTATGAGTTGATCATTAAACAAGTGAATGGTGAATACACAGCGAAAAATCCTAGGCTGAGAGCATATAGGAATGACACTCTGGATTTATTGAAAACCTTTGTAGAATATGAAGTGGTGTTTGTCCCTAGGAGTCATAACGCAATTGCAAACGGATTAGCCTGCATGGCTAGTTCATATCACAAGCCTCTCAGTGACCAACAGATCATCATTCAGACCAAATTCAGACCTGCAGTGCCGGACAATGAAAAATATTGGTAGGTATTTGAGGGCGATAAGAAAATTGAGGATTTCCTGATAGGCAGGAATGAGTTTGAGTTTTCTAACTCAGACTCTACATCTGACAATAGCTGCCTAAGTGAAGAGTCCTCAAATGAGGAAGAACCACCCTGTAACATAGAAATAAACACTTTAAACGAACAGATTGGAAATCCAAATGAAAAATGTAAAAACATAGATAGTGAAGAAGTAGAGGTGTTGCAGGCCAAAGATAAGAACATACCTCAAGGTCTAGCACCTTTAGAGGACCTTTTTGACTTTGATGATGTAGCAAAAAAGCCCACTATATAACACTCAGATTCTGAGGTGGAGGAATGCAACATAGGCACTAAATATAAACCCAAGATGATCAAATTAGCTAAGTCCCTGCCTGCAAACATGAAAAAGAAATACATCGACCTATTCAAGGAATTCATTGATGTGTTTTCTTGGAGCTATGAGGACTTGAGGGCCTATGACACAAACATCATACCGCACAAAATACCTTTGAAATAGAATCAGAAACCCTTCAGACAAAAACTTCGCAGAATAAACCCAAAAAAATTGCCTGCAGTGGAAAAAGAGATTAAGAAGATGTATGAGGCAGGCATAATTGTGCCTGTGAGGTTCTCTGATTGGGTATCAAACCTAGTGACTGTGAGAAAGAAAACATGGGAGATCAGGTTGTGTATTGATTTCAGGAATCTTAATAGAGCCTCACTCAAGTACAATTACCCTTTGCCAAAAATGGAACACATCCTTCAGAGAGTAGTAGGCTCAAAAAGGATCTACATGCTAGATGGTTTTTTAGGTTACAACCAAGTTTTAGTACTCCCAGAAGACCAACTCAAGACCACTTTTACCACTCCATGGGGCACTTTTATGTATGTAAAGATGCCTTTTGGACTGATGAACGCTGGTGCAACCTTCCAAAGAGCGATCGACATAGCTTTTTCAGATGAAATAGGACACTTCATTGTCATCTATCTGGATGACATAACAGTCTATTCCAAGACTGAGGAAGAACACCTAGAACACCTAAGAAGAGTGTTTGAAAAATGTAGAAGGTTCAATCTGTCATTGAATCCTAAAAAGACTGTATTTGGGTGACAAGAAGGAAGACTTCTTGGCCACATCATATATGAGAAGGGGATTAGGATAGACCCATAGAGAGTTGAGAGAATAATACAAATCACACAATCGAGGAACATCAAGGAGTTACAGTCCTTCATTGGGAAAATCAATTTTGCTCGGGAGGTTTATTCCCAAATTAGTTGAACACCTTATGAATATGACAAACATGTTAAAGAAAGGTGTAGGAGTTAAGTGGACTGTTGAGGCTAAGAAATATTTTGAATCAGTTAAACTTGCACTCACCCGGGCTCCTGCCCTAATCAACCCAGATTTCTCAAAGGATTTCCTGATATTTTCATTTGCCTCCAAGCACACAGTAGCTGCAGTTCTGCTGCATAAAAACCCAGAGGGAATGGAACAACCCATTTCTTTCTTCAGCAAAGCACTCAGGGATGCACCCTTGAAATACAACATAATGGAAAAACAGGCCTATGCCTTGGTAAAGGCCTTGAAAGACTTTAGGGTGTACATACTGCATTCCCACACCATAGCCTATGTGCCAAATATAGTGGTTAAAGACATCTTGTCCCAAGACCCAGATGGGAAGAGGGGAAAATGGATTTTTGTGATCTTAGAGTACGACCTTGAGATAAAACCCACTAAACTGATTAAAGGTCAGGGCTTAGCTCAACTAATGGCTGAATCAAATCTACAAGCCCTTGACGTTAACAAGGTAGATGCCTCAGATGAGTAGCAGGGATTGCCTGATCCCACTGTTGAGGAGAAGTTTCAGAGCTCTCCTTGGTATTCTAACATTCTGTATGTGCTTACACACCTCAATGCCCCTCCTGAACTATCAAAGACCAAGGCCAGATTCTTAAAGATAAAATCCAGAAGCTATTGCATAATGAATGAAGGATTATACTGGAAAAATGCAAATGGCTTATTTCTTAAATGTTTGCCTGAGTCTGAAGCAGAAAGGATTAAACAAGAATTCCACGTAGGAGAGTGTGGAGGCCACCTGAACTGGAAAGCCACTGCAAACAAAATACTCAGAGCTGGCTACTATTGGCCTACACTCTTCAATGATATCCATAAGATGATAATTGCCTGCCACAAGTGCCATATTTTTGAAGGAAAAAGAGAGCTCCTCCCCTTACCTCTACAACCCATCACTATTGAAGGTCCCTTTATGCAATGGGGCCTAGATTTCATAGGAGAAATTCACCCTTCTTCTTCTGCACAACACAAATGGATCTTAACAACCATAGACTACTTCACTAAGTGGATAGAGGTCATACCTACTAGGAATGCCACAGATTCAGTCATCATTAGGTTCCTAGAAGGTCATATCCTCTCTCGGTTTGGCTGCCCAAGGAAAATAATCACTGATAATGATGCTACTTTTGGATCCAAGAAAATGGTTGATTTTTGTCACAGGTATCAAATATCACTCGGTCATTCAACTGCCTATTACCCACAAGGGAATGGCTTAGCTGAATCATCAAACAAGAGCCTGGTGGCCATCATCAAAAAGCTGCTGGAAGAGAACAAAAATTCATGGCATAACAAGTTAGTGCATGCTTTGTGGGCTGATAGTCTTACAACAAAGAAATCCATTGGCATGTCACCATATCAGCTTTTATATGGAACAGAAGCAGTGTTTCCTACCAGCCTTGGAGTACCAGTCATCAAACTTGTCCAAGAGATACAAACAGAAGAAGACAGCTTGGTGAGGAGGATAAACCAAACGATTTATCTCCAGAAAACAAGAGAAGAGGTCTATAACAGAGCTGTGAAAGTTCAAGAAAACATAAAGAAGCTGTTTGACAAGAGAACCAAAGCTTCTGATTTCAAAATTGGAGATAAAGTTCTGAAGTGGGACTCAAGGAGAGAGGACAAAGGAAAGCACGGCAAGTTTGACATTTTGTGGCAAGGTCCCTACATCATCCAGGCCACTGTGGGTCCAAATGCCTTTTTTCTACAAGAGTTAGATGGTACAGAGCTGTTTTGGGGTCCTGTCAATGGCAGGATGCTCAAACACTACTTCTGCTGATTTCCAATTTCTAGTTTCCATTTCCATTGTAAATACCATTGTTGTGTTATGTTTTCAAGAGAAAAGAGAAAATGTTTCAAAAAAGAGAAAGGAGAAGTTCAGACATGCTCAAAACATGAACCTCTGAAGTGCAAAATATTGGATCTAATATGATCAAAACCTGAGCCAAAGGAAGTAAAGATAGCTGGTTCAAACATGCCCAAAACCTGGACCAGCAAATAAGAAAGAAGAATCAGCTCTAACAAGCCCAAAGCCAGAGCTGAAATGAAGAAGAGAAAGTGACTCTAACAAGCTCAAAACTTGAGTCACAAAAGAAATAAGGACACTTCAAAATTTGAGATCTCAAGCCTTCAAGATTTTGTTTTCGGTTTTCGGCAAGTTTCTGTCCATGAGCAACTGTCTTTATGCCTTGGATCCACAGCAAACTAGACTGTCTAATCCTAGTTTGACTGTTTTTAAATTTCTGTTGTAGAATGTAGAGAAGAAATCTGCTGGACAGTTTAATCCCAGCAGATGTTAGATCAGGTTGAGAAACATATGAGGCCAACAGTTTAATCTGGTCTCATGGAGAAATAAGGGTAGAAATAGAATAGGTTTATTTTCTTGTTTGTAAAAAATAAAAATGATGTAAAGGGTCTGCTAGTTCAAATGCACCCCAGAAGAAAAGTGCTAGGATTGTAGGATGGGTAGGTAGTTTGTTGGGTAATATTTCTGCTAATTGATGTCTTCACAATTGTGGCAGCTGAAAATCAAAGAAGAAAGGAGGCTCAAGCAGCAGGCATCTAGCCTACACCAAAGATCATTTTCTGAATTATTGACTCCTTCAAGAAGAAGCCATCCCAATGTGGAGCCACTATTAGCCCCCTATAAATTTTTGACAAGAAAACAGGGGGCTAAATGTTTCTGAGTCTTCAAAGAATGAATTTCCTTTGAAAACACATCATCCTTGAAGTCTCCTGTGCCTTTTCATTTGATAAACCCCCCATTGTTGTTCCTAGTTTAAAGGGCCTCACTGATTGTAAAAAACTGTGCTCCAAAAAGCCTACATTTTCCCCTTGTATCCCTGCAAAATGCCTCATTTTAGCCTTCTTTTCCCTCTGTCAAAGTTCCCCTCTTATCCCCTAAATTCCCCCAAAATCCCCTTTACAATCCCACACACACCCCTTGTTTGGCCTAATTCCCCCTTTTCCCCTCTATCGTTACCTTTTCCTACCCTCAAATTGCATCAAAATGGGCCAAATAACCATATTTTTCATGTCTATGGGTTTAGCACCTTTCAGCCCTAGCCCCAAATCTGTTTCCATCCACATGACCCAACACCAAGGCCAAGCGCCAAGGCACAAAGGCGCTTACCACAATTATATATCGAGAGTGTTTTAGAGCGTCGATCTGTATAGATCGGATAGTCGTCGCGATCCCCGCCCGTTCATTGCATCTCCACCATTCATTTACCCGCTGATCTGACGGCCTGGATTTTATCCGCCCCGGTGGTCCCCGCAACATTCACTGTTTAGAAACCGACGGTATCCATCGCACCGCGTTTGGAGTTTGAGCGGTATTTTCCATTTCACAGTGATTCCATTCATCGTGTGTTGCGTGTCCTAAGCACTATTTGAAAACTGCCCCCCATCACGTGTTAAAGTTCGGCGTTTGCTCCAGCACGATATCGCTATACACCGTCCGATCTACGACCATCCATCCAATGGTGATCGCGCCCCCAAGTTGCATGGGCGATAACGAAGGCAAATGCGACCCCTGGCCCACTGTCCATTGCCCCCCGGTGCATTTTCAGCCATCGATCTCCTCCTGAGATCAGATGGTCCAGATTTAACATGCGCCCACCATTGACCCAGTCCCGCCACATCACCCATTACACGTGTTTCATCACTGTTTCGTCCGTCCCCCTTTATAATTCATTCAAAGGTCAAAATTTTAATTTTTTACGTTAAAATTTCCACCTCGCCGTCCTCCAAAGCATTTCCCGTTGATCCACCATGTTCCTCCGCAAAATTCTCTGCATTCATCCTCTTCACCCATGCCACGTTGCCATTTTTGGCAGTCATCCACACCACCCTCCCCATGCATGTTTTTCTTAACGTGTTTTCGTGTTTTGCAGGGTTACAGGCAGGCAGAAAACTGCCATGATTCAGTCTTTGTTACAATGATAGAGAACACAGAGAAGATCAGGCGCAGAAGATTGAAAATCATGGAGAAAGGTCCTGGAAGGTGTTATGACAGGGCTTGCATTAAAAGAATAGATTTTAAACTCTATAAAGCCTTCCCTAGCGCCATTAAAGCATAGATTTCGCAGTCAGAGACAAACGTGGAAGTGGCTAAGAGTATTAGTGGGAAAAAAGAGTGTTTAGGGCCTGTCATTGAAGATTTTGAGCCTTAATCCAATGATTTGAAGGTAGAGTACCAGACCGAAGACATCATGGATCACACGGAAGGCCCAGCACACAAAAAGAAATACTATCAGGTTTTCACATCAGCGGTATGTCCTTTCCACAAAGGACGAAGAGCCCATACTATCTCCATTCTATACCGTGTTCCTCAAGAAAATTCAGCCCTGACCACAGTCCTAAGCTACCAGAGAATTTTTTATGCGGTATGGAAGACTTCACTGTCATTTATTTACCTCTTTGTTTATTCACCAAAAGTACTACAGAGTATTGCAGCCAAAGTACACCAGAGACACACCTTGAGTAAATGGAAGCCTGACGAAGACCACTCTTTCATCCAAAGAGTATCAGAGATAAATGCTCAGAATTTAAAATAGAACGAGGCCTCGGCTCTCTTCCTTTTCTGAGTTTTAATGCTGCATTTAGTTTTCCATCTACCTTCTCTGCTCCACTTGAGCTAATCTCATTGTAGGTTGTTGATCGGTTATCAGAGAAATTACAAGCTGTTTCTTTTGAGACATAGTCTCTGTGTAAAGTTGTAAGATAGGTTGAGGAAGATGTTTTCAGACTGAATATCCAGCTATTGGACATGTTGTACTTGACTAGTGTTTCTCTTTAATATGACAAGCACATTTCTTTGGATCCTGATCTAAAGCATCGGTGATGTTTTTCTATCTCTGTATTTGTTATTAGCTTGCAGTTCATTTCATCTCATTTCTACTGGCTCGCATCAGAAATCTGGCATAGGATTTACCCTTGTTAGGTACCCTATGTTTCTGCTCTCCTTGCCTTCAATGTTTTCTACTAAATGTGTTATCTAAGGGTTGATTTCAGTTAATTTAACCAGTGTAGTGGATGTCATTGCCTGCTAGCTGATGTATGAATTAAGGAATCTGTTCTTAGATGTTCTTGTTAGGATTTAATTGAATGAATTGGGAACACTGGGAGGTCTAGAACTCTGTCTCTATCTCACTAGGATCCTTTTCAATTAATTGAACCTTTCTAAGATCCCTCAAGTTGGAGGCCAAAGCATTGAGAGTTCAAAGTCTCTCTTTGATCTCGGGCCTTTAACTTCGTGTTCTAAATCTTTAATGTTCCTTGTCTGAAGAGTTAGCCTTTGGATTTTAGATTACAAGTGTCCAAAGGCATGTCCCATCCCTGGATCTGATTTCTAAAGGTCACCTTGGAGGTTTCCTTGCTTTCACCTTCTTTCTTTCCTTTCCCACCACACTATCATCTTTAAGATCAAATGCTTTAGATGACTAGCCCAACTGAAAGCCTGCACATTGAATAGCAAGTAAACCCTTTCCTGACTCCATTGCCCAATGGTCTTGAGTGTTTCTCTGAATTATATCCCCTTTGCCTAAATTCCTCTTTTCTCATTCTTGTCTTATATCGAACCTTTCTTTCCTGATTCCCAACAACCAAACATACATAAAACAAACAAACCCCGAGCCTTATAACTAGCCTAATATCTTAACACTGAGATTCAAAGACATAAAACCTTTGCTTAAATAGAGAGATCCCTCTCTGGACCCAGGAGGGCTAGATCCTGAGGTCTGAAAGTGGTTCTGATGTTGTCTCATCTTTTGGTCTTGCCAATCTGGCCAAAACATGGGAACCCCAACACGTGTGCTCAAACCCTAACTCATCTAAACCCTAATGCAAACAGAGAAAATAGTGTGGTGCACATGCGCAAATTCTCCATGGAGGCTTCCTCTTTCACATCTTCGCTCTCATATTGAACTTTAAATTTTAATATCAATAGTATGCAATTGATCAAACCATAGTTCATTGACTCATCACATGTAGGTACATCCAAGTGGTCTCCCACCACATTTAATAATCATAAAAAATATCATTTCATAATTTTAGTCATTTATATAATTGTGCATCCTAAATTATCATCATGATATAATCATCAATATAATCGCTAATTGTAAGCAAGAAGCTAATCCTAAAAATATGTAGAAAAGGTAACATAATGAACCCATCAAATGATTACACATAGTCATCAAACAAATCCATCATAGCCATTATCATCATAACATTAACTTGACATACCACAATTATTATCACATACACTAATAGTAAAAGTCAAATAACTGGAACCTTGAACTAATTTCCTCAAAGAATAATGTATGAGACCTTAGGATATATTAAGGCTATTGCAATATCAAGGTCAGTTAACTAGAGCGAAGAACTATATAATTCACTATAATTCTTAAAATTGATTACACATTTACTTGTTAGGTCCCTATAATACTAGTGTAGCCCCCTTATTTTTATTGTTAGTGTATCCCCCCTATTGTAATTTTTGTGCCCATTTAGTCCCCATATTGTTATTATTGTGCCCCATGGAAGCCCAAAATTGTTATTGTTGCGCCCTTACATTATTATTGTTATGTAGGCTCTGAATATATTGTGACCCCTTATAAAATGGAAGAACATGAATATATTGCTTAATATTTACTTTGAATAGATGGTATTGTCAACTCTATAATAGTTCTCTATGAAATAATCAAGGAAGACGATATTGTTTGTAAAATATTAAGATCATTTCCTTCAAGGTTTAATCCTAGATTCTTAACCATTGAAGAACTATATGACATTCAAAGGTTAAACATGGATAGCCTTCATGGAACTCTTATTTCATATGAAATAAGAATAGAAAATTACAAGACAAGATCCAAAAAAGCTACATTCAAAGAAGCTAAGGAAGGAAGCAAGTATGGGACTCGAGAAAACTCTAGTCGTGAATCAGATGAAGAGGAAGACAAATCTGTAAGAAAGATAAAGAAGGGAACTAGAAACTTCAAAGGTAAGCTTCAATTTAAATGTTTTGAATTTGGAAGAATAAGACACTATGTTTCTAAATTTCCTTATGTAAAGGTAAATGATAGTTATGATTAAGTAAAGTTCAAATATAATGGTTATAAAAGAATATGAGATGAAAGAAGGAGAAACTTGTACTCCAAAGAAGAGAGTGATTATGAAAGCAATCAAATCATGTCTAGTGATGAAGGAGGAGATATATTGTTCATAGTTAAATAATATAATGAAGAAAAAGTATACTTTGAAGGAGAACTCATAAGTTCCTTAGAAGAAATAAGATCTTTAAGAAAGAAGGTATATCAACTACTCCAAAAAATGCAAGAATATAAGGATAGATATCATGATGCATATTCTATCGTCTCTCTCAAAGTTGAACCAGAAGAAACTAAGAGGATAAAGGAGATTTTGTCAAAGTAGTTAATAGAAAAGAAAGAATGTCGAGATATATTATTGAAAGAAGAAATTGTTATTTTGAGAGAAGAATTATAGAATACCTTATATCAAATTAATCGAAATTTGAATCCCCTTAAAGGTTTTGAATAATTAGACCACATCCTTAGCTTGCAAAGATATCCCCTCATCAAATTAGGGCTCAATTATTTGGAAGATCATGAGACATCCAAATAGGAACCACCCTCAAGAAAAAATAAAATTGAGAATGTATTAAGATCTATGTTAATACATTCATGGGATCCAACAACCATACAATTGAAGACACCAATCAAGTAAAGGACCAAACTAATCATGTTCACTTCAATAACTCAGATGACACTCAGAAAAGAACTAAGAATAAAAAATATACAACTAGCCAAATAAAGGGAAGAAATGAGGAGGATTTGGGTATTCATTCTAAAATTTCAAGGGATATAAAAGTAGTACTGGAATAGAACTCAATGATTAGAAAAAGGATGAATATCTTCCAAGGAACAATGTTAGAAGAAATTCTTCATCAATAAAACTCCATTTAGTTAGGTATCAAAATATATTTTTTTTTGTTGTTTCTCATGTACAATATTTGGACACAAAGCAAGGTATAGTAAAACATGTGCCATGAATGAATATGTCATAAATAGAGGCTATCATTAGACTTCCAGGAACAAATTGATGGGTAACCAATTCAAAAGTCATAACAATAGGCTATGGTTCATCTCCGCCAATATTCAAGCTCAGTGTACAATGATATATATGTAATAATTAAGGGAATATATGTTGTGATTGAAAGAAAAAATTGATATGGCTCAAGGAAGAAGGTTTCGTTGTTGGCCCAAGAGAGGTCACCAGAAGATGGATAAGGTAAAAGGAAGAACCACAGATAGATATGACCACCCAGATTTAATCCAATGATGAAATCTCCTTCAAAGATATGGATGGTTGAAATTAAACTTAAATAAGTATGGATATGAAATATATATGCATATTTAAAGAAGGTAACCTAGACATAGGGGGTAGCTATTAGAAAGAGCAGTTAAGTAGTCCAAGGAATTTTTGCAACAAATTGGATATTGAGACACTTGTTTTTTACTTTTATGATCGCTTGAAGGTGATGTAAAAGGAACATAGGGCTAAATTCCAACATGGGGAGTATGATAGTAGCCACATGATAGGAAAAATTTATATGAGGATAGTTTATCCATAGTAGGAGAACTCAATTCACATGGGGAGCAGGTCTACATGAAGATACATGAACAATTGTGAAGAATTGACCTACTAATAAGAAACCATTAGATAAGCTTCCATATTCAGTGGGTCCCTTTTCCATTGATTTTAATATGGGAGATAAATAAAACATTAACTAATGAGAGAGAAAGGAGATTTTGGAGCAACAACTTGACAGGGGGAGTTCATTCCATTGTCATCAATGCCATCGATGTTTGGTGGCATTGTGATCAATGAAAAAAGGGGAGATTTTTGGGGATAGTGTTGTCATTGATGAAAACCGATATCATGCCATCGATTTCAAAGGAGATGTTAAAGGAACAATATTGTTGGGCATAGTGTTATCATTGATGACAATTTCCACTAACATAGTTCTAAAGTTGAATCTTTCTTTTTTAGGGGAAGTAGAAAAAAGGTTATAGGATTTGACTTGAGGATGAATTAATAGTTGTGGTTGGGGATGGTTTTCCCCTTTATTGTTGGTAGAGTCATGAAATAAGGGCAACAGACCTAAAAAATTTTCACTATTAATGGCCTAAAACCCTTCTCTCAATTCTTCATTCAAATGTCTTGATGAGGGATCCCCATTGGGATTCGAAACGTCGAAAAATGTTCCTTAATACTGTGGATAATCTGGGAAGCTCTTTAATACATGTTAGTACTTGTTGTTACAAGAAAAAAAATATTTTGACATCACCACATACACATAAATGAAATTGGTGGAATGAAGAAATATAGTGATTGCAAGAGGAAGGATATAAACAATCTAAAATAGATCCCCAGTTTTGAGGTTTGGGCTAAGAGAAGAGTATAAAGTATTAAATATCAAAGTGATATCCAACCAACAATCTCCTTTATTATACTGGAAATTAGGAAACAATTAAGAATAAACTAACATCTAAGAAGGAAATTATATAATATGAAGGATTCAACCTATAAAGGCACGAAATTTATTGGGATATTTTGGATATTAGCTATTAGGTAAGGGATATTTCACTTTGTATCCTTGGTGCTAGTAATAATTTGAAACCTATGGAATATTATTATGTAATTATGCTACTATTTCTAATAAACATGAATGGATTAGTGACCCCTTTTCAAAAAAATTGTGTTATGTTAATGCTATATGCCAATTATGTCTATCTCATTATAATGCATTATTCTATAATTTTTTTTATGTATTCATTGTAAATGAATAGTTGTGCATATTATTTGTTTGGATTTAAGAGGTATATACAAGGAAATATTTAAACTATCAACTAATTATGGATGAGAATGTTTGTGATATCCTCTGTATAGTTCCACCTCTCCAACCACCCACCCAACTATCTAAATTCTTTGAAATACACCTTAGTTGATGAATTATCTATCCTCATGGATTCCTATATGAGTAATATACTACAAACATCTTATTAGACATTCTCATGGACCATATCCATTTATATAGGACCAACAAATGGCTCCATTTCCATGACATAACAATGAAAAGTTAGGAGATCATGATAGAATGATGGATTTCACAAAATAATATATTTAAGAACATTTTGATGAACACTTAGCTATTTTTGCTAGACAACATGCTCCACTAATTTCATGGGCTTCAAAAATATTTAAAGATGAAAAATTGAGTGTTGGGTTATATGAGATATTGCAGATCATATTTACCATGGGATTATTTGAATGGATCTAGAGACTTGGTGAAAATCTTGGATATTGATGGCAGAGATAAGGGAGGGTTATAACTTGGAAAGTCAAAATTTGATCAAATTGCAAAATTGCAATGACCTTGTAGCAAGGGAAATACACTTTTTGGATAAAGGGCACATTGTAAGGGTATGTCATGAAGTTGATACTAGATAGTGTTATTCATGTTCATGAGCTAAAGAGATATTTATAAGACCAAAGGCGAAGTTGGTGAAATAAATCCCAAATTTGGTGAAAAATATTTTGGTGGAAGAAGAAATGTTTCCCTTTACACTAAAAGAGATGAAAGCATAAAATTCATGATGATGGGGGTGATGGACAGTGTTATGAATTTGGGAACTTGGAGGGGTGGGAAGACATGGAAGAAGGTCAAGTAATATAAATAACTAATAGGACCTTGATATGTGTTTTGATAAATTACCATTGGTGGTTGAGACAAATGTGAGCCATTAAAAAATAAAGAGAATCATTATGAAGGGGAATTTAATAATAGAGATAGTAGTGAGTCATGACGATTAGAATTAGATAATTTCATAAGAAGAGAACTTGCTAGTTGATATTTATGTGAAGGATAATTATTGATGGAGGAAGACCCTATTGAAGAGAGGGGCGGAAATGTCCATGAGAGATGAGGGGACAGAAGAGGAAATTTTAAATTCATATGTGATGCTTATGTATGGATATGTTAGAGACACCATAGCATGAGGCCACACACAAAAATACATTGGGTGAACTAGATAATGAGAGACTAGGCATAGGTGCACACCTTGATGATACTATTGTGGATATATTCCAACTATTTGACAACGTAAGAGGATAACTAGTAGACATTGAGCCCCTAGAAGGTATAAATCCCAATTGAGTATGTAAAATTGTTCTTGGAAATCCTAATAATATTGCTTTAGTCCTAAATCTCATCCATCTAAAAGTTGGCATATATAAATATAATAATAGTAGAGGAGAAAATATCACTATTAGTACTAGACATCCAATATTCCATGGTGATAATTTATCAAACATCGATAAAGTAGAGATTATCCAAAACATCATTTTTCATTTGGGACAAAGAGGGCTCATATTTAGAGAATAACTCTAGTATGAAGATGGTTTACTCACTACTAGGTTACACATTAACTCTATTGTGGTTATTGGGCAAAGGATATGAATATGTTTATCTAAAAATACTTCTTGTGTGATGGAAAAATAGAGTTGTAAAAATATTAAAATATCCAAGATAAAGCTGGAAAAGTTTCAAACTATTTTGTGAGGGAACACTCTTTAGTGCTATATGAAATATATGAAAATAATTTGGCAACGAATTACAAGAAAAATGAATCAAGTCAATCAAGCATTCATCATATAATTTTTGGTGTAAAACACAAAGTAATAGAGTTGTGCATATCTAAATGATATCAAATAGAGAGTGGAAGAGAGAGAATCTGACTATAACTAGAGATTTAGGGACTTGATGAATGTTGATGGGGCTAGATTTTCAACCTATAACATTAGGGGTTCACCCAGTAAAAGTATAACATACCCCCATACCGCCCATGAACCACACTATGAGAAGAAGTAGGTAGTTACTATGTTGAACCAAATTTCAAAGTTCAATTATGGAAATGGGGTCTAAATTTTTTGACCCTTTTCAAACTCTTCAAAACCCCAAATAGACTTCACCATTGCATTTGTCTTGTTGAGACCTTTCTGACGATGTAAATTTTACCCCAATTTTTCCTTCAGATTAAAAGGTATGGCCATTCAAAGTCTTTCCATTAACCTCCTTCCTTGTCACCAAGCATTGCCATGTGGCACCCACATGGAACCCATGTGGTGCCCACATTTCATTTCACATCACTTCCATGTTATCTTTGTTACTGTTAGTATTTTCATCCTGCGATCAGTGATCAAAACCCTCTTTTCATATCTTTTTAGGAGTCCCACTCATAATTTTGTTTATCATTCCACTAGGTCATGCAAAAAATTAGTCACTAATGGTAGCCCCCAGTCCAAAAATTATCACTCTTCCACAAATTTTATTACTTGCTGGCATATTTTCGTATGTTGTTGACTGTACATCATCCATAAAATCAATATCATTCATGTCATCTTGAAATTCAGTCCTTCAAGGTCTCATTAGGTCTTTTAGGGTTTTTCAAGGTTTAATTAGGTCATTAGGGTTTCCAAGGTTCAATAAAACTCCATTTCATTGCATAATACTAGCAAGTAAAGGGTGATCCAACTTGGACATCAGGAGGGCGCACCTGTAGCTCATGCTACACACTGCTTTCAAGCGTTGTGCACCTGCCAAAGGGAGGGCGCACCTGTAGCAGGTGCTATGCACCTGCTAAAAAATGATCAGTGAGATCCAAATTGATTGGCATCGCTTTCAAACTTCATAAAATAATTCCCACGCTTTCCAACAAGAAATTAAGCCACAATTACACCATTCCTCTTCTCCTCAAATCAATTTGTGTGGTGTTTGATATTGTATGCAATATTTGATGTTTTCTTGAGCTTAAAACCCTAGTATCACTGTCAAATCCCGAATTTCCATTCCCTACTACCTCACATTCCTTTCCTACATTTCAATTGACCCTATCCCTTCCCCCTATATCACTATCTCCATTTCCCAAAGCCCTTTTCCCGGAAATTCTAAGACCTAGGTGCTTTAATTCCCTAGGCTCCTAAAATCCCTAAACCTGTAATTAAATTCCCATTCACAATTCCCTTATCCTTTTTAATCCCTGTCACCGGCCTCGTTTCATAAACCCCTTCCCCTATCTCCTTAAATTTTTCAATCCCAATCCCCACTCCCTAAACCTACATTTAAATCCCATCATATCCCTATGGTTTCCAGTCAAGACACTATGGACGAAGAGAACAGATAAATCAGTGAGGAAGAAGAAAAAGAAGAGAGGAGGGCACACAAAGGAGGGAGGACCCTCAGAATTGAAACTCCAAACACTAAAGAACTCATGGCCTCTCCCATGATTGTGACATGTTTCAAGCATGTAGGATTCTTTGACTACTGTGAAAAAATACAAAGGGTCAAATATCACCCTGTTTTGACCAGGCTATTCATTTCTAATCTTCATGGCAACCAAGTAACCCTTGCTCGTGTCACATTCATAGTATCTACAGCCATGATAGAAGCTACCACTAGAATTCCGAATGTTGGTGAAAAATGGTATAAACAAAAAGACTTGGAGGATCATTATTGTGATCCCTACATTAAGCCATGGACAAAAATGAAGGAAAACGGGTATTTACTTTCTCTTACCTCCTGGATAGATATGCCCCCATGATGAAAATCATCATGAAGTACTTTACTTGTGAAGGAAGGTTCTCTAGACTCTACACCTATCCTGTCTGGTTATTAATGCACTTCACAAGGGTCAAAATTATCAACATACCTTATTTTCTCTCCAGGATAATTGACAAAATGTCTTACCTTGCTCAAAAGAGAGATTATGATCACTAGATGAAAATTATTTTTCACCACTCCCTCATCAAGAACATAGTCCTCCATCACCTTGATCAATTGAACATCTCATGGAGTACTTTCATAACAAATGACAACTTCACTGCTCCACCAGTTCAACATGCTCAATTTGTGCCTCCACCATCTCATCCCTCCACTTCCATTCCTCCATCTCATCCCACAGTATCTACTTCATCATCATATCAAACTACTCCACCCATTTCACCACCACCATCACCATTTCATGTGCACATTGGGTCACCAAGTAGAGTTGCAATTAGAAAGCCTAAGAGGGTTGATTTGGGCATATTGGAAAAAACATACTAGAGAGGTCATAGGAAATATTTTTCCCCACAGATTGTGGGAGGGGCCTTGGCTTCTTCATCAAAAAATCAAGTAGAAAAAGGAAAACAAAAGGAGACAGAGGCAAATATTCAAGAAGAGATTAGGCATGAGGAGGAGAATCTTCATAAGACAGACATGGAGTTTGACCTTGTTGATATTAGTCAGCAAGATGATTATGAGATCACTATCACCACCATAAAAGAAAAAGAATCTAAGATTATAGAACTACAAACTAATCTTGAGAGAGCTAAATTTGTCATTACCTTTCTTGAGCAGGAGAACCAATAGCTAAAGACCAAACATATCATTGATGAAGTGAAATTTGTCAAAGCTCAAAGAGAAGAAGAAAAAGCTAAATTATTTCTTGAAGAGACACTAGAAACATATGGTGTGATATATGAAACAAAAGAACAATTACCAAGATAAAGGCCTAGGACTAGAGGGCTGAAAAGAGCTCTAGAACTAGAGAAGAAAAGAGAATTTGAACTTGCAAATAAATTGACATTGAATGAACAACTTTCCATCACGATCAATGAAGACCGAGAGAGTTGGTTTGATAGGGCCAACCAACACCTTGAGAAGCTCTTGGACAAGGTAAGGAAATACACTGATATTCAGAGAAGGATGGAAAAACATTATGACAATAGAAACAAGATTGCAAGGTCAAAACTTAAGAGGGCAAATGCAAAAATTGAAACCCTTACCATCCAAAAAGAGGAAGGGAGGCTTGATATCCTTGCTGAAGCCTCACTCCATGCATAAACTTCATCATAAATCATCATTTAGCAAATTTTGACAGGTTTTGGGAAATTTTTGCAAATTTTGGAAATTTTGTGCATTCCAAGACAGTTTTGTGACAACTGCAAAGCTAGGTGCGTAGTGCCCTAGGCACTGCTCTTTTGTTTGAGGCATCATTTGGCCAAAATAAGACCACCATTAGATTCATAATTATTAATAAATGTAAGAAAAAAACTTTTCTAAGGTTTTTTTGGACAACTGGCAGGTGAAAAAGTGAAAAAAATACCCTAAAAACCACGATTCTGCCTCATTTTTCACCTTGGCGCTGCACATTGAGCAGTCTTGGGATAATGAAGTTCTTAGGGGTCAAATCAATTCCATTATGCAAAAAAAAAAATATTTATGGAAAGTATATAGGATAAGCTTTCCAATGAGCTATCCTGAGCTCAATTTGGACACCAAGAACCCATCCAAAACTCAACTGCAAGTTGGAGGGCACACTTGTCACTAGGAGGGAGCACCTGGCATTTTGAGGGTGCACCTGACTATTTCTTATTTTTCTCTATTTTTTCTGAAAATTTGATTTTCATCTTGGGAAATAAATATTTTACTTATGTAATTGATGGAATTAAATGTAATTATCATGTTTTTACTGTTACCTAGGGTAAATACATTAGATGAAAACTCATAATGATGTGTAATGAATAAGTTTACAAAAGGTGAGGGATGAGTCAGTTTGACCACCCTACACTCTAGGTATTCAACTTAGTTTTTGGTGGAACTTCTCCTTATCTCATGTATTCGACCCCTGAGCCTAGGAGGAGTTTGTTTGAGACCCATATCATGTGATTTTCTAGTCATTTCACAGGTTGGAAATTGTTGGATGTTAAGGCATTGATCAGAGACTCTAGTGTAATCATTTTGGCAGAAAATTAATGAAAAGGTTGCAACTATTTCTTTTGGATACCTGTGGTATGATAATATCACATTTTTTTTCTTATATCTCATTATGTATGAATGTTTTTTTTCATAATCCATTTCATTTCTATGATATGTTGGTTTTTAAGTTGATGAAAAAAATACATTTCTCATGCTCTGTTTTGGAAAAACTTTCATAGTTTGTCCATCCTCTTCAGTTTAGAAAGAATTCAAGCCTTGCCTTTCTCTTTCTAGCACCTCACATGTCTGATCCATCTCACCCTCAAATCATAAGTGTTAGGTTTTCTACCTACCTTGCCCCATTGAATCTTTGCAACCCTAATATTATTTTCCCTGACCTAGCCTCTTTGACCTAATTATCTTCATCTAGAAACCAAATTTCAAACAAACCCCTATACTAATACCTAGCCTAAAACCCTAATTCATCCAGCCCTATTGGCTGTGACATTGTGGAGAGAGCCCTCTCTGGTTTGGTAGGGCTAGATACCAAGCCAAAATATTGGTATGTAGTTACATCTGTTGGGATTTCTTCTTCAACCTTAGAGATCTAGAGAAGAAATAACAATCTCCACATGGAATCCATTGTGGCTATGCCACTTCACCATGTGTGGACCCCATTTTTCCCTTAGGGATAATATATGCATATATTATATATGAATCTTCTCCTTTTTGCCTCCGCCCCCCCTCCCACTCAAACATACATATATATAGTAACATAAATGTACCACACGACGCCAGATCAAGGTATCGCAGGGACCTCACCTACCACGTAGTCCTAGGCATAAAACCTTTGGGCCATACAATGGTTACGATGCTTTCCTGATTTCAATTATTAATATTTAATAGTAGATCCCCTCTCCCCTTATTTAAATAGTAGAGGGAGTCCTCTATCATGGCTCCACTTCATAGTTCCAAAGCCCCCATTCAATGATTCTGGCACACCAAAAATTATGTTAGAAAATTATATATTATAGAGCAATGGAACACATAAAATATGCAAAAACACAAACACATAAAACATATAAAAGAAGAGAGACATAGATATATGTGGTTCACCCAATTTGGGCTACGTCCACCCCAAACAAGCAATCCTTCCTTTCTATTATCTAGCAAAATGAAGAGACACAACCTATAGCAGATCCACTGTAATATCCTCTATTCTCTCTCACATTCCCCCTTTTAGTTTCTCGCTCATAATACTCATACCATACACAGCCACAATAAAATACCCTCATAAAACAGAGGGGTTTCCTTCTAGGGAAAAAAAACCCTAAATTAAACATAACTTCTATCGTCAGATCATCCGCCTAATGAATGACCCAGATTGACTATAAATTACAATATTTTACAAGGAAATTTTACATCTATTTTTAGCTTTGGGGGGCTCCATAATTCACATCCCCCTCCCCCCCTAGACCCCCCAAGAAACATTCAAACAATGGGTGGCGTTGTTGCCCCATTAAGAACAGAGGTCCAACGCTGTGATACATCTAAATAAAGAAGATAATCAAGCTCCACACCCAACAAATTATTTATGACCATGATTTAATAATAGACCCCCTCCCCCTCCCTTCTTGACATGGTAGGGGGGTTCACTATCATGATTATCACTCGTGGTTCCAAGGCCCCACATTAATGTATCCAATACATTTAGAATTATGAAAGCTAGGATGAAAATGCAGACCCCCCACCCCTCCCCTTGCTAACATGGAATGGAAGTCTGCTATTAGATCTCCACCATCTCATAAATCTTCACCATCGGTTCACATATGCATTGTGGGACTGGACACCTAGTCTCAATGTTGGGAATTTGGGTGGATGAGGCTTAAGCCCATTTTCCTCCCTCCTGGGCTTGTAAGGTCTCATACCAACCAACATGGTGAGTTATTATTTTGACCCAAAGAATGTTTAAAAGTATCATCAGGCTTACAACCAATCCCAAGGCTTATTTTAGTCTCCAATCACTTCTATATATGGAGCACTCATCTATTATTTACAACATTAACATGACAATTCGTATTCATATGAACTTACAAATCAAGCATGAAAGTGATTGTAATTCATAGAGTCTACATGACCACATGCACAAGATAAATTTAAATAGAAGTTCAAGGCATTTAGCTTACAATTCCATGACATAATTCCATACATTTACATGAGGCATTTGAGATAAATCCATGAATTAATTCCATGCACTACTATATTGAAACCATGCAATAATTTCCACAAAGTTATCAATTCATTTCAACAAGAAAAATCTTTGATTTCATATCTCCCAACTAAATTCACTTATAAATAATAAAAAATGGGAAACAATGAAGATGGAACTTTGATTTTCCACACAACCTTAGACTAAATGCATCCAAAAACATTTACAATTGTCACCCCCAAGCTAGATCCATGATTTAAGGGGAATTTTATTTTATATTTTTAGCAGAGGGCCATACTAAACTGAAACATGATAGGAATCACTTATATATTCAATTGGTTTATCAGCCAGGAAAGAAAAAAAAAATTCACAATACTAGGTGGCTTATCAGTTGTGGAAAGAACTCTAAGAGTGGTTTATCAACCCATCAACAAGCACCCCTAGTGGTTTATCAATTGTATCCTAGCTAGCACCCTTTTTCATGTGGTTTGTCAACCCTTAGAAAACACCCTGGGTGGTTTCTTAGTCAATTCTTGGCAAGCACTCATTCCCATCCCTTAAGAATTTGTGTTGAGATCCTCTGGGCTTGGACACATTGCCCATAATTTCACTTCTCAAGGGATTTCCTTCCCTCGACCCTGTAGGTCTAACCAAAACTTCTCATGTGATATCCCTAAGATAAAATCAAACCCAAACATTGTTGTGCAAATGCATTTTAATGATTTCTCATGGGTTCCTCTTCATGATCCTATTCAAAGCTTCCTCTAATTTTCCTTGATAACTACCCATATATTAAACAGTAGTTTTGACTATCTCCACACTAAATTAATTTTCCTAATCCTCCTTAGATCATGGATATGGGGTCCCACTATTCAAGCCATTACATAATAATACATTTATTTATAAGTCAAAGTGTCATTATAATACAAAAATCGGGCGCAATTCCACCAAGGGTGTCACAAACTCCATCCCCTTAAAGGGAGCATCATCCTTAGTGTTCTTATTAGCAAAGGAGAAAACAAAACTGAGCTTCACATACAACTCTTACATCCACTTATTCATCAAACAAAATATTGGTACAACACCCATATTTTCTCATCCATTTCCCAGCTAACTTCATTAATTCCAAAGTGCTTCCATTGCACCTTGACATGTTCTATTTCTCAATTTCGGAGCGTAATTTTCCCGTGGTCCAAGATGCATAGTTGTTCTAGTTGGAACTATCCCTCTATTTCCACATGTATCACAGACCAATCAACAACATGATTAGTATCATGGACATATTTCTTAAGCAAGGAAACATGAAAAACAATGTGTGCTTTCACTATGGATGGCAAGGCCAATTTGTAGGCCACTGGCCCCACTCTCTCCAAGATCTGAAATGTTCCGCAATATTTGGGTGCCAACTTGGAACATGATATGACTCTTAATGAGATGTTCCTTGGCTTAAGCAGAGATAAATGTGCTCTCCCACTCTAAAATTTTTGTGAACTCATTGCAGGGATGCATAAATTTTGTGCCTATCCTGGGCTACCTTTAACTTTTATCTGATATTAATCATTTTCTTCTCCAATTCTTTTAGAAAATATATCCCAATTATTGCACTATTTACTGGATCATCCCAACTAATAGGGATGTTTAATTTCCTACCATAAATTTCCTGAAATGGACTCATTACTAATTACTCTTGATAGCCATTGTTGTATGAAAATTATACCAGTGGAAGGTAGTCTTTCCACTTTCTTGGATGATGCATCACATACATCCTCAACCTGTCTTCCAATATTCGATTCTCTCTCACTATTTGAACATATATCTAAGGATGATAAGAAGTGCTAAAATCTAGATAAGTTCCAAAACTATCAAACAATGATTTCCAAAAGTTTAAAGTGAAATTGGAATTTTTTTTCTGATATTATCTTTTTGGGTACTCCATGCAATCTAAATATCTATTTCATGAAGATCTGAGCTATATCAATTGCTTAATGAGTATACTTAATAGCTATAAAGTGAGATATATTTCGCAACTTATCCACTACCGCCATGATGAAATCAAGTTGTCTAGTTCTTTTGGTAAAAACTGTAATGAAATCTATGGATATGACTTCCCATTTCCATTCCAGAATCGGAATTGGTTCTAGTAGTCCATGTGGATTCCTACACTTTGCCTTCACTTGTTGAAATTCTGCACACTTTGCAAGGTATTATGCAATATCTTTCTTCATTCTTGGCCAAAAACATGTTTTCTTCATGGTTGTCATCATATTTTGATATCCAGGGTGACACGAGTAAGGTATTTTAAGGAATTCAATATCCATGACAAGCTTCCTCAAATCATTTGCATCAAGCACATATTTTATGTCCTTGAGAATTAGTATCCCATCATTAGTTAGCTCGTAACTTTTACTTACAGATCCATCTAGTCGCTCTTGGAAAAACTTCTTCACATATTGGTAATGTTCATCATCAATCAACCTTTCTTTAATTCTTCCCGTGATGTTAAATGAGCATCTGCTCAGGGCATTTAGGTGAATCTCTTACAAAATTATGCTAAGTGCATCTGCCACTTTATTCTCTTTTCCTTTGATATGCTTAATTTCACATTCAAATTCACTAATGAAAGCCAACCATCTGGATTGTTTGGAATTTAGCTTGGGTTGGTCAAGTACTTTAGTTCATCGTGATCTATCATCAACACAAATATCCTTCTCAATAAGTAATGTCTCCCCATTTTTAGTGTGTGTACAATAGATGCCATCTCCAAGTCATAAGTGACATAATTCCTTTCATGATAATTTATTTTCCTAGATTCATAGTAGATTGCATGTCCTTCTCGCATTAGGACTTCACCAAGTCCCTCCTTACAAGCATTAGTGCAAACTACACAATATTTTTTTGGGTCGACTATTCATAATATAGGTGCACAAGTGAGTAGCTTCTTTATTTTTTCAAAAGTAGTTTCATATTAAGGATTCCATTGAAACTTTACTCCTTTTCTTTGTGATGCAGTGATGGGATGCCCATTCTTTGAGAATTGTCAAATGAAACTTTGATAGTAACCATCCAACCCCCTAAAGGATTTGACCTCTTTCACATTATGGGGTGTGGGCCATTTCATTATTGCTTTGATCTTTTCTGGGTTCACAACCACTCCTTTTGAGATTACATGACCTAAATAGTGAACCTTGAAAGAACACATTGCATGCAATTAATGTTTTCTTAGTAGTTGTATAACAAATCTCAGGTGGCCCTCATGCTCTTCTTCATTCTTTGGGTATACTAGGATGTCATCCACAAACACCAGTACAAAATTATCTAGGTATTGTATAAGAAAATTATTAATTAGGAACATAAAGGTTGTTGGAGTGTTTGTAAGCCCAAATGGAACTACTACAAACTCATAGTGGCCATACCTTGTTTTGAACGTAGTTTTTTGGATGTCTTCCTCTTTGATTCTAACCTGATGGTATCTGGTCCCTAAATAAATTTTGGAAAATACAATAACCCCTCTCAGTTGGTCAAATAGATCATCAATTTTGGGTAGTGGATACTTATTTTTAATAGTTGTCTTCTTTAATTTCCAGTAATCTACAAATGCAACATTTCATCTTTCTTTTTGACAAAAAGTGTTGGGGATCCCCATGGTGAAACATTGGGTTGCATATACCTTTTTTCCATCAATTCTTTCAATTGCAATTTTATTTCCATGAGTTTATGTGTGATCATATGATAAGGTGTACTTGCTACTAGTGCTTTCTCAGGATCAAATCAATAGTGAAATCAATGTCTCTGTTGGTAAAAATTCCTGGAAATTCATCTAGGAACACATAACTATAATTTTTAATACTGGTTATTTCGCAAAGGGATCTATGTTGGATTATTTTTCTTATGTGATTTAGATGGAATAAATGGCACAACCTTTTCTAATATAACATTTTACTTGTATCATTGAGATCATTTTAAGTGTAATCAAAATGTTAATACCCTGCAACTTTATTGATTCTCTTTCATAGTTAAGGCATTCTATCACTTTTCCATAAAAAGCCTCCTTATCCCTGTGTGCTCCAACCAATCCATACTGATTAGAACATTGAATGATCCTGATGGAAAAAAATTTAGTTTGACTATAGTGGTGATGCCCCCAATTTCTATAGGGAAAAACTCAACCATGTCTACTATATGTCTCTTTGTCCCAGTGGTCAACTGAACAAGCCACGATTATTCATGGGTTTTCTTTGGAAAATCACATATTTCTAAAATATTAGGGATAATATAGCTAAAATGATATACCGAGTTTAATAAAATTGCGACTTGTAAGTTTTTTACCATACATTCCATTTGAACTGTTATTGGTTGTTGGTGTGTTTGCCTATTGCCCAATGCAACATAAATCATGGGTATGATCAGTGCCACCTCATTCACAATTATTACCTCTTATACATTGTGTAGCTCTATGCTAGTCTTTTGCAATTAAATTTCTCCATAGGTGGTTCTCTCCGGATTCCCAACATTCCATGGTCCTTTTCATGGACCCTTCAATTTTTTCATTCACTGATTTTTGGGTCAATTGAAATTGAGGCTTGTAAGTTTTTTACCATACCTTCCATTTGAATAATCTTTAATTGTTGGTGTGCCTGCCGATTATCTAACAAAACCTAAATCTTGGGCATGATCTGTGCCACGACATTTTCCAATTGTTACCTCTCCTACATTGTGTATCTTTGTGCTAGTATTTGTAGTTGAGAGAAATTCCCCCCTAGGGGGTTCTCTCCACATTCCCAACATTATATGGTCCCTTTTTTGGACCCTTCAACCCTTTCATTCATTAATTTCTAAGGTTCATTTATGCTAATTCAGATATTTTGATGAAATTTTTTCCTAGTGGTGGTATTAAACTTTCCAGCCTCTCACCCTTGTTTATATCCCAAGGTCACATGTCCCTTTCCCTTATCTTTATTCTTCCAATCAATTCAAACCTTAGTCTTATGCCTATACTATTCATAGCAGAGTTTGGTCTTCTTAACAACCACTTCCAGAGTCCTGAGCTCATAAAAATATATTATATCCCGATATGCATGCGGTAACCCAATTGCATACATTTGTATATTAGTATTTTCATCCTTGATATAAGGTACATATCTCAAAGGTTCCAAAATATTGCTATTTTATTCCTTAGATGTCAAATACCCCATTTTGAGTTCATAAAATTCCTTGGCCCTATTGTCATAATATTTTTTCAGAGTGGTACTTTCCTCAAAAGTATTTCTCAAACTTCTTATAGGTTAGCTCCTTTTCTATAATATTTTTTATGTTTTTGAAATCATCTCACCATAAATTGACCTTTCCTTTTAAACTAAATATATCCACCCTAGCATTCGTGTTCTCTAAAAAATCATGCAACCTATGGTACTTATTTATTCCCAAGGGCCAAGCATTTTCATCTTCTTAATTATTTCTTTACTTCTCCATCAAATATTGGAGATTTTTCTTTCTTAAACTCTTCATAAATGTAAGTCCTTCTTTCTTTCTTCTCTTCCTTTAATAATGATGCATTAGGTCCCCATATTACTAGTGTAGTCCCTTATTGTTTTTAGTGTAGCCCCCTTATTGTTATTGTTGTACCCCTATAGTCCTCAAATTGTTATTATTGTGCCCCATAAAACCCCACTATTGTTATTGTTGTGCCCTTACATTATTATTGTTAGGTTGGCTAGGATTATATTGTGAACCCAAAGACTCCTATATATAGAAAAGAGGTTTTTTTATTTGAATCATCCTGCAAGAATTGTTCATTTATGTAATGTAAAGGAGGTTTCCCCCTCAAAGTGGCTAATTTATAAGGCGTTTATCTCTCTTTTCTTCTATTTTTGGAGCTGGTTACATAACATTTGGTATCATAGCTTTGGATTCTAGGGTTTCGCTGCTTCAACTAGGTCATCATGGAATTTTTGCTATAAGTTTTTTTATATGAAGGTTCAGAAGCTAAAAAAAAACCCCATTTGATAAGAAATACTGATGAACATCGTATAAAAATTTCAGATCTTGTTTTTCAAGATTTTTGGAGATATGATCTGTGGAAGTTAGGGTTTTTGCAGGCTCCTGAATTTCATCTCAAAGATGTGACCTTGGGAAAATCATCTTAACGCTCTCTTTGAGCATCAGATTGGAATTTTGTAAAAAGTGGTCAAAATCAAATGGGCTCTAGTTTACTGTATATCAATTTCAGAGCCAAAGGAGGAAACAGTGACACGTGGAACATCGTACGAGTTCACTCTACTAAACCAATCCATAATTAGGTCATTGTGGGATACTAGGCATAAATTTTCCTTGAAGAATCCAAATTAAGTTAGACCTATGGCATTGGAAAGAAGATTTAGAGGGCTACTAAAGGACTAAGGATAAAATCTTGAGGATTCGAAATTCCAGAGATAAATCAGTTTCAATATCAAGCTTCTCAAAAGCAAGAAAAATGTGTGTATTTTTTGTTTCAAATTGCATAAGTCTTGTTTGAAAAATCAGTTTGAAGTGATTCCAAGGGAAAATTGATGCATAGATATCAGTATTGGGTTCTAAAATGGCCCCTAAAAAGAATTAAACACCGATTAAGCCCTCATCAGGCTATACTATGACTAATGAAGAGGAAGAAGTGAAACATGATATATCAAAATTACAAGACCATGTGCACCAAATATCTCTCTCGCATAGAGCAACAAAAAAAAATGGAAGTTTTGAAGAAAGGTGTGGAAGCTAAGATGGATGCTTTGAACAAAGGCATGGAAACTAATATGGATGATTTGAATAAAGGAGTGGAAGCTAAGATGGATGGTTTGAAGAATGGCATGGAAGCTAAGATGGATGGAATGGAAAATAATATGAATGACATGGAAGCTAAGTTAGATGAAATAATGAAATACAACATGGAAGACATGAAGAATGATCTAAAAGCAGACATGAAAGGTTTGAAGGAAGGTTTGACAAAGTTGATACAAGAAATGATTCCTAATGGAGAAAAGGTAGTACATGAAACTCATGATGATAACAAAATAAATTTTAATCATGATTTCGTAAGCTCTAATGTTGGATTGAAGATCCGCCATATTCCAAATATCGATATGAGTAAGTTTAATGGCAAGTATCCCGTAACATGGATACTACAGATGGAGTAATATTTTAATCTCCATAATGTGAAAAACACACAAAAGGTACGCATTGAAACTTTACATGTAGAAAAAAATACATTTGTATGGCATTGATGGCTTTTCTCTCATAAAAGAATTGTCACTTGGTAAATTTTTATGGAGGAAATGATAGCACATTATGAGGATACAAAGAGCAACACCTTCTTTAGCCAATTGATAAATCTCAAACAAAAGGGTTCAATGGTGGAGCACATTGTGGACTTCCAAAAATTGAATATAAGGGTAACTAATATTCCACAGGAACACAGGATTGATGTCTTCATAGGGACTTTAAAGGATAACTTCCAACATGAGGTTCGACTTTGGGAACTTGATTCATTGGAGAAGGAATTCAGGTTGGCAAGAAAAATTGAAAGTAAAATTATGGCTACAATGAAGCCTACCACTCACATATATAAAGATGGAAGTGTTACTACTCCTAGAATTCCACAACCTACAATGTTGACACCACAAAAATTGGAAGAAAAAAGAGAAAAATGGCTTTTCTATTGTTATGGTAGCAATTACACTAAAGGTCATAAGTGTGCTAAGAAGAAATTATTTTAGATAGATTGTGAAGAGGAGGAATAAAATGAACAAGAAAATTTAAAATAAGAGGATATACACCAAGAACCAATCCTAGAGAAAGAACAAATGAGTCCGGCCATATCGTGTAATGCATTGGCATGAATTACCACTCCTCAAACCCTCAAGATAGAAGGACATATCAAGAAGAAAAATTTAATAGTGTTGATTGATTCAGGTAGTACCCATAACTTTATTCATTGTAAGGTAGCCAAGGAATTGAATTTCTTCCTATACCCAACACCAAAGTGTCAAGTGATGGTTCCTTAGAAAATTTGTGTCAGTATTTTTTGATGATATACTAATCTACAATAGGTCTTGGAAGGATCATGTTCAACATGTTGACATGGTGCTCAAACTATTGGAGGAGAAACAATTATATTCAAAAACCTCCAAATGTTTCTTTGGAGTGCAAGAGGTGGAATATCTGGGTCATATTGTATCTCAGGAGGGTGTTAAGGTAGACCCTAACAAAATTAATTCCATTAAGGAATGGAAAGTCCCCACAACCATAAAGCAGTTGCGAGGATTTCTTGAGTTAATAGGGTATTATCGAAAGTTTGTTAAGAATTATGGGATAATACCAACACCTCTAACAACATTATTGAAGAAATATGCATTTTCATGGACTCCTAAAGCTACTAAGGCCTTTGAACATCTGAAATAGGCAATGTTCCTAGCACTGGTCATAGCTACGCTAGATTTCACAAAAGCCTTTATTGTGAAATGTGATTCCTCAAGAAATGGAATTGGTGTTGTTTTAATGCAAGAAGGAAGACCCATTTATTTTGAAAGTCATCCAATAAAAGGAAATTAATTGCAGAAAGCTATTTATGATAAGGAAATGTTGGCTATACTACATGCACTAAAGAAATGACGACCTTACCTAATGGGAAGACACTTCAAGGTAAAAACTGATCATGATAGTCTTAAATACTTTTTGGAACAAAGAATATCTTCAAAAGCACAACAGAAATGGGTCATAAAGATGTTGGGTTATGAATTTGAAATCATATACAAAAAATGGAAGCTAAATATTGTTGCAGGTGCACTCTCAAGAAAGGATGAGGAGGTGGAAGCATTGTTTTGTGCCATTTCTATTATCCAAACAGATTGGATAACCGAAGGAAGGGAGGAATGGAAGAATGAAGAAGAAGTGTGGACACTCATTCAAAATTTGCAGCAAGATCCCAGTACATATGATACATTTAGTTGTAAAAATGATTCCTTATGGTACAAAGGTCTCTTATATATTTGTAAGAATTACCAACTAAAACAAAAGATTCTTTTGGAATTGCACACCTCTCCCGTAGGAGGACACTTAGGATTTTTAAAAACTTACCAAAGGGTGAAGAAAGATTTTTTTTGAATGGCCTTAAATGTGATATTCGAAATTTTTTGGCAGTATGTTTGGTTTGCCAAAAAAATAAAGTTGAGAAAATTAAGAACCCGGGTCTGCTACAACCTTTACCCATTCCAAGTCAATGTTGGGAGGAGGTTTCAATGGATTTTATCACAGGTTTACCTAATTCCTAAGGAAAGAACGTCATCATGGTGGTAGTTGATAAACTTACCAAGTATGCTCACTTTTGTGCATTATCTCATCCATTTAAAGAAAGTACAATTGCTATTGCATTTATGGAAATAATTCAAAAGCTACATGGAAACCCAATGATTATTGTAAGCGACAGAGATCCCATTTTCACTGAAAATTTTTGGACAAAATTATTTTCTTTTTTGGGTACTCAACTAGCCCATAGATCATCTTATCATCCTCAACCCAATGGGAAAACTGAGATAGTGAAAAATTGTTTGGAATCATATCTTTGTTGTTTTGTATCTGATAAAAAAACACAATGGGTCAAGTGGTTACCTCTGCCTAAATGGTGTTATAACACTTCCTTCCATACTACAACAAACATGACCCCATTTATGGCACTTTATGGATATCATCCACCGTCCATCACATCATCTTTAAGAGAAAATTATAAGGTTGAAGCAGTGGAATATCACATCGAGCATCAACAAAAAATTCTCCAGCCCTTAAAGGATAGTCTAAATTTGGCACAAAATTGAACGACACAAGAGGCATATCAACATCACAGCGAGAGAAGTTTTTATGTAGGAGACTTGGTATTTTTACGAATATAACCATACAAACAAATGTCCCTCTAGCAAGCTAAGAAGGATAATAAATTATCGCCAAAGTACTATGGTCCTTACAAGATGTTGCAAAAGATTGGTACTATGGCATGAATATTGGAGCTTCCTGCTTCTTTTTGAGTGCACCCAGTTTTCCATGTTTCATGATTAAAGATCATTATAGGTGAAAAAATTCAAATTCAAAAAATATTTCCAGAACTTGATGAGGAAGGAAAAATCATATTGGAACCTAAAGCAGTCATGGAAACAAGAACTCGACAGCTACGAAATCAATCAATTTCATAGTATCTCATCAAGTGGAAGAAATTACCCACTGAAGATTCCATATGGGAGGATGATAATTTTATACAGAAGCATCCAAAGTTACACAAGCATTGAGGACAACACTTTTTTGAAGGAGAGGGGCATGTTAGGTCCCTATATTACTAGTGTAGTCCCTTATTGTTGTTAGTGTAGCCCCCTTATTGTTATTGTTGTACCCCTGTAGTCCCCATATTGTTATTATTGTGCCCCATAAAAACCCACTATTTTTATTGTTGTTCCCTTACATTATTATTGTTAGGTCGTCTAGGATTATATTGTGACCCCATGGACTCCTGTATATAGAAAGGAGGTTTTTTCATTTGAATAATTTAAGAATTTTTCATTTATGTAATGTAAAGGAGGTTTACCCCTTGAAGTGGATGATTTCTAAGGTGTTGATCTCTCTTTTCTTCTATTGTTGGAGCCGGTTACATTTCTAAGGAATTGATATCTCTTTCTTCTATTTTTGGAGCTGGTTACATAACATGATGTCTCTTAGTTGCATTGTTTGATGATCTGCTAGGGTTTCCTGATTCTCTTTCCATAGTGATAAGTAGGATTGTTCCTCCTTTCACATGTCTTTGCTTCTTTCTTCATTAGATACCTTCCACTCTCTTAATAATAAAATTATTATTTTGTATATATGATGGACTCTGCTCAGGCTTGTACATATCCTAATGGATGATACCAATTTTCTATTTTCTTTGTCTTTGTAGGTTTGATAGGCTTCTTAATAATATGGAATTCACTTATGCTTGTTCTCTAACAATATTTTCATTATATTAGTTGCAACTTCATATTTGATCTTTTAGACTTCTAAGAGTGTCCATAAATTTAGAAGTTTCCTCCTCTTTCATCTTCCCAACCGACTCTTCTTTGAGACCTTGTTAAAATATTTTTACAGCATATGGTTCAAAATTTTTGTTCGTTCTTTCTCTTTCTTATTGTATCTTGATTCTTATCTATCTGCTTTTACACACAAATATGTTAGCCAACCAAAATGAAATGCAATTAACACAAGTACTCATCACCTTGGTATATGTTGATCCAGAACATCAAATCTCAATTAGGACATAGATAATATTCAATCAAAAATCCTATGAAGCCACACATCACATTACTTTGTATTTTTAATATCTTCACACATCTATCAGCTGGAAGGAAATCTATGAGATCAATCATATTAAGCATTTAAAAAATTCATATAGTGTGTGCATGTGAGTCTCTTCATGCCTTGTGCTTGAACTAGGGACTCTGATACCACTTTGTAACATACCCATTACCACTCGTAGACCACACTAAGAGTAAAAGGAGGCGAGTACTATGCTGACCCAAACTCTAAAGTTCAGTTATGGAAATGGGGTCTAAATTTTTTAACCTTTTTCAAACTATTCAAAGCCTCAAATATACTTCACCATTGTGTTCGCCTTGTCAATAACTTTCTAGTGATATAAATTTTACCCTAATCCAACCTCCATGTTAAAAGGTATGGCCATTCAAAGTTTCGCCAATAACCTCCTTCCTTGTCACAAAAAATTTCCATGTGGCACCCATGTGGTGCATACGTGGCATTCCACATCACTTCCATGTCATCTCCATGTGGATGCCACCATGGCTATGCCACATCACCATGTGCAAACCCCATTTTCCCCCTTGGGATACTATGTGTGTGTGTCTATATATATATATATATATACCCCTTTTTGCACACACACACACACACATATATATATAGTAAACAAAATGTGTTATGTGATGCCAAATTAAGGTCTAGCGAGACGCTACTTGCCATGTAGTCTCAAGATTAAAACCCTAGGTTCATCCAATGGTAACGATTCCTTCCTGATCTCAATGCTTAAGAATTAATATCCAACCCCCCACTCCCCTTGCTAACATGGTAGGGGGGGTCCACTGTAACATTTTTTCTTCATGATTTTGAAGCCCCCATCTAACGATTTCAGTGCACTTAAAATTTTTGACAACCATGATTTAATAGTGGACCCCCTCTCCTTGCTTACATGGCAGGGGGGTTCTGCTATCACGATTCTCACTCATGGTTCTGAGGACCCACAAAAATGGCTACAATATAGTTAGGATTCCAACAATTATAATGAAACACAGACACCCGCCCTTGCTAACATGGCAAGGGAGGTTCACTTTTGAATTTCCACCATACGTCCTTTGATAAATCTCCACCATCGATTCACATATGTGTTGTGGGCCTTGACACATGGTATTAATGTTGATCATTTGGGTGGATGAGGCCTAAGCCACTTTTCCTCTGAAGTATTAAGGTTCCTAGCCCCTGTGCTTGTCAACTATTGATACATATGTAAGGTTCCTTTTCCGAGGGTGTAAATTTTTGTAGATGTTCTATGCTTGATGCAACTTTAATTTTATCCCCAATATCAAAAAACAATCACATAAACAAGAAAGTAAAATGTTGATAGAACATACTAGTAGATTGGCAAAAGACAAGCCAACAATACACTTAACTTGATCTGCAAAATATATGTGTTGGGGTGCGTTACGGTGGTCAACATGATGCTTCAAATAGCAAATTCTCAATACGGTCAGCCAACCAGAAGTGTCACACAAATCTCTCGGACAACTCTGTACCAATCAACCCAAAGTCAACAAAAGTCAACGTTGTCCCAGTCAATAGTCAACACAAAATAGCAGCAACAAAAATTTAATGCAGCTCGGTCAAAGTCAATGTCTAGCCTCGATTTTTGTGCCAATAAATGTGGATTCTAGAAATCAACATTTTGGGACAGATTTGGGTCAGTTTGACCATCTGTTGACCAAAGTCAACGCTGGTCAAATCTGCGCTGAAAAACCCTAGGTTGAAAACAAAAAAATCCTTTTGTTGTGTTTTCCCACGTGTGAGAGAAGAAGAGACTCCAAGTGATGATCAACCCAATCATATGAGGAGAGAGAATGTTTGATGATGTGATGGATGAAAATGACCTCCAATGTTGACTAATATATATCCATTTGTGAGGGTGTGTGACACAACTGCTAGGGCTCCAAACCTACATTTCATTTCAGACCGACTTGGACATATTTTGAATAAATTCAAAGTAAATATTATGATCATCGGATCAAGATGATCTTTAGATTGATATTGCACCTCTCTGAAAGAGTAATCCAATAAAAATATTGGCATCTTCATCTAAGCATCACAACATGGAGTATGGACCTAGTTGTCCGAAATTAACACTCCCTCTAAACTAGGGGAGAACTCCATCCACCTGTGCCATCCAAACATTTTGCATCATCTCGCTGTAACTTGCTTTAATGGCTTCTTTATTTTAGAACAGAAATGGGTTAGTCACAGAGACATCATTCCCGGCTGACAAATTTAGCCCAGAGGTCTGAAACCTCTATAGGACTCAAAGAGTCACATACCAACCCGAAGTTGGTTTATCTAACCCGAAGTCAGTTGGAGGTCTGAAACCTCACTAGACTTGATCCCAGATCAAGTGGTTGGACACATGCCATCCTAGACATAGAGAATACAACAATATTCGATGCATCCATCGGTCTTTTCTACTGGTCTCTAGCTTTCCCACCTCATTTTCCAAATGAGAGGTACTTCCCATGAGTCTGAGACTCAATGGGTAGGATGCATATGGGGTATAGATCATGAGAGGAAAACCAACTCAGCATCCTAATGGTCGGGCAGAAGCACCACAAGGTTTCGAAAGCGTAGCCCTATGTGTGCTTATAGCTCCGAGGAGCTGTCCCCAAGCCCCCCTAGAGTTCCCAGAGCTCATCGTCCAACATGACCCTCAACATAGGGTCATTCCACGGTTCCAATATTCTCACAGAAGGTTAGGAACTTGACCTTCCCCAGGGGCTTTGTGAGAATATCCGCAACCTACTCATCATTTCGTATATGATCGAGCCTTACAGTGCCTCATTGTACCACATCCCGGATAAAGTGGTACTCGATATCAATATGCTTAGATCGATCATGGAACATGGGATTCTCGGACAACCGAATCCCACTCTGGTTATCACAGAGTATCACGGTGGTATCTAGCACATGCCCGAACATCTCACTAAAGATATTTCACAGCCAAAATTCTTCACAACAGGCCATACTCGCTGCAATGTATTTGGCCTCCATGGTGCTAAAAGCCATCGACTTCTGCTTCCTGCTCATCCATGATATCAAAGCAGAACCAAGTGTGAAGTAGCATCTAGATGTGCTCTTGCGATCCACCACACTATCAGCCCAATTGGCATCAGTATATCCATGGAGTGTCATGCTCCTGGCAGTGTATCTTAGCCCATGGTTTATTGTTCCCCGAAGATATCTCAACAGATTCTCGGCACCAACCTAGTGAATGTGATGAGGATCAACCATGTGTTGACTCAAAGTGTTCACTGCAAAACATACTTCTGGACGGGTGTTCACTAAGAACATCAGGGCTCGTATGAGTTGAAGATACTCAGTAGGAGTTGCTAGCATGGGCCCAATAGCACTTCCACTTAACTTCTTAAAGTTGAGCTCCATCGGTGTCAACATGGACTTACAGTCCACCATTCCAAATCTTTCTGGCAACTTCACAATATATTTTCCTTGAGAGAGGAAAATCTCACCAGGTATCTACCATACCTCCAAGCGTAGGAAGTAATGCATCAATCCTAGGTCCTTCATCTCGAACTCAGCAGCAAGCTCCCTCTTACACTGATTAATGAGAGGGTCAGCACCTGTTAGGAAGAGGTCATCCACATACAACACCAGAATGAGAGGCTTTTCTCTATCAACCTTGAAGTAAAGGTCTGGATCAACATTACTACAAGTGAAGACCAGCTTCATCGGGTAGCTATCTATCCTTTCATACCAATCTCTGGGTGCTTGCTTCAACCCATAGAGGGCTTTCTTCAACCAACAAATGTGGGTGTCCCGATCCTAGATTTCGAACCCCAATGGTTTCTCCACATACACCTCTTCCTTTATTGCACCATGCAGAAATGCGGTCTTCACATCCATCTGATGAAGATTCCATCCTTACGTAGCAACAATGGCTATGATAGATCAGATTATGGTATATCGAGCCACAGGTGCAAATATGTCATCATAGTCCACGCCTTCCTTTTGATAGAAGCCACGGGCAACGATTCTTGCCTTGAACTTTTCAGCACTACCATCAAATCCATGCCTTATCTTATAGAGCCATTTCGAGGTGACAACTGCTTTGTCCTCCGGTCTTGGAACCACATCCTAGACATCATTCTTCATAATGGACCCATATTCTTCGTGCATAGCATCCTTCTAGAATTGATGCTTTACGGCTTCCTCAAAAGATCCAAGCTCATATTGTACGATTGTACTCATGGCTGCTAAATATCCTTGGTATCTATTCGGCTTCTTGTTTCCACGGAATGTCCACCTTGGGGCCATATGTCTCTCAGCATCCTCGAGAGTGTCCCTGATACATGATGGTCTTTTCATCATTGAAGGAGGTTGATCAATAGGGTCTATCGGTCCTTCAACATTGGGCATCGTCTCATCCTTTGGTTCTTCATGATTTCCAAGCCTTGCTTCATGATCTTCCTCAGATCTCAGAAGATTGATTAATTTCTTTGGGGAAGCATCTTTGTCAAAGGTAACATCGTGGCATATATCCACTTCCCTTTGACCAGGCACATAAAATCTATAGGCCTTTGAAGTTTCACTGTAGCACACAAACATTCCCTTCTTTCTGGAAGAATCCAGCTTACTCCTCTTCTCCTATGGTACAGTAAAATAAATAGGACATCCAAAACTCTAAAATGTGAGACGTCAGGTTTCTTACTAGAGAAAACCTCTACGGGATTATTGGAGTCCAGAGCGGAATGCGGGCATCGGTTTTGTATGTACACAGCATTGTTCATAGCTTCTCCCCACAAAAACTTCGGAAGACCATGGTCACATAGCATGGCACGGGAAGCTTCCACAATGGTCTTGTTCTTTCTTTCAGCAACGCCATTGTTCTTAGGAGTATAGACAGTTGTGATCTCCCTCTTGATGCCAGCTTCTTTGCAAAAGTTCTTGAACTCGTTCATCTCATATTCAGTGCCATTATCGGTCCTCAATATCTTGATATTATTCCCTGTTATATTTTCCACCAAGGCTTTGAAATTACGAAACCACATGAAAGCCTCATCCTTCTTCTTCAAGAAATATATCTAGGTTTTGCGAGAGAAGTCATCTATGAATGCCATATAATAAGAACGTCCTCACAAGGATGTCACATGTAGCATACCAGATAGATCAGAATGTATCAGTTGCAAGACATTAGATGTATTTGTGACACTTGAGGGGAAAGGTCCCCTTGTATGCTTTCCTTTGGAACAACCCTGACATACACCTTCATGATCATTTTTGAACTCAGGCATCCCAGTCACCACCTTCCTTGCTTTAGGAAGGGCTTTGTAGTGAAGGTGTCCAAACCTCCAGTGCCATAGTTTAGTCTGTCGGATAATATCATGTCATCGCTTCCAGTGGACTTCCTCCAACCTGGTAGAGTGTATCAACTCTAAACCCAATCATGATAGCTTCCTTGAAACTCTTCTTCCAGATGCACACCTTCCCATCAATGAATGCCACATTGAAACCTTTGTCTTCCATGGCCAAAATAGACACAAGGTTCTTCTTCAAATTAGGTACATATAGTACATATTGCAAGTGGAGGACTTGACCTTGAGACAAGTGGAGGGTCATAGTCCCTGTCCCTTTCATGGGATATGTGGCATTATCTCCAAGGATAATTTTCAGATTAACATCCTTCTCAACCATATCAGAAAGTGCTTCCTTGAACCCAGTGATGTGCCTTGAGGCAGCACTATCTATCAACCAGACATCCATAGTGTCAGGTGGAGATGCAACAGAGAGGGCATATACAAGAATAAATTCATTTATTTTATCATCAACAACATTAGATTCTTCATACCTAGAATTTCTCAACCTTTTGAAAGGTTGCCCATTTCCAGCAGAGGGAGCCTTCCTCTTTCCTTTGAATCTATTTTTCCTTTGATTTCCATTCCTCCGGTTGTTGTTGTCATCATCATCATGAGATTCCTTCTTAAAAGGGCATTCTCTAGCATAGTGGTCGGTCTTGTGACATGTGTAACATTTCATTTTCTTTCCTTGGGCCCTTACTCTTCCTTTGTTCCTCAGACCACCATTGTTCTTCTTCTTAGCATGAGAAGTGAAGGCAACATCTCCTTCATTTTCATATTCCTTCATCCTTGTCTCTTCTTGTACGCATCTTGATAGTTTTTCGTCAAAATCAGGTATCACATTGTTATTGAGAATGGTAGTATTGAATAAATTCCATTAGGAGGGGAGACCTCCAAGTGTGGTGAGAACCATTTCTCTATTAGCTATTGTATCCCCAATAGCCAGAATATTATTTCTGATTTCGATCAACTTTAGAAAATATTATTGGACGGATTCATCCTTGCCTTTCTTCAGATTATTCAGTTGGTTCTTGAAGAAAAGGACTTGATTTTCATTCTTGGCCTTGAACATGTTGACCAACTTATCATACATCTCCTTGGATGTGCCTAGCTCAGAGATGTAGGCAACCAGACTCTTATGAATTGAATCCCCGATCATCAGATTTGCTTTGATTCCCCCCTTCTTATATTTTGACTTGGTGGTAACAGGTGCAGTGGATGGTGGGTCTGGGATTTTACCCTGCACATAGTCCATGAAATCTTGGTCTTCCAACATAAGATCCAATGTCATCTTCCACACGTGGAAGTCTTCCTTCCCAGTCAATTTGTCATCAGCTTTAAAGCCATTGTAGTTTGAGGTACCCATGCTCTTCTTTGGTGATTGCTACAAACTTGAGATTTATCTTCAACTCAGCTCAGATTCCATGTAAATTTTTGTAGTTGTTCTATTCTTGATGCAACTTTACTTTTATCGCCAAAATCAAAAAACAATCACATAAAAAAGAAAGCAAAATGTTGATAGAACATACTAGTAGATCGACAGAAGACAAGCCAAAATACACTTAACTTGATCAGCAAAATATATGTGTTGGGGTTCGTTACGGCGGTCAACATGATGCTTCAACCAGCAAAGTCTCAATACGGTGAGCCAACTAGAAGTGTCACATAACCCTCTCGGACAACTCTATACCAGTCAACAAAAGGCAACGTTGTCCCAGCCAACAGTCAATGCAAAACAACAACAACAAAAATTCAATGAAACCTGGTTAAAGTCAATGTCCAACCTTGATTTCTGTGCCAATAAATGTGGATTCCAGAAATTGGAATTTTGGTACAGATTTGGGTTAGTTTGACCATGCGTTGACCAAAGTCAATGCTGGTCAAATATGCGCTAAAATACCCTAGGTCAAAAACAGAAAAATCCTTTTGCTATGTTTTCCCATGTGTGAGAGAAGAAGAGACTCCAAGTGATGATCGAACCAATCAGATGAGGAGAGAGAATGTGTGATGATGTGATGGATGAAAATGACCTCCAACGTTGACCAATATATATCCATCTGTGAGGGTGTGTGACACAAATGCTGGGGCTTCAAGCCTACATTTCATTTCAGGCTGACTTGCACATATTTTGAATAAATTCAAAATAAATGTTCTGCTCATCAGATCAAGATAATGTTTAGATCGATCTTGCACCTCTCTGAAAGAGGAATCCAATAAAAATATTGGCATATTCATCTGAGCATCACAACATGGAGTTTGGACCTAGTTGTCCAAAATTAACAGAGGGCCTCCAACATATATGTATATATGCATGAATTTACCTGCGAGCTCTTCTGAGCTATTCTTTTTGAGCTTTTCTCATATTGGCCCGACCCTTAATCTATTTATATATACATACATACATAGCACCTTGAGTAATTTCTTAGCCAATTATTGGAAATCACTCATTTCCATCTCTTTATATTCTTTGTTTAACTCCTCTAGGCCTGGACACATGTCTAGAATTTCACTTCTCAGGGGGCTCCCTTCCCTTAACCTTGTCTGTTTAACCAAAACTTCTCATGTGCTCTCCCGAAGAGAAAATCGAATCCAAATATTGTTGTGAAAATTCCTTTTTATTATTTCTCATGGGTTCCTCTTCATGCTCCTCTTGAACTCTTCATGCTCACGGTTGGAATATTCCTCTAATTTTCTTGATAAATTCCCATAAATTAAACAATGGTTCCAGCTAGCTCCCCATAAGCTTATTTTTACTCCTCCTTAGATCATGGATCTGTGGTCCCAATATTTAGGTTATTACATAAGAATATGTTTATTTATAACTAAGTGTCATTTCATTACAAAAATCAATGGGAAGTCCACCAAGGGTGTCACAAAAAAGTCCCAGGTAGACCTCACATTTTTTGGAATAGGGAACTCGTGTATATTTGGAATAAGTAACCCACTTATATACATATGATCTCCTTTGCAGCTCTTCACTCAACAAATAATCTGGGTGATGAATCTTGATTTAGGTTTGAAACAATGACAAAAAACAATGGAAACTATGGGCTATCATTCAAAATTATAACAACACTTACCACAAGAATATTCAAACATAAATTATAATACCTAGATGAAATCTAAGAACTAACCATTGAATGATGTCCTAATGTAAGACCTACCTAGGATTTGAAAACAATATATGAACATGGAATAAAAAACCATTTCAACCATTACAATAGGAAATAACATACTTGGAATAATGTTCATAATAGTGAAATCAAAAGTCATAAAATCATGTTAGCCTCATATTAATAACTAGTAATAATTTCATATTCAACATCATAAACATATTGATTCTTGAATCACAATAGTGAGAAACAATGATCATTTGAAAGAAAATATTCTACACCAAAAGTAAATTTTTTACAATCATTCAAACATAAACAAACAAAAAATATTCCCACACCATGTGTACGCTAAAATGAGTCTCCAAAATGTGGCCAACAATGTCTTCTCCTCTTTAACAATTCATAACATAGCCTACAAAGGTGCACATGCAAAATCCATTTATCTATTGAAAATATCTTATTTATATAAGGGAAGGAGTAGAAGACTCATTATTTTGTGCCTCTCCCCATTGATTTTAAATTTCCCTTTCCTATCATTAGGTTCCCCATATATCTATATTTTTCCTAATACAAGGATTTTTATTACTTTATTAGTTTAACTCTTTCTTTGATATTTTGATCATGTGAAGATTCTTCTTGGTTGTTCTATTTTTCCATCCCACTGTCATCTTGTGTCTCCTATGTTGGGTATATGTTATATTCTTCGTATGACTAGCCACATGTGTAATTCATATGTGTTGGGTGAAACCAGTGGATCACATGGGGAAAAGCCTCGAAATAATTTGTTTGACAAGTTTCTACATCTATTTTTGCCAATTTTCATCACATGAATTTTTCTCTTGCTGGTTTTATGGTGTATGATATTTCATCATATGGTTTTCTAATTTTGGTTAAGGAATTAAGGTTGTAATCTAATCTGAATCAATGATTAGGGGTTTTGGATGACATTGGATCCTATATATTGTATGGAAAACAAAGAAGTTAATTAATTATAAAAATTAGAGGTGCATACTGACAAAGTTAAGTTAACATTATGGATAATCCGAACAACTATTCTTCAATTAACAACCTTAGAAGCTTACAAAACATCATATCTAAATAGTTTTTTTTGTTTCCAAGGTAAATTTATTTGTATTATGTGTTGATAATATTATTCACTTTTCAATTTTTTATTTGTGCGTGCATTACATTGTTGTAAAAGGTTTAAAACTTACATTTGGTATTAGTACAATAATTTTATATAGAGGGATGCATTTTAGGATAAGGATTCAGTTCTTTTGGGCTTGTGATAAACCTTATTTTAGTGGCAACTCTACAATGGTGATACTTGTGCTGGAAAACAATGGTGAGGAGTTCAAACGTAACGATTGATAAATTTAATGGGAAAAAAATTGAACTATGGAAGCTCACTATGGAAGATATTTTGGTAGGCATATATCATTGGGTCATTGTGGATCCAAGTACTACACCTATGAGAATGTCAATAGAATATTGGACAAAGTTGGATCATAAAGAGAAGAACAATCAAATTGTGTCTCTTAGATTCAATATCACTTAATGTTTAAGAAGAAGCTACCACCAAGGCATTATGGGATAAGTTAGGGTCTTATAAACAATTTTTTCATGTGGAAGAAGCAATAGAGCCTAAGGAAAAATGATGGAGACTTTTTTTTATAGATCATCGAGAAGCATTCAATACTATGGTAAGTCAATTATTTTCGATTGACATTAATATTTATAATGAATACATTTTTATCAATTTATCATGCTATTTACTAGACTCATTGGATAATATAGTTGTATCCATGAACAATAATGCAACTATTTTAAGTTTTGATGATGTGGTTTCATTCTTGTTGTAAAAAACATGGAAAATCAAATGACATATGTATTATTTGTAACTGGACATTCATGGGATAAAAATAAAAATAAGTTCTCAGTTTGGAGATCTATAGTATAGAGGTAGATCTAAATCTCCATGAAAATTCATAAATAGATAATAGAAATGAGATGAAGAATGAAATTTCAGAAATAGTTATGATCCAAAATTATTGAGAGAGGTAAGGGATTTGATTATGGTTGTAATATTCTCAAATGGGAAAAGCAGGAATATAGTGCATGAATATTAAATATAGCAGCAATTATCAATACATTACATGTGAGCAAAATTACAGATCCATGGTATTATGTATAACAACAATAAGTAAGTACAAGATCTTGGGGATCAAGCCCCTCAAGATAGGAAAAAGAAGCCTCTAATGCCAAAATGCACCCAAAACATGTAATACACTGCTACAGAAAATACTGAAGCAAGTACAATGCAGTTTCAATGACTAATACTGCAGCTGGGACATATAAATAAATGGATCTGTAAATATCATGCTCATACAAGGCCAAAAATGTAGATCTATGCTCCCATACACTTTTCCTAGAAAACCCAGGAAGGGTTTTTGGAAATACACAAAATACAAATGGTGGATCTAAAGCCCTAGGGCTGAAGATGCACTAAAAATGAAGAACATAGAAGGAGGTGGTTGAATCTGGTGTAGATCTGAAGAACTCCTCCAAAATAACCCTCTCAATGAAGGGATGATCCCTTCAATGGAAAACAAACACTCCAAATGGAGCAATGAACTTACCCCTGCAACAACTCACCAAAATAATGTAGAACAAGAATAGAACTACACTGTAGGGGATAAAATCAACTTGGCCTGATGTCACAGATGTCAAATAAACCCAGGGGGCTCCTTTATTAGCCTCCCAATGGAAGGAAACCCTCCTCCACTGCAAAAATAGCTCAGAAAACACCCAATGAGATCTTCCACTGCTGCACCTTGCAACTCAGCACATATCTCAACAAAAACTGCGTTGTACCACAAGACTGAAGCTTGGTCTGAAACCTAAATGTGGAAATGTAGTGCAAACTCCTCCAAGAGCTTCTCAATGGAAGAGGGATTCTCGAACAGGAACACCTAGTGCTAAACAACACTCAGTCTCAGCTAACCAACTAGAGAAAGATATATGTCTAAACATGCCATATAATCTAAAACATAACATATCATAACATGAATAATATGGTTGCCATCCTCTTCCTTTTATAAGAAATTAGCTTCCAAACCTTAAGCCCCATCTATTAATGACACTACTTCCATGCAATGTGTCTCCATCTAAAACTGTGTTTTCCCTCATTGAATGCCACTCCTCCATGACAACGCTGCTGATTTGGTAAAAGTTGACCCAGTCCACATGCTCTAGCCCCTGTTCACACCTTAGGGTGCTTTATTAAGCTGAAAAGATGATCCACTTTCACATGAGAAGTGGTTTTATTCTTAATAAAGAGATCTATGGGTCTCCCTACCCACTTATTCATCAAACAAGAAAGTAAAATTAGATTTTAATATTCCAGTTAGCTATATGCTAATTTAAGAATATTACAATCCTCCCCTCCCAAATGTTGCTTGTCCTCAAGCAACTGCAAGGATAGATCTGAAAAATATATGGAACCTCCATCCCCATGTGAAGCTCCATCCTCCAAGCTATCATCCATATGAAATGAATCACCCTCCAGAATGGTCATTCATAGAAAAGCTCCTCCTCCCATGTGAGAGGCTCCTCCCAAAGACATAAGTCAATCATATGGCTCCCTTCATAACTAAACAAGTGATGTAATGTAGTAGCCATATAATGTCCCATGCTCCCCTTGAAGCATGAAGAAATATGGGAAGTTTCATTCCCAATGGACACATCGAACCAATGTGTCATCGCTCCAATCATGTCTCCAACAATAATAAGAACATCATCAACATATGGGATCAAAACCAATGATACATAAACAATCAAATGCGATAATGGAGGTGGATCATAGTCCCACATGTGGAACCAACGCTGTATATCTCCTGACTGCATCAGATAGTGATATGGTAAGTGGTTTCCCCACCACTTACTTGCTTCCCAAGTCTTCTCGCAATGGCTGCAAAGGTGAGAAATGTTTGGTGCTTTTGGAGTGCACCCACATTGATACAACATCTCCCTATATCCTTCAAGGGAGTGGCTATTTTCAGAAATTTTTATGGCCCAAAGTTGGCCATGAAGTTTATATGGAAGAATTCTCCTCCTTGGAGCAATGTCCTGCATATACATGGTAAAGGAATGCAAATAATTCTTAAATGAAACATCATGTACATAAGCATGTTCCTTACCAATATTTCTGCTCATACAAATGGAGTGGTCCATAGATAGATCCCCTCTCATTCCAAAAGAGGAAAGAGGTGGCTATAATAACTCCTTCATTGAGTTATGTGTCTCTCCCATCTCCACATGGTCCATGAATATTTTCAAATGCTGATATAGTTCCTCTTCAAAGCCTTCCCAAGTGTAGCTCTCCATGATAGTGTTGTAGGCTCTCATGGAATAAGTATGGCTGAAAATAAAATCTTCATGTGCTCTTTGTAACAACTTCTCCTTGACCTTGGAGGATCTAGATAAGAATATCCTTCCATGATAATAGATGACTTCATCTTGGACTGAATAGTCCTCTTCATGTAGCTAGTCATCAAGTATCATGCATGTGAAAAGATCCTTGGAATAATCCAACAAAAGCTCAGATTTCCAATATGGATCTATCCTCCATAGTGACAGCATTAATGATCCATCACAAAGAACATCTGTCATATGGTTGACCTCCTCTTTGACATATCCCATTCCAAAGGTATATATTGGAAGGTTGTTATCCTCCGCATGTTGCTTCTCCCACATCGCATAATCTGAAATGAGAGTGGGTAATGATGATGTTGGGAGAATTTCTCCCTCCTCCTTGAGTCTACCCAAGACTCTCAACACTATACATTGACCTCCCACTATTCCCACTCCACCTAGATCTATGGGTGGTAAAACATGTTGAGAGAATTCTTTGATCCTCTTCCAATCAGAGGGTCTCCCTGGTGGAATGCCTCCATGTAATGAAACATCAAGGCCTAGAGTAGGCTGTAAATGTGAGTGGACTAATTTTTCCCTACTCTCACTGTGCAAATCATCCTCCTGATTTTGTACATAAACCTCCTGAAAAGGATGGGTGTATATGTTCCCAATCATTTGGTGTTGGCCCTCCTTCTCATTTCCTCCTACCTTCTACAAGATCTCATAGCCTAAGGTGTATTTTTCAATTGTAATCAATCTATGTACACCCAACATCTCATTGGTGTCAAAAGTCTTGATCACAAAGGAATGATATATCATAGTGTGTGTCCCCAAGATTGCATTCAATGTTGGAACACACTTCCTCCATTGTTTTGTCTCATTGCCTATCAACATAGACACATGCTGATCATGATCTTCATATGTAAGATCCTTTGGAACTTCTTGAAAAGATGTGAGAGCACTTCTAGTTGAAGAAATTTATTCATCTCAATCTCCAAATAGAATTAGATCTCCTCATGTTGTCACAGCACTGGAGGATCTTTCCAGATCTTCCTCTTCCTCCTGCTCATCAATGGAGAATACCTCATCGTTAAGAGATCCTTTTTCTTGATCTCCTCTTGAAGAAGGAATCCTCATGTCTTCCTCTTGATAAGAAAGTTCTTGCTGAAGTGGGGCATTTTCCCTTGGAAAATCATGTTGCATATCTTTAACCCACTCAACAATGTTCTGAAATGGAGTTGGCTTCATGGATCCTTCCAACTCATGCAAAGGTTCTAATTTCTTGGGCTTGGTTTGCTCTCCCAAGGAAGTTTCAGATTGTTTTAAATCAAATATTTTCACTAATATCCTAGTGAAATTTTCATAAGTAGATATATTTTCATTATTCAATGAATAAGATTTATATAACCACTAGGCATAAGCCTTACCTTCAAGATGCAGTGCTGCTACTCTAATGGCTTCCTCTTCTGAAACTTGATGCAGCTAGAAATATGTGTCTAGCTTCTTTACCCAAGCTTTGGCTATGCTCTTGGGTGACCCATCAAAAGTAGGTAGAAATAATCTACCCAAAGTGTGTTGCATGCACCCTCTTCTTCTATTGTAGTTATTGGGCCTTCTATCTTCTTTGATTTGACAAAACCCTTGGAAGCTTAGATGCTCTTTGAATCGTCTAGAATAAGATTCATATTCTTGGAGATAGTCACCAAGAGTCTCCTCTTTTGGTGTTTCTCATCCTTCCTCTTCTCTTGCAAAGAATGTAGGCATGGTACCACGTTTTAGATCTGATTGTGTGGCTGAATGCTCACACCGATAATATGAAGAACTGGAGCTTTCTTCATGTGCAAATATTCTTGAGGAACCTTCATGTCTTTCCCTCTGCATTCCCTTGATTTCTCTTTTAAGCTCATGCATAGATTGGAGAAGAAGTTTTGAAAAAACATTTCCCTCCATTTCTCACAATAATGGATACTCGCCTTTGTCCCTTCTGTAAGCCTTATCTTTTCTGTGAGAAGCTTCTTCTTCTTCTGATAACATAGATGCAATGTCTTCACAGGCTGAGCCAAGATTATGCTCTAATACCACTGTAATATTCCCAAATGGGAAAAGCAGGAATATAGTGCATGAATATGAAAAATAGCAGCAATGTGAGCCAAATGATAGATCCATGATATTATGTATAACAATAATAATTAAGTACAAGATCTTGGGGATCAAGCCCCTTAATATAGGCAAAAGAAGCCTTCAATGCCAAAATGCACCCAAAACATGTAATACACTCCTACAAAAAATACTGAAGCAAGTACAACGTAGTTTTAATGACTAATACTGTAGCTGGGACATATAAATAAATGGATTTGAAAATATCATGCTCATACAAGGCCAAAAAAGGAGATCTATGCTCCCATACACTTTTCCTAGACAACCGAAGAAGTGTTTCTGGAAATACACAAAATATAAATGGTGGATCTAAAGCCCTAGGGATGAAGATGCACTGCAACTGAAGCACATAGAAGGAGGTGGCTGAATCTGATGTAGATCTGAATAACTCCTCCAAAAGAACCTCTTAATGAAGGGTTGATCCCTTCAATGGAAAGAAAACACTCCAAATGGAGCAATGAAGTTACCCCTGCAACAGATCACCAAAATAACGCAAATCTGGATTGGAACTGTGCTGTAGGGGATAAAATCAACTTGGTCTAATTCCACAGATGTCAAATAAGCCCAAGGGGTTCCTTTACTGGCCTCCCAAGGGAAGGAAACCTCCCTCCACTGCAAAACTAGCACAGAAAACACCCAATAAGATCTTCCACTGCTGCACCCTACAAATCAGCACATCTCTCAATAGAAACTGCATTGTAGCACATGACTGAAGCTTGGTATGAAACCTGAATGTGGAAATTTAGTGCAAACTCCTCCAAGAGCTTCTCAATGGAAGAGGTGGGATTCCCGATCAGGAACCCCCAGTGCTAAACAACACTCAATCTTAGCGAAACAGCTAGAGAAATATATATGTCTAAACATACCATATAATCTAAAACATAACATATCAGAACATGAATAATATGGCTTCTATCCTCTTCTTTTTATAAGAAATGAGCTTCCAAACCCTAAGACCCATCTATTAATGACACTACTTCCATGCAATGTGTCTCCATATAAAGCCACACTGTCCCTCATTAAATGCCAATCCTCCATGACAACACTGTTGATTTGGTCAAAGTTGACCTAGCCCACATTCGCTAGCCCCTGTTCACACCTTAGGGTGCTTTATGAAGCTAAAAAGATGATCCAATTTCAAATGAGAAGTGGTTTTATTCTTAATAAAGAGATTTATGGGTTTCCCTACCCACTTATTCATCAAACAAGAAATCAAAATTAGATTTTAATATTCCAATTAGTTGTATGCTAATTTAGGAATATTACAATGGTCCTTACAAAGAAGACAAGAAATCCTTAGAGGGAGAAGAGAGTGTGTACTTTACTTCTTCAAACACACATGTAGATTATGACATATGCCTAACTGACTTAGGTCCCTCCTTTTACATGACTCCCCATAGGGAGTGGTCTTGTGATTATGAAAGGTATGATGCAGGTGGAATTTTTCTTAGAGATGAATCGACAACTAGGATAATAGGACAAGGAAAAATCAATTTAATGTTTGAGGATTAAAGGTTTATAACATTCACTGGTGTTCTATACATTCCAAGGTTGGTTACTACATGATATTTTGTAAGCAATCTGAGCCATGCATGTGTAACTACTGTATTTGAAAATGATAGTTGTAGGATGGTGTGAGGAGAAATGGTGCTGTTGAAGGGAGAGCTGTGTCTAACTACACTATGAATCTTTATTTATATGAACATTTCATTTATTCTAAATAGAATCCGGTAAGATTCTAACCAAATGGTACAAGAGCTAAGGGAATTTTAGAGTTAGTACATAGTTATGTGTTTTTACCTATGCCTATTCCATCACTAGGAAAATATATATACTATATTCCATTCATAAATGACTTCTCAATGGATAAATTTTTTTATTTCCTTTGGAATAAATATGATGTCTTTGGTAAATACAAAGAGTTCAAGGCTCTGGCGGAGAATCATACAAATAATTAAATAAATGTGTTGAGGATAGAAAATAGTAGATAATTATGTAGGAGTGAGTTTTGAGGAATTTTGTAGGTGGTGTAGTGTAGCAAACCATAAGACTAATCCATACACATCTCAACATAATTAGGTTGTATAAAGGATGAACATGACATTGGAGGAAAGAAAAAGGAGTGCGATCAATGTTACCAACTTAGGAAAAATATGTGGGAAAATTTAATGGATATTGCATGATACTTGGTAAATCAATAACTCTCATTAGCAATGGTTGAAAAGAATATTTGGAAGTCATGAATTGGTAAGAATCCCTCTCCTAATCATCTCATAGTTTTGGGTTTGGATTCTTATGTGGAAAATGGGAACAATCTAGACAATAAAGTTGAAAAGTGCATATTTATTGGTTATAAAGATGTTTTAAAAGGTTACAAGATTTTGAACCTAGAAACCAATAAGATAGATTGAAATCAATAAGTTGTATTTAGAGAGGTAAAAGGTGTTTCCCAATAGGAAGTCTCACAAAGGGAAAAAGAAATATAGCTAGTGGGGTTCAAGTTTCGAGTAGGTATATGTAAAAACTAGGGAAGGAGCAATTGAAAACTATAAATAGGGGTTTATATTGGTATTTTTATGATACTATAGATTATGGAATTCACTACCAAGAATACTTGCAGAAGAAAAAGTGTTGTACATATAGGGATTTTCTAACATAGACTAGGATAGAGGCATACATAACATAATATCTACAAATGGTTATGTGTTTAATCTATTTTGAGGAGAAATAAGTTGAATGAGCATGAGATAGTCTATAATGGTAGTCTCAACTACATAAGTTGAATATATTAAATCCAATCATGCAAGTAAGGAACTTGTATGGTTATTGACATTTGTTTAGGTATTGGGTTAGTACAAGAAGATTTAGGGCTTAACTGTTATATTCATAGTGAAATATTTTTTGGAAAAAATTATCACTCTAAGACAAAGAATATCGATGTTCAACATAAATTTGTGAGAGATATGTTTGAATACAAGAATGTGATTCTAGTGAAGGTAGACACATTGGAAAATGTTACAAATTTATTAACAAATATTGTGAGCATTGAGAAGTTATCTTGGCGCAGAGAAATAATAGGAATTTCCACCCTAGATTATTTATCATGTAATATTATCACACCGTGTATGAAAAGAAAACAACAAGTGGGATACTTTTGGGTATGTTTGATATATGTTATGTCTATTTTTAGTGGTTTTCAGTACACGGTTTTCACTTTTGGTGGTTCTGTGGCACATGGTGTTTCAACCCATGGTTTTCTAATTTTCATTGTGGAAGTAAGGTTGTAGTATAATCCAAGTCAATGGAGTAGGGGTTTTGGATATCGAGGGACCCTATATATTATATTGTAAATGACAAAGTTCATTGATAATAAAATTATAGGTGTGGATCTAAATAGTTTGTTGGTTTTCTTAATTTGGGTTTCCAAAGTAAATATTTGTGTGTTATGTGTGATTTCCATTTTTTACTTTTCTATTTATTAAGAATTGTGTGTGCACTTAATCATTATAAAAGGTTTAAAATATACAGCCTAGTGGAGCCTTTTATTTCTTTTAACAGTTCAAACTTCCTTTTAATTAATTATTTGATCTCATTTAATTTTAATGTCTTTTGTAGTCATTATAAGTTCCCAACATGTGAATGCATAAAACATGAACCACATGGGCCAACCTTTAATATTATGTCAATAATACCATCAAACAAATCCCTTATGTATTTCAAAGAAACTAGGTTATAGTAAAATTTTGGCCACTTTTATATGTTTGAGAACAAAGCTTAAAAGTTCAAAAATTTGGATAGGTGGTGGAAATATCGATTTCATGATCAAAACCAACCTCAAAATTAGGACCAGGACATACATGGGTGTGAATAGGGAAGGATCAAATAGATAAATTAGGAAAAAATCCATAAGAAGAGGTGAATATATGTCCCAATTGGGTAGTCTTGGTTTATATCCAAATCACACCAAAAGATTTGGAAAATGTTTGAAAATTTTCCAAGTTCATAGGAAGTGTTTTGAGGGTTTGAGAAAGAATTTACAAGAATTTAAACAAAATATCAATGGTTATGGGACGTTAACTTAGTTTGACGAAGATAGTGCAAATGGGGAATAGAAGAAGAAGAAAAGTGGAGAGAAACCTTTATTTTAGTAATTGGGGATGATAATTGGGAATATAAAATGTTTTGATATACTTAGTAAATTTCAAAATGAAGAAAAATTTCAACAAGAAGAAAAAAATGCATTCAAACAAGTTAGAAATATATTGAATAGAATGGGGAGAAATTATGTACTTTGAAGAGATTAAATGAGGGTTTGATTTGTAGATTAGTACCAAATCTAAAATTGGGGCCATTCCCCACGAAATTGTAGTATGAAGGATACATTTTAGTAATCAATAATTATTTCCAAATCAGTTAGGTGAAAGAGTCAAGGTGAAAATATATGGTTCAAAATAGGTTTTAAAGTTTGAATAAAGGCTTCGAAATATTCAAAGGTTAAAATGAAATTCTAAGGGAAATCTTGAAGGAAAATAGAAGAGGTGATGGGCAGAATTGATTTCCAATTTTTGAATTGAGGAATTAATCAAGTGGTCGAAGGGAGAAGGGGGCCTGATTTTTAAAAGTGGGTGAATTTGGAAATTAGAAAGATGACAAAGTATAGTTCAAAATATACATGAAGAATGAGAAGTTTTTAACTTTAGTTTGAAAGAAGAACCCAAGACTAAAAAATGAAAGGTAAAAGTAAAAAGAATAACTTAGGGTGTAGAAATTTGATATAAATTGCAATTGCACAATATTTCACACTGAAAAATAAGGGACACAATTATACTCTATCGATCTACGGAATGAAATTCACTATTTAGAACAACATGCATAGACATGTGATAAGCAAGACCATAAATACACAATGATTTCTAAGGGAACCCAGCTCGGAAAAACCCCTCAAGCCTCTTTGCATTAATCATTTGAATAGAGAAACTATTACAATTGCTAGCTCTAACTTTGAGCTCAACCTGAAAAAGAATAATTGTTCTCTTTTCTTAATGAGAAACTATGGCAAAAATCCTGAGGAAATTAGCCCATTTTATTTAGGAATTTCCTCCAAATTTGTTGTGCAATTCCCAAGGATTGATCTCTTGACTTATGCAACACATGTACACTGAAACTAGTCTACAATTGATGTTACACTACCTTTCCATCTCCACTTCAGCTAAGGAATTTGAATTTCTTACATGCATTAGATATTTTGGGCTGATTGATTAGTTAACTGACATATCTCTGTGTTAGATTTTTGTCCCACTACACAACTGACCTTCAACTGACTCTATCAATAGTTGGAGGTAAGTTAAATGAATGAAACTGAAAATAACTTAATTGGATTACTAAAACTTAGCAATCACACATAAATAACTGAACTCCAAGCCCTCTAACTCGAACTTACTGAGCTAAGTGAGTGTCAAGATCCATGTCACAATATTTAACTGCCTTCAGGTTTTATTGCTTATGTGGAAATTCGATTTTAATCAATTTGGCTAAGGCTAACGTCAAATTGAGCCTTTCTTCCTACATTTTTTCAACACTCCCTCTTAGAAATAAAGGGCTTTTTCACCACCCCTATCTTGCACCTATGGAATTCAAATTTACCTCTTGATGATTCCTTTGTCAAGTTGTAAATGTCTTACTCCACAGTTGGAATGTACTGTAGCAACATAATTCTCCTCTACACACAATCTCGGAAATGATGATACCAAATATCAATGTGCTTGGACCTACCATGAAATACTAGATTCTCAGAGAGCTTAATGCAACTCTAATTATCACAATATATCATTGTCAGATCCATCTCCTGATCGAATAGACCCACAAGTGTTTTCCTCATCCATATGGCTTAAAATGCTACTTGACTTGAAACCATGTATTCAGCCTCTGCACAACTAAGCACCACAAACCTCTGCTTCCCACTGTACCAGGAAATATTTGCAAACCTAACACTTAAGATAGCACTTGAAGAACTTTTCTTTTTTGATGGACTGTCTATTTTTTGTCGACGATGTCTTTATTATAATTGAAATGATTTTGTGGAATCATTCAAGGTTAATGGCACATAAGTATATGATCTGTAATAGGTTTAGAAATATGTGATTAATTCGATGATCTGCAACTAGTGAAATGGTTTTTGAATGATTAGGTGATTAATAATTTCAATATTAAGTATTCTGAGAACCATAAGTAGGTATTATACATAGGAAGCATGTATATATGCAGGTTTTATTCATTGCAGTGATGTACACAATTTCATATTTGTATTTTTTGGTTGGTTTCTACATTAAATGTCTTGACACTTCATAATTTCAGTTGATTTATAGTGTGACAATGTATCAAATTCAGTTTCTTTGAATTTATGGTTGATATGGGTCCAGGTGGCCTATAAGTTGGTTTGATGTTTTTTGATAGGTGGATCTAGTTTGAAACATTCTGAAAATTGGTCCACTAGGAACTGAGGATAGCAGTCTTCAGAAAGGGGGTTTTAGATTCATTCTGGTAGGTGGTGGAAAATGAGAGAAGGTTGTAGCTTTCTGCAGGTGGGTCCCTGCGTACAGGTTAGATTATGCATCAGTACAACATTATAAGAAGTTTTCCTTTTAATAAAAGAAGAAGACATAGATGACGACAACGGTGGTTTTTTCCCACATTGGGTTTCGACCTAAAATCCTGGTGTTCATGTGTGTATATATGGCTCTTGTGCATTGATGATCTATTTTCTTCTCATTGCTCATGGTTACTACTAATTAATTGATGAATAATGAAGTAATGATGCACTGATCAAAGATGAAAACATGATGAAATCAATTATCAATTAGTTATCTGGATATACGCGGGTTGCATTAATCACAACCATGTACATACATTTGTTTCCTTTATAATAATAGCATTTATAAATTAGAATAAGAAATTTTAAAAATGGAAGTGTGTAAAATATTGATTTGCCCCCACCCTTCTCAGTGTTTTTCCTAACAATTGGTATCATAGTAGCTCCCTTAGAAGAAGCTTGATCGATTGAAGGGAGATTCATTAAGATGAGAAATCAAGAGGGAGTATCTTCTATCTAGCCACCCTTGTTTAGTGGAACGAACTTGGTTTTCTAGAAATTCAGAATGAATGTATGTTTGAAGTCACTTGGAGTTGATGTTTGGGAGACACTATCAGTATCCATCCTCCATCCACACAGATGATGCATGGAAGAAATAATATGAGACCAATGCAAAGGCATTCAACGCTCTCTTAGGAAGCCTGGAGGAACTAAAATTTGTAAAGGTCATGTAGCTGAATACTGCAAAAGCTATATGGGAAAACATTATCCAGAGCTATGAAGGTGACACTAAGGTAAATAATGTTAAACTTCAAACATTTAGAAGAGAAAATGAGACTCTTAGAATTCATAATGATTAAATTATTGCAAGTTTTTCCTTATGGTAGATTATATCGTTAACTCAATGAGAAATCTTGGTGATGAAGTAAAATATTTGATGCTTGTTGAGAAAATTTTAACATATCTAACCCCAAAATTCAATTCAAAAGTCTCTGTCATTGAATAAATGTAGAATTTGAAGAACCTTACTATGGAACAACTCCATGGGATCTTAACATCTTATGAAATGAGAAAAGGGGCCCATCAGGTATCAAAGAAGAAACATTCAAATCTAATTATAAAGGAAAGTAAAAGGATGAGCTCAAGGAAATATTTTACATATAAGATGAAGAAGAAGCAATTTTCGTAAAGAAACTCCAAGTATGAATTAGCAAGTTTAGAGGTAAGATTCCTTTCAAATGTTTTGCATGTTGAAGAGTTGTTCACTACGCTGCTAAATGCCCTTATAGAAAATTCACGAGAAAGGGAATAATTCCTCAAAGGGAATGTTAAAGGAATGTTTGATAACAATTTTTTTTTATATACATATTAAGATAGTGAATATTCTTCCAATAATGAAGATGTTGAATCTAATCAAGAATATCAGTTACTTATGGAATTTGAAGAGAAATATGTAGATGAATATGATGATGTTTTTATGGATGATATAGAAGAAAAATATACTATCGTTGAAGAGATAAATCAGCTAAAAATCCATCTAGAAGAAGCTAAATTAGTTGAATAAGTTATGAAGAAACAAATTTTAGAAAAGGAAGGGCATAATGAAAGGTCAAAACTTGAAATAGTGGGTCTAAGAAAGGAAGTTGAGAAAACAAAGCATCTAAATCTTAGATTTTCTAAAGAATCTGAGACTTTATAAGAAATCATCAAAGTAAAACACTCTCCTATAATTAAGACAGGTCTTGTAGATAATGGTTAATCATAAAAAAAATATAAAATCTTCTGAAACAAGTACAAGAAGTTATCTCAATACAGTAAGAGGAAGCTATCATCAGAATTCCAGCTCTCAACAAAGGAATGAGGGATCAAATGTCTCTCAAGTAAAACAACTGTACGAAAATCAAAGGGGAAGCTACTCAAGAAGGTACTATACTCCCAAGTACCCCTACTTCAATGGTCAATGCTTCACTTGTCATAATTTTGGTCATAAAGTTGTTCATTGTGTCACTTATAATACCATTATGACTAGAGAAGCAATAAAAAAAAGAATGAGATTGGGGAAGAGAAATATTCTTATAATGTTTTCTCACCTCTTCAAGATGAAATTGAATGTTATTTTTGCAATAAATTTGGTCAGAAAGAAAATGAGTGCAGAAGAAGAATGGGACCATCCCATCAGCATGAACAAAAGACACTAACACATAAGGTATGGAAAAATAAAACCATAGACTCTTAAAATTGTGGTCTTGCTTTGTATGTATAAGTTCAAGAAAATATGTGGTACATTTACATCGGATTTTCAAAGCAGATGACAAGTGACAAAGACAAGTGTATGTCTTTTAATGAAATAAATAAAAAAAAATAATGTAACCTTTGGAAATAACTCACTTGTTGCTATCAAAGGGAAATGAATCGTGTTATTAAAGAAAAATTTCAACGCTAGAAATTTTTTATTTTTTGATGGCTTAAGACATAACTTGTTGAGTGTTAGTCAAATCTGTGACCAAGTGCATGAGGTTGCTTTTATATCAAATAATTGTGTGGTAAGGAATCTAGATACAAGTAAGATCATAATAAAGGGAACAAGAACTCCAAGAAATGTCTATGTATTGGAAGGCAGCCAAGAGCATTGTTACTTAGAAAATATGAAGAAATTTGGCTTTGGCACAAAAAGGTTGGGACATCTTAGATTTTCTGTATTATGCAAGCCAAGCAGACTAGGAACAATTCATGACTTTCCCAACATCTCTCCACCTAAAAATAACATATTCAAATCATGTCAATTTGGTAAGAAAACCAGATTTCAGTTAATGCTAAAGAAGGCACTTCAAGTAAGCCACTTTAACTTATTCATACTAATTTGTGTGGTCCTATGAGAAAGAAGTCTCCTCGTAGTGAATAATACTTCATATTATTCATTGATGATTTTATAATAATGTTTCGGATTGGCTTACTAAAACATACAGATGAAGCTTTTGATCAATTTAAAGCATTAAAGGCTCAGGTAGAAAATGAGTTAAATTTGAAAATCAAATGTCTTAGATATGATAAAGGAAGAGAGTTAATATCAGATAAGTTTTTCAATTTCTGTGAAAAACATGGCATCAAAAGACAACTTTATATATAAAAGACTCCTCAAAAAAATGGAGTGGAAGAAACAATGAACAGAACAATCTAACAAATGGCATGTGCCATACTTGATGAGTTAAGAACACCTCATACCTTCTGGGGGGAAGCAACACATACAACTATAAATATACTTAACAAAGTTCATGTTCAAGTAAACATTGACCAAACTCCTTATGAACTATGGTTTGGTAAGCCTCCAACTGTTAAACATTTTATAATTTTTGGAAGCAAATTTTACATAAAGAAAAATGATGATAAGCTTGGAAAGTTTGAATCTAGAGCTGATGAATGAATTCTCCTTGGATACTCTTCAAGAAGCAAGGGATATAAATTCTATAATAAAGGCTTCAAAATATCGTTGAATGCATCGATTTTGTGACTGATGAAGCATCCACAAGTACCAAAAAGGAAGCATGAGAAGATGACTAACCTTTCCCTACTACAAACCAAAATGTTGTAGGAGAAGGAAATAGTGAAGCATAAAAAGAAGGAAATGAAAATACAAATACATCAGAAAAGGATCCTTCAAGGTATGTTCTGAAAAATCATCCTAAATCTCAAATTCTAGGTGAGAAGGAAGTAGGAGTACAAACTAGAATAACACTTGTTGGAAATTTTAGTAACTTAGGCTTACTATCCACAATTGAACCTCAAAATATGAATCAAGCGAGCAAAGATGAATGTTGGGTAAAGGCAATGAGTAAAGGAATTGATAAAATAGAAAATAACCATACATGGGAATTAGTACCAAGGCGTCATGATAAAAATGTTATTGGGACAAAATGGGTTTTCAAGAACAAACTAAATGAAAATGGAGAAGTAATTATAAAAAAAAAAATACTCGTATGCAAAGGCTATCCTCAACAGGAAGGAATAGAATTTGAAGAAACATTTGCACCACTAGCTGGAATTGGAGCCATAAGAGTGTTTCTTTCATTTTCAAGCTTTCGTAACTTTAAAGTATATCAAATGGATGTTAAATCTGCCTTTTTAAATGGGGATCTAGAAGAAGTTTATACTGAAAAACCTGAAGGCTTCATTCTAGGAAATGATAAAAATATTGTTTGCAAACTTAAGAATGAATTGTATTGGTTAAAACAAGCTCCTTGTTCATGGCATTATCGTCTTGATAGGTATCTTCAACAAAAAGGCTTCAAAAAAGGGTATGAAGATAACAACCTATATATAAAATTTGATATAGAAAAACTTTTGATAGTTGTTGTTTATGTAGATGACATCTTATTTTGAAGTAATGTAGAATCTATGAGTCTCAAATTTTCTTTAGTTATTCAGCAAGAATTTGAGATGTCTCTACTTGGTGAACTAACATATTTTATTTTTCTTTAGGTTCAATAAACAAAGAATTACATCTTTCTTTATTAAACCAATTACCTAAAGAATATTTTGAAGAAATATGGAATGGAATACAACAATCCTATATGCACACCAATGGTAACATGATGCAATCTTAGTCAAAATGATGATTCTCCTTTAGTTAATCAACCATAATACATATCTATGATCAGAAGCTTTCTCTACCTTACAGGGACAAGACCAGATATTATGCGTGCAATTGGGATTGTTGGGCGATTTCAAGCAAATCCTAAAGAAACTCATCTCCTGGGAATTAAGATAATATTCAAGTATCTATGAGGAACTCAATATTTTGGTTTATGCTATCCCAAATATGCATAATTTTCACTTCATGCTTACATAGACGCAAATTGGGCAGTAAATATTGATGATCGAAAGAGTACTAGTGGAGGAGCATTTTATTTGGGACCTCGCTTGGTATCACGGTTCAACAAGAAACAAAGTTCCATCACTTTATCTATTTCTAAGGCATAATATGTCGTTGTTGCATCTTGTTGTGAAAAACTTCTATGGATGATGGAAACATTGCAAGACATTCAAATCACTTGTCCTCAACCTGTGCCTATTCTTTGTGAAAATATTGGTGCCATAAGTATCTCTAAAAATCTTGTCATGCACTCAAAAACCAAGCATATTCCAATCAAATATCATTTTATGAGAGAACAGTTGCTTGAAAAAGAGGTCAAACTAGAATATGTTACTTATAAGGAACAAGTTGCATATATATTTACAAATCCACTTCCATGTGATACCTTTGAATATCTAGGGAAAAAAATAAAAATGATCCCTGCTTCATCACTTTGCTAATTATTCTGACATGTATTTTATGTTCAGTGGGAGCTGAGACTAAAAATTACTATAATTTACTTTATTTACATGGATGATGTGAAGGAAAATAGTGTGTGTATGCAGTTTTTGAGTTAGACATACACATATACATCAATGACTAGTAAAATGGCACAGATTCAAGGGGATCCTTCTATATACATTCATCATTATGGTATTTTGTTGCTGACATTGGTTTGTTGCAGTATGTTGGTTCAGGGGGAGAAATTATTATAACTCTAAGGCTCCTTGTTCGCATTATGTTTCCATAAGCATGTATTGTTGCAAATCTTTGGTCATGTCTATATACTTCTATTGCTGCTGGTTGTTATATTTTTGCTATCAAATATTCATGTCGTAGAACCCTATATGATATTACACCCTCATTGTTGAGGTCATGGTTATTGGTTATATATGTCATATATTTCCCTTGATGTAAAGGTCATGTGAAGACCCATGATGTAATCATTGTAATATTCAATAATGTATGGACTATTGGTATCAAATCATGCTTTGTATGTAATCCCATTATTTTTGGCAATTGATGTAATGATGTATCAAAATGTAACCCAAAATGCTTGGGTATCTGATGTAATAATGAGTCAATCGTGTTAGGAAAGGTCATTTACTTGATTCCATTGAATATATTTAGCACATGCTCAGAGGGGAGCATGGTCAATATACATTTTCTATAGAGGGGGTCTTCATTCAACATTGGTCAGCCCTTTTTCCTTGATGTCAAGGGGGGAAAGAAGCTTGGTGTTTGGAAGAAGTATGCTTGGTAAGAAGCCTTGGTATTTGCAATTTTGTTTACATGTGCTTGCATATGGTTGGATTGTGACCAAACACCAAAGAGGTTGCCATAAAGTCCAAATGGGGGTATTGCTGGCATTTTGGCTAATGTGTTATCCTTGATGGAAACCTACTTGATAAATATTTCAACATTATGATAACAAGATTATGTAGACTCAAATAGATGCTACAAAAGTGATGAACAAATAAATGATAGATCAGATGGATGTGGAATATAAAGTTTGGGAAAGTATACATGGATCCTATGCATAAACTTCACATATATATGCAGGTACTATGCAGAAAAATCACATACGAAATCTGCACCATGGTAACTTGAATACCGGGGGTCTTTACCATGATATAGGCCCAGAGTAATGAGTGTGATACAGCAATATGGGGGTTATAGGGGTACAGCAATAATAATATGGGGGCTACAGGGGTACAACAATAAAAATAAGGGGGCTATACTAACAACAATAAGGGGATACACTAGTATTATAGGGACCTAACATGCCCCTCTCTTTCAAACACATGTTGCCCTCAACGCTTGAATATTTTTGGATGCTTCTGTATAAAATTCTCATCCTTCCATGTGGAATCTTCAACGGGTAAGTTTTTCCACTCACTGAGATATTCTGAAATTGATCGATTTGGTAGTTGTCATTTTTTCTTTTCTTTTCTGTGACTGCTTCAGAACTTTTTTCGCTACAATGTTGATCTTCCTGTTGTTTCATTCAATTTTTCACCAAAGTTAGGTTATCCTTTGAGAGTTGGAGAACTTGTTGTTGATGCTCGATGTGATATTCCACTACTTTATCATCCATACTGGCTTTCATTTTATCCTTCAAACCATCCAATTTAGCCTCCATTTTTTATTTTAAATGATCTATGTCATCTTTTATTTCTCTTTGTAAGATCAGAATTTCTTGCACTTGGTACCGTAATTTTGATATCTCATACTGCAATTCTTCCTCTTCATGCGTCATAGTAGAGATTTATGAGGGCTTAATGGGTGTAGAATTATTTTTGGGAGGAATTATAGAACCCAATACTAATAAAAATCCTTCAATATTCCCATGTAATCACTTCAAAATTCTTTTTCAAACAAGCGTTATGCAATTTAAAAAAACAAATACACACCTTTTTCTTTCTTTTGAGGAGCTCTATATTGACACTAAATTATCTTTGCAATTTTGGATCTTCAATATCTAAAATTCGGTCATGTAGTAGCCCTCTGAATATTCTTTTGAATGCCATAGGTCTGACTTGATTTGGATACTTTAAGAAAAAGTTATGTCCAATCTCCCACAATGACCTAATTATGGATTGGTTCAATAGAGTGAACTTGTATGGCATGAAATGTGTCACTGGTTCCTCCTTCGGCTCTAAAATTGATACAGAGGAAACTAAAATCCATGTGATTTTGACTGCTTTTTATAGAATTCCAATCTGATTCTTAGAAAGAGAGTTATGGTGATTTTCCCAAGGTCACCTCTTTCAGATGAAATTTGAGAGCCTGCAAAAACCCTAACTTCCACAGATCATATCTCCGAAAATATTACAAACCAAGTTCTAAATTTTTTTCATGAAGTTCCTCAAGATTTCGACTTCATGTGGTAAAAATTTCAGCTTCTGAACCTTTGTAAAATAAATGTTATAGTGAAAATTCCACGATGACCTTTTTGGACCAGTGAAACCCTAGAATCCAAAGTTGTGATACCAAATGTTATGAAACCAGCTCCAAAAATAGAAGAAAAGAGAGATCAACACCTTATAAATAAGCCACTTCGAGGGGGAAACGTCCTTTACATTATATAAATGAAAAATTCTTGGATGATACAAATGGAAAATCCTCCTTTCTATATATAGGAGTCCATGGGGTCATAATATAATCCTAGCCGACCTAACAATAATGATGTAAGGGCACAATAATAAAAATATGGCAGTTATAAGGGTACAAAGATAATAATATGGGGGCTACAGGGGTACAACAATAACAATAAGGGGGCTATACTAACAACAATAAGGGGATACACTAGTATTATAAGGACCTAACTGTTATGGTCAAACTTGGCTAGAAGGTAGAATTTAGCAGAGCGCTAGATAAATTTGGAGCCTCACCAAATTGTTTGTCTAACCAGATTGGAATCCAATTTGGTGTACCTTGGATAAATTTGGAAAATGGTGTTAGTTGGAGTTAAAGCACAGTTAAAGTTAGCAAAACCACTAGATATGGCGACAGTCCACTAAACTTAGCAACAAAGTGGTGGCCCAATAAAATGGGCCACATGGTCCAATCATATGGTGCCACATGGCACCCAAAAAGTGGCCAATAAAGTCTTGTCAACCCACAAATTGACGGCATTGGCAGAATTCGTTCGTTACAAGTTAAGTTCAACAGATTAAAAATTTGGTCAATGGATGGGCGCACCCGATGGGATTCAATGTTGAGACCTTCAGATCCACAATGCAGTGACTAACCAATATGCCAACACTCGTGCTCACTATAACCTATTAGGTGGGTTTTATTTATGTTGATGTCTTTTGCATGATTGAAAGAGGGGGATGTTAGAGCCCATAAATTCGACGCCTCCGCTAACCTATATGTTGATCCATCAAATATAGTATGGTATTCTTATAAACTGAGGCAAAAATATACACACGATAGTAATGGTAGTTATATATATATTTGTGTGTGTGTGTGTGTCAAATGATTTCAAAAAAAATTCATCGGTGCTTAAAGTTAATAGCTAGTAATATATTTTTACATTTTTTTTAAAACCATAAAATTGAAAAATGATTATAATGTTGAAAAAATTCAAAATAATGTTTTGCTTTATGTTTAAAATGGGTTAGAGGGGAAGGGGTCTCTACCCCATAACCCCTCTAGAACCAAGAGCTTCAATTAAACGTGTCGACCAACCACCTAATGGGTGAAATGTGGATAATTCAGCCAACAACTTAATACTTAGAGAGTTCCATTTCAATCGATGGTGGGGGCAGCCGTGAGTGGGTGGGTAGAAGCAGACAAAACTCAGTAGTATGGAACCATGGCAAGGGAAACTTGGATGTTGGAACTTTATGAGCATAACTATGAGGGTGTGTGGGTCCAGGATGAATATTCTAGGGGAATATTCATAAAATATATATGTAAACATTCTACTGTGGAATCTAAAGATTCCCTGCAGAGTTCATAGTTGATAGAGGCATAAGATAGCCAAGTTTATACTCATTTTAACTAGAATTTCGCCACGAGTTCACTAGTGCAGGCTATTTATGCATTTGAGCAGGGGATCTCATGGCTCATGCAGAATCCCACATTATTAATTAATTTCTTGACATAAAGTTTGAGAGAAAACTTCTCCTTTCAAAAGTGGGTCACGTTTAAAGTCAAAAGTATCAAAAGGTCGAGACATACCTGCTAGTGTTTTCATTGTTTTTTTTTATGCAATGGAACTTCAAGACATTTCCAGGGTTGGAGGTATAATGACGTATGTTTCCATGTACTTATTTTCATTTTTGTTAAGATGAATGAAGAGGCCTCCCCATTATTGATGCAAGGTTCGGAGATGTAGTGTGCATTGGACGCACTATGTTATCAAATTTTTGTGTGCATTGTCTTTATGGTCCCCTTCATGTTGCTTCTTCTTTAAGTATTTTCACGTGTGGTTTTTACATTCTCTTTCATGAAATTTTGCTAACATCAATGAAGAAAATATCTTGGATCATGCTAGTATTAGAGGCATACCATATCAATGATGGTTCAAAAATATTGTTTAATTTTGTCACTTTATCTCAAATTGTTGATTTTGAAATGTGTGGTTTTGATCATAATTAACAAGAAAATATGATACTTAAATTAATGATTGTGACAAGTTCTTATTCTCTTAACGTGATAACTAAAATCCATCCTAATAATGGTACCAATATTCTTTTACAAAATTCTATTCATCACGATCAAGGACCTTTTGCATCTCTGAATTGTTTCAGATGATTCGATGTTAATAATTGTACTTATCAGGATATGAGTGGAGAATGGCTTGAGAATTCTTATTGAGCTAGGTTCCCCAATAATGGTAAGGTCTTACTTGCTTTGTTTCGAAATAAATATCATAAAATTAAGTATGGTTTATTTATTTTCAATTTTGAAATGCTCCGATTCATTTTATTGATTTGAAAATTCTTTATATTTGCAAGATTGGATTTTATTTGATGGTAACATTGGAAATTACCATTGATTGGTTTAGAGTCGGTTAATTATGTTAGAGTTGTTTTTTTATTGGATTGTTTTCTTTTTCTTGCTTGAATAATGCAAGTATGAACAACATGAGCTAGAGAAGAGCCATCATCACGACACTGTTAGGGGAGTTTACTTAACTTTATTTCTTTTTCTTTTTGTATTTGTAATGAAATTTTTATCCTAATATTGACAAACAAGAATACATTTAGTGAAATAATTATTCACAAACTTCTCTTTCGTTTTCATGGCTCTGCTTAGATTTCAAATTAACATAATACCTACACATTTGCATTTAGATTTTCATTTTATGATTTCTTTAATAAAAGGTCCAATATAAAAAAACATTGCACAATGATTACTCAAAACTTTAAATTCAAGTATATACTTACATCGATAAAATATTAAAGGGAATAAAATGTATAAGTTTTCAAAATTTCATATCATTGTTGCACTATCATTTTTGGCTTGCGATTTGACTAGTACATTAATGGGTTTTCATTTAATTTTGGCCTATTTTAATGATTTTTCTTTTCTCTTCTTTCACATTTGCAGGTTTCCCCAAACCTTCTTGTTGAGATTCAACAAGATGATGATCTTAGTGAAAGGAGTCGCCTTCACTAAGTGGGCCCGCATGCTATTTTTGGCGCAAGTCTATTTTTAGACTATGTCTATTTTTAGACATGGTGATCATATTTCAAAAGTTGCAGGATGCTATTTGTGGATGGTTGATCAAGTTGGAAAAATAGATGAAATTATATTTTAACATTAAGCATTTCTATCTTATAGATCACGATTCAAAAATATTTTTACGTCGATTGTCATTAGCTCCAATAACAACTGGGACAATAAACAACAACTTATTCTTCGGAGCACCCTGCTCAAAGGTACGTATGTGCAGATTTCAGTGATCGAGGGAATGCTTTTAATTCCCAAGGGTTTACCGGAGTCAATGCATAGAGGACCCGAATCAAACTCAAGGGTAGAGTTATGATGCATGGAAGAAGTAGTTATGAGTTGTATTCAGTTTAACTCAGTTAAACATAGTTGAGCTAGTTGTATCTAGTCTAACTGATTGATACACTAGTGAGAGTGGTGTGAATTAATTATTAATTAATTCACTAATTATTAACTCATTAATCAACTAAAGAATACATCAGTTAACTACAGTGCATGGACAGTTTCAGTGGAGAGGTAGGTGAAAGAGCAGGTTGACTATCAGTTGTGACTATAGTGATGCATTGATTGCATCACACACACATTGGAGTTTCCAATGAGGATTGCGCAGTCAAGGCAAGGGTAATTCGAATTCATTCAGAGCTATTCTTCAACAGGGATTGTGCAATGGAGGCAGGCTAGCAGGAGGCAAAGATCGGTGCATGGATTTTCAAGATTGGTCCTGATTAGTGTATGACGATTGTCCTGTACTGGATAACCTTGTATGAGGATTTTCATATGATTCCATGATACATAATATATAGTTGGGGTTTTCAGATTCAGGCTTTCCCGGTTAAAAACTGTGTTATGTGCGATTGATTATTTTTGTTTATGCTTCACATGTGTGTGCAATTAATTTTTTCGCAAAAGATTAACAAGTGGAATTGATTAAGTATTTTGCATAAAGTTAAATAGTGTGAGATCAAGTGAATCAAGGACATATGCATGGTTAGTGCATATAATTTCTACATGGTATCAGAGCATTTTTGATTGAATATTGAAATTGTAAAGTGAGTTTGTGCTGGTGGAAAATTTGAATTTTCTACAGAAGATTCTTGGTGCAGAAGTTGAGTATACATTGAAATGTCTTTCAATGGGTTGTGATTGGAGTATTCCCTTGATGGGAGTTCAAATTACACAGCCTAGAAGGACAGGATGGAGGCAGTGCCAGAGGATAATGGACTGAAGACAGCAAAGACGAGAAGGATTCTGTTGGAAGGTGTGAAGGACCATATTGTGTCCAGCCTTCACGAGAAAGCCACTCCATTCTTAATGTGGAAGGCTTTGACAGATTTTTTCCAAAGAAGAAGTGACCAAAGGAGGTTGGCGCTTAAAGTCAAGCTCAGAAAAATAAAAATGGAGAAAGGCCATAGTATTCCAAAATACCTCACGAAGTTTGTCCACTGCAAGGATGAACTGAGAAGTGTGGGGGTTACTGTTGATGATGAAGACTTGGTGAGCTTGTCTCTCCTTGGGCTTCCGAAGAGTTGGCATAGCTATGAAGACTCTGTCAATGGTAAGGAGAAACTGCTGGGATGGGAGCGACTTTGGTCAGATCTTGTGCAGGAGGAGATAAGGCGGGGTACCAGGGCTGGATCTTCGTCAAAGAATGAAGATGAAGAGAATTGCACTTTGGCTGCCAAAGCAAGGAAAGGGAAGGGAAAGAAACATCCTTCAAAATCCAATGCTAAAGGAAAGAAGCAGGATTTTTCCAAAGTGAAGTATTTTCACTATCACAAACATGGACATCGTTTTTACCAATCCATTCATATAAGAAGAACAATTAAGCAGGGCATTCTGTCACGAAATTTCGAGAGTCTTTAGCCCGCAATTTGAACTTGATTTCTTCCGTTGACGTATGCTTGATTTCCAAGTCAGAGTGATTGATGACCGGATAGTGGTGTGTCTTTCCATATGACGGGAGACAAAGAGTTGTTTAGTGACTTGGAGGAGAAGGACCTCCAGATGCATATAGAGATGGGCGACGATGGTCGGTATAGTGTGACTGGCATTGGGACCATTACCTTTGAGAGGGAGTTTGGTAATCCATTCTTTTTGAAGAATGTCATGCATGTTCTAGGTCTAAATAAGAACTTGGTCTTAGTCGCAATGCTGGAAGATAGAGGTTATGATGTTGTTTTTAGTGAGGGAAAAGCCTTCCTTCGACCAAAAAAAACAGGTCAAACCAAGAAGATAGGGGTTCGAACTAAGAATCTCTACAAGCTGGAGGTAGATGGCTACGCTGCAATGGTGGGAAAAAGCAGAAGAAGTGGTGAGCCAGGATGAGGGTGAATTATGGCACAGGAGATTGGGCCATCTTCACCATGGCGCTTTGAAGATTTTGTAGCAAATTTCTACTGGACTTCCCAAGGGTACTCTTGCATAGTCAGATCAGTGCAAGGGATGTACTATGGGTAAGTTTGTGAAGACCACCTTTCATGAGAAGGAGAACCGTTCTTTGGTGATCCTGGAGAGAATTCACACAAACGTGTGTGGACCTTTCTCGGTTTCTTCAACAACAAAACACAGGTATTATGTTATATTTGTTGATGACTATTCTTGTAGATGCTGGATCTTCTTCATGCAGAAGAAGAGTGAAATTTTATCAAAGTTCTGTGAGTTCAGGGCATTGGTGGAGAAGGAGTCGGGGAAGCAAGTGAAAGCTCTACTGAGCGATAATGGTGGTGAATACATCTAGGACGAATTCAAAGACTTCTATAGCAAAGAAGGAATTCGAAGAGAACTCATAGCGCCTCATAACCCACAACAGAATGGCGTTGCGGAGAGAAAGAACAGAGCGATCATGGGTGCTGCATGAGCGATGCTGCATGACCAGGGCCTACCGATGCACTTATGGGCGGAAGCATGCAACACTGCGGTTTATGTGCAAAATCGTTGTCCTCATAGAGTACTTGGCATGAGTACACCCGAAGAAGCTTTTACTAGTAAGAAGCCTGATATTTCTCATTTGAAGATTTTTGGCTCACCTGTTTACATTCATGTGATGAAGGACGCTAGGAAGAAGCTGGAGCCGACTACAAAAGTTGGGATATTTGTGGGGTACATAGAAACACCCCATAACTATTGTGTGTATTTTCCAGATAGTCAGATGACTGTTGTGCGATGGGATATAAAATTCAATGAGGTGAAAGCCATGAAGTTGTCGCTTGAGAGGGAGCTACACTTGCATGCGGAGGAGGAACTTCTTGTTCTCAAAGATGAGCCTCTAGATGTGGATCAGCCACTGGAGGAGATTCATGGAGTGGAGGAGTCCACTCATGCAGAACCAAACATCAGACAAGGCAGAAAGCGTACCACAGAAGCTGAGAGACTGAAGCTTGATGCGACATAGAATGTAGGAGTCCCTACGTCACAGCGCAGACAGAGACAGTCATTTGACCGATTTACTGGATACATGGCTCTTATGAGCAAGTGTATCGTGACAGAGCCATCTTCTTTCGAAGAAGTAGTGTAGGATCCCACATGGGTAGATGCCATGGTGGAGGAGTGTGTCTCCATTGTCAGAAACAGTGCTTGGGAGATTGTTCCAAGGTCGGTAGGAAAATTAGTTGTAGGATCAAGATGGATCTACAAGGTAAAGTAAGCTACTGATAGGAGTGTCGAGAATTATAAGGCAAGATTTGTTGCCTGGGGCTTATCACAGATCGAGGAGATTGACTATGAAGAAACCTTTGCACCTGTCGCACGGTATTCTTTCATACGGACCATCCTTGCTCTCTCAGTGCAGATGGGTTGGCACATTCATCAGATGGATGTGAAGACTGCGTTCCTTAATGGGATCATTGAGGAAGAGGTGTACATTGAGTAGCCTGAAGGAATTGAGATCATCAGCAGTGAGTCGCATGTGTGCAGGCTCAAAAGAGTGTTGTATGGGCTGAAACAAGCACCCTGTGCTTGGTACACTCGGATTGACAGCTATTTCACTAGACTTGGCTTCACCAAGAGTGAGGCGGATGAAAACCTGTACCAGATTGTGGTCGAGGGTAATATTTTAATCATTATACTTTATTTTGATGATTTAATACTAACAGGTGATGAGCAATTTATACACTCATGCAAGGAAGATCTTGCAAAGGAGTTTGAGATGAAGGATTTGGGCCTCCTTCATTATTTCCTTGGATTGGAAATATGGTAGCGGGAAGGTGAACTGTTTGTGTCTCAAGGCAAGTATGCCCGGGAGATACTGGAGAATTTTCACATGCAAGGCCGCAAGCTTATCGACATTCCTCTTCTAGGAAATTGGAAGAAAGAGGATGCTACATCGGCAGAGGTAGTGGATGCTATTGTTTATCGACAGTTGGTGGGTTCGCTCATGTATTTAGTCAATACAAGACCGAACATATGCTATGCGGTGAACCAGCTTTCACAAGCGATGGTTAAGCCTACCAAGCTCTTTTGGAAGGCAGACAAGCATGTCCTGAGATATCTCAGGGGCATATTTGAGTATGGTTTATGGTACAGACAGACGGATGAAGTGAAGTTGCATGGCTTCATGGATGCAGATTAGGCAGGAAGCCCAACAGATAGAAAGAGCACATCAGGGGGGATTTTCAGTATCAGATCTACGACAGTTTCTTGGTACAGCAGGAAACAAAGATCCGTGGCCCTCAGTTCAGTGGAAGCAGAATACATGGCAACAATTCAAGTTGCATGTGAGGCTATCTGGATGAGGAAGATCCTGGTTGGTTTGTTCGGTTCACATTTAGATCCCACAGTGATACATTGTGATAATCAGAGTTGCATTAAACTCTTGGTTAATCCTGTGTTTCATGATAGATCTAAACATATTGATATCCAGTATCATCATATCAGAGATTGTGTGCAGCGGAAGATCATGTTGCTTCAGTACATTCCTACAGAGGATCAGGATGCATATATTCTGATGAAGGCGCTCACCAAGAGCAAATTCGAATACCATAGAGGCAGGATCGGGATGAAAGATAATCCCTATCTTGTTGAGAGGGAGTGTTGATATTCAACAAGATGATGAGCTTAATGAAAAGAGTCACCTTCACTAAGTGGGCCCGTAGGCTATTTTTGGCACAAGTCTATTTTTAGAATATGTCTATTTTTAGACGTGGTGATCATATTTCAGAAGTTGCAGGATGCTATTTGTGGATGGTTGATCAAGTTGGAAAAATAGATGAAATTATATTTTTAGAATATTGGGCGAAGTCTATTTATATATCGTCAATCTAAAACTAGATGCATGCCGATTATTATTAGCTCTTAATAATAATCAAATTTTAAACAATAACTTATTCTCTTGGAGCACTTCAGTTCAGTTCACAAATGTGGCACAACAACTGACAGAAGGAATTATGCTATTCCTAAGGTTTTACTGGAGCTAATACATGGAGGACTCAGTTAGAACTCAAGTGGCAGAGTTATGACACAGTTGGAAGAAGTAGTTATGGAGTTATATTCAGCTTTTGTCTCAATTAGAGACTAAATGAGCTAGTTGTATCTAGTTTAATCGATTGATATACCATATTATTACTGACGTTAGGTACCAATTCACAAATAATAACTCATTAATCAATCAATAATATAATGTATGACCATAAAGGTGTGCGCTTTCAAAGGGGAGACCTAGTGGAGAGGTAGGTGAAAGGGCAAGATAGACTATCTGTTGTGACTATAGTGATGCATTGATTGCATGACACACACATTGGAGTTGCTAATGAGGATTTCGCAGTCAAGGAAAGGGTAATTCGAATTCATTCAGAGCTATATTCTTCAGCAGGGATTACGCAGTGGAGGCAGGCTAGCAGGAGGCAAAGATCAGTGCATCGATTTGCAAGATTGGTCTTGATTAGTGTATGATGATTGTACTGTACTGAGAGCTTGATAAGCTTTGTATGAGGATTGTCATATGATTCCATGATACATAATATATAGTTGGGGTTTTCAGCTTCAGGCTTTCCTGGTTTAAAACTGTGTTATGTGCGATTGATTATTTTTGTTTATGCTTCACATGTGTGTGCAATTAATTTTTCCGCAAAAGATTAACAAGTGGAATTGATTCAGTATTTTGCATAAAGTTAAATAGTGTGAGATTAGGTGAATCAAGGACATATGCATGCTTAGTGCATATAATTTCTACACTTCTCTTTTTGGTTTCATTGGGGGTATATTTCAATATTTCCGAGTTCTCCTTAGCATGATTATTGGGAAAATAGTTCATCCTTTATTATACATAGATGAAATCTTATCTTTAAGAAATGTTTTCTATGAACATGTCTTCCCTATGCTAACACTCAACCCTCTTGGTAAGTTAAGTTTCTGACTTTGTAAAATTATTATTGGATTGTACTTGAACCTTGTCTTAATATTCCACCATTGTTCAAAAGCTTTGTCTTAATCACAATATCTTGACAAGATGACTTTACTTAATAAATTCATGAGTCTTTAGGGTAGCAAGTTTGACTTGTAAAGACTAGTCATTGAAAATTTTTCACGCCATCCCTTGCTCTTAAGGAGCAGATTTGCCTCCCCGTCTATTAATTAATCCATTAAAGGGTTAATCATAATCACAATTTATTATAAAAGGATTAAGTGAGGGACATGAGGTCTCATTATAATCCAACCTACCATTATCATAGATATTAACAAAAGTGACATTATCGATGTTGGTCACCAAGCCAGGGTAACAAAACAGAAAGACAAGAGGTCTCATCATGAGCAAGCTTGTTCATTTCTGTTGGTTCTTGTGAATGACATTGTCACTAGTTGTTTACCAAGCCAAGACAACAACCTTCAGTAGATTTATAAGAAAACTCACAGGTAAAGTAAATATTCTTAATGGCTTTGAATCTATATCTAATAGATGGGATAAAGGAATTTCATTGGGTTAAAAGGAATCCTTGTTGAGGTTATAGACGCTTGCTGGAAGTAGTGGCCATGCATTTGGTATCAACAATAAACTAACACTATGATTTATGTGGTCTCCTTGTTCTTCTCTAAGCTCATTTCAATGAAGTTCGTTGTTTACATTTTTTGGTTTATACTTAGCAAGTTTTGAATTATGGTGGAAATGTTTCAAGTGTATTTCAAATTTCCAATTGTTGTTCATACAAATCAGAGATGAAACTTTTCAGGTTACTTGAGGATCAACACTCTTTTATGTCTAATCATATTCCTTCATTCTTATAGGTTTTAGATTTTTAAACCAAAGATAATTGGTTCGCCGAGGCAGTCGCCATTTGTTGGCTTGCCAAAACGTCTATAAAGGAATTCGAAATAATGTCTTAAACAACGTGATAACTTTTAAAATACCTGTTATCTAAGGGAGGAATAAATATGAATCCAGGTAAGTTGTTTTTTAATGAATTTGCACGGAAAATTGAAAAATGCATTTAGCATCAATCTTTTATAGAAGGCAGATAGGGAAAATTGATAAATGCATGTAGCATCAATCCAGACGAGAAATCTGTTTGAAGATTGGAAGTACTTTTTTAAACTACAATGTAAAATTTTGATGAACAAATGGTAATATTTGTAAATATAAATTTTGATAAACTGAAAATATTAGTTATGTAATAGAAGTAGAGAAAAAGGGTACAAGTAACGTGCAAAGAACAAGAATTTTTTACTTATGGTAAAAGCTGCAGATGTATTGTTTTTTAATGGAAAAGAGTAGTGTTTTTTAGTTTGGAAAAAAAAAAACCTTTTAAAAGATTTATGAAATTGTTATTGAATGAAGAGATGCTTTTGGATAAGATTGAATGGTAGCATTAACGATTGGTTGATGTTGCGTTGCTTACATTTATCCTCCATGCTCAATCTATGATGGCATTGCTGGTTTCCAACTCATTTTACCAAGTCGTAGTCTAATTAGACTGTTTTTTTCCCCTGAAAATCATGGAAATTCCAGTAAGATTTTAAAAAAATCCGGTAGGGATTTTTGTAAATCCAGGTTATAGCTATCAAACTTCAATATTTTGGGTGCCCTATAGGTTTTTGATGGTGTTGAATCCATTTCCACCATCAAAAACATGATTTAAACACTGTTACTGCAAGATTTCTTAAAAAAAATTGTTGGGATTCAGGCCACTTTTGGCCGTCCAAGCAATTCCTCCGCCTCTGTAGACAACTCCTTTTACCAAAGCTTTCACATTCCACAAGGAACAAACTTAGTTAGTCAACATTCATCCACGTTACCCACCATTAATATTTAACTAAACCTTGTCATTCATAATACTCACCTATAATTTATAAACAATGAACGCTATCTATGATGTAAGGTTTGGTTATATGACCCATAAAAATGTTAATCATTCTATTCAAAATCAAATATGTCGAAAACATTATTTTCACAAGAGCAATTAACTATGAGGGAAGGCATCATGTACAATCAAAATAAAGGGCACATATAAAAAATAAAACTTCTAGGCACAGCAGAAGCTTGGATGCTGGTATGACAACCAGAAGGTAGGATTCCCAAGCATTCATGGTGGTTCATGTCAGTCCCAAGGAGCTATCCTCCAAGTAAGCAAAAAATCACCTATGACTGTTTGGATAGCAGGAATAGACAAATGTTTACACTAATATGAGGAAGTTGATACATAGGAGACTGCCTTAGCATAGAGATAAATAGGAATTCCTGCACCGCATCGGTCTGGTTGGAAAGAATTTAGAAAGGAATGCTAGAAGTGGTGTAAGAGAAATCTGTTTAGACAGTCTGTATTGGGTTTGGAAGAGCTTCCTAGACTCCACGACCTGGTTAGACAGTCAATATTGGGTCTCGAAGATCTTTTCGGGCCTCGGGAGGACCTCTAATTGGCAATGCTGCCCGAACACGCTGCAGAGATAGCCCAGATCACGATCCTATTTATCATTATAGGTCTCATCCTACTATCTATCCTAAAACCCACTTCATCTCATAGTCCCCTCTCCCCCATCGAAAAAGAGGTCCAAATTTGGCCACCTAGGCCCCTGGTATCGACTCTGATTCCTCCCACTCTCCAAACCAGTGCCGACTAACCTTTCTATGGCATAAATGGGTGGACTCTTTTATTATCTCTGAGCCATGTAAATATTTTGGCTTCCATTTATGCAATCGACGGTGGCTCTGTGGAGATTGTTGTTGCTACTATTGGTGCCACCTCTAACCTTCATCCTCGTCCAAGCTCCTCTCTACAATTTCCAACGAGAATTTTCGGCCACCAACTTAGACTCCCTCCTTTCTAATCCTTCCAAAACTCAAATCCACCTAACCCTGTCACTTGTTTATTTCGCACAAGTGCTTTCATTAGATTTCCTCCCTTCCAAGTGTATTGTGCACATCGGAATCCTGCTCCCTGACATATCCAACTTCGAAAAGCTCCAATTCAACCTTCTCGAGGCTCATTCTTCCTGTACCCCTTTGGAATTTCTTTCTTATGGCGACTCCCATTAATGGACTTTTATGCCTTTAGAGCAACTTTGTTTGATCGTTATTTTTAGTCATCTGATATTGCATGAAGAAATATGAGTTAGGTTGGAAAGTTAATATCTGTCAGAACCGGGTCACCATCTGCCACATTGCCCGTTATGGGTGACAATGTGGACATCATTGCTTCGAACACCTTAGCATATGAAGCTCTAATTTCCGCCACCTTGGATGCGGAGAGAGCCCACGTCGTTGGCTTGAATGAAAACCCTGGTCTAGTAAGCAGTTTTCTCGATTGTCACAAGCCAAATCACTCGAGTCACCATCTCACAAAGGCACGCATTAGAGATTAAATTGGATAAATTTGGCTACAATGACCTCTAGGGCAGAGTTTCCAGCCTTAAAAAATGTGCCTTAGTGGGTCAGTATATCTTCTCAGATATGCAAGTGAAGGATATGATGGAATGGGTTAAAAATTCTTGGGGTCCCCTGCTTGGATATACCCCGAAAGTCAACCAAATGATGAATTCTTGGTTTTTTATACATTTTATGCATTCAAATGATTGTGAAAGAATTATCAAGCGCACTTGGGTCTACGGACGCAGCTTCATGCAACTCCTCCCATGGTATTTGGGATTCAACCTAATTCTAGAAACCCCGCAAAAAAAAATTGTCTGGGTCAAAATGCCAAGGCTCCCCTTGGAATTTTGGACCTTGAATGCACTAGAGGAAATTGGGAACTCAATCAATCATATAAGCTACATTGATTTGGGAATCCTGGGCACCAAAGACAAGAGAATAGCCTGGTTATTGGTGGTGATAGGTTTCTCTGGAGGAGTGCTAGGAAACATAGACCTCCAATGGGAGTAAAGGATCCACAGAAAAAGGATCGACTACTAGAGACTTCCTTTTGTTGCCTCTTGTGCCACAACACGGGACACCTAATGCAGAGATGCCCCCTTGGGCGTAGGCATAAAACCTCAAAGTGGTCCAAGTCTTCCATCCTCAGTTCCAGTCCTCCATCTACATCCAATTATTCGCCGTTTGCTTCGGGTAAGAAACTCTCCCCTCTGGCTCGTCCTTATTATCAAAAGTTTCAATATTCTTCTATGTTGCTCTCTATGACCCACTCCGTCGACCAGGGAACTATTGCTTGCCCCCTCATAGTCAAGTCTGTGCCTATCGATCTCCCTCTGACTGACCCCTAGACTCTTTATCCAAAGAGGTGAATGGATTGCACCCCCACCCTGACCATATTCCCTCACCACTCCCTTCACCCCTGTCACCCATTAGCCCCATCTTGGAATGTTCCCCCTCCATGTTAGCCCTCAAGTTCGCCTCGCCGCCCCTTTCCCTGGAGTTTGAAAATGTTAGCCCCCCCGACTCCCCTCGGAACTTAGTGGGGAACGATGTCGATTTCTTGCTTTGCAACCTAGAGATAGACATTGCCACTCTCACCGCTTATGATCAATTTCCTTCTGCCCCTCCTTTGATCATCTCGCCAACCTCTGCAACAAACATCACAGTGCGAAAAAAATCAAATAGTTTCACCAAGAATTTTAGGGGCGAGTTAAATCTAAACAGTTGTTTCTTGATGAATTGGATGGGTTCCGAGATATCCCCATCACCTCCTTTGTTGACCCTCAGGTGCTTAGAGCATGCCAACCCTCCTCGGTTTTCAAATGAATTGTATCCTCTCTCTTAACATTAGGGGGTTGGGCGACCACTCAAAATTCCTTCGCCTGGAAGCTCTTCTCTCTAAAACCCAACCTTTTAATGTAGTTTTTCAGGAAACTTTATGTCCCTTATCGAAAGCCCTACCATTTTTTCTTGCTTTGCATCCAGGTTGGCATGCAGCGAGCATAGACTCAATTGGAAAATCAGGTGGCATGATAGCAGTATGGAATTCGTCGATCGCTGGACTCCATGCATACAGGTTCTTTGGAGGCATCATCCTCTTGGGAAGCATCAGAGAATACCCCAAAAAAATTCACTTGATTAACTTATATTCACCAGGTCGACATAGGAAATCTTTTTGGACTCGAATGGAAGCATCATCAATCTTGAGTACCAAAAACCTTATCATAGCAGGTGACTTCAACTCAACCCTATTTGCATGGGAGATTTGGGGCTGTCACTCTTGGCAAGACCCTTTGGCAACTTGCATATCTCAAATTTTCTCTGATCGCCACCTTGTGGACTTCTGTCCTATTCCTCTTGCACCAACATGGACAAACTGCCAATCCGGGGATGACTTCATTAGAAATAGGTTGGACATTTTCCTGGCGCACGACAGAGTGAGGGAAAATTTGGGCAACATGAGATCATCGATTGTCTCGACCTCAATATCGGACCACCATCAAATTTGTTTATAATGGGAAATGGAGCATATCAAATGAGGGCTCCCTTTTAAATTCAACATAACCTGGATCCAGGATCCGGACTATCAATCCCTCGTCACAAAATTTTGGAAGGACGAGGCATCACCAGCTGAGGGCATGGCTTGGAACAGTCTCCCACAGAAGCTCCGCAAGCTAAAAATGAGAACTCGCTTATGGGAGTGAAAAAAGAAGGAGGCCTTGAATCAGGAACTCCAGGCCATATCCAAAAGGGCGTTGCAGACCTATGAATCTCTTAAAGAAACCCCCCCCCCCTTCTCAGACCCTCTCCTCTTCAAGTCCCTGGAATATCTGGAAAAGCACAAAATATAAATCTTGAGGATTCAGGAGGCATCATGGAAATTGAAAAGAAGAGCCACTTGGTTGAAGGAAGGGGACCTAAACACGAAGTACTTCCATCAATTCATAAATGGTAGGAAAAACAAAAAAGCAATCTAGAATATAGATTCCTCTGAAGGAAACATGCTTCACTCATTAAAAGACATTCAACTTGAGGCTTTTCAACATTTCTTGAAGTTCTTCATGGCCAAGAGGGGGTCTGACCCTTCATGCCAAGGATGGGCACTGCAATATTATGAAAGAATGTTCGATAGCTCATCAAATGAGGACCTGGGTAGGGAGATATCAATTGATGAAATCTTGGAGGTGCTAATTTCCTTTTCTTGAGACAAGAGCCCAGGGTCAGATGGCTGACCAACTAAGTTTTTCATCCATTTCTTCAACCTGAAGGGGGAGTAAATCCGTGAAGTGCTGGATATTTCTAGATCGATAGGGCTCATTCTAGGCGACATAAAATCCACATTTCTTGCCCTTATCTTTAAATCCTCCAATCCAATCCATTTCATGGATTTCCACCTAATTTCACTTTGCAATGTGATCTATAAAATCACTTCAAAGGTCATTGCTTGCCGCATAAAAGGGACTCTTTCTTGGTTCATCTCCAGAGAGAAATTCGGCTTTCTTCCAGGGAAACGATCCACAATGTAGTTTTCGCAACCCAAGAGGTAATGCACTTGATTCACTCAAATAAACTGGAATCCCTCATTATGAAAGTTGATTTATTTAAATCTTTTGATTGTGTGGATTGGTCGTTCATTCAGGTAATCCTCCTTAATATTGGAATCTCTATCTCCAATATCTGATGGATCATGGTTTGCATTTATATTGTCAACTATGTTGTTATAATCAATAGTTTCCCCACAATTTTTTTTAAGGCAGGTCGTGGACTTCACCAGGGATGCCCACTCTCCCCCTTATTTTCATTCTAGTGATGAATGGGCTCAGTTATATTCTCAAGGAGGCTCAGCGGTTGGGTTCCTTTGAAGGCTTCTCCTTCTCTCCCACTGTTAACATATCTCACTCTCGTTTTGTGGATGACCTCTTGGTTTTTGGCAAGATAATAAGAGCTCAATGGATCCATCTCCCCTTATTGTTTAGGAATTTTGGGGCAGCTTCAGGGTTGTTGATTAATGGCTGTAAATCTCTCCTCTTATCCGCGGTTGGGAACACAGATGAAATTTATTTAATTCCAGAGCTAAACATAAGCCCATCTCAAGCGACCTTTGTTACCTTGGTTTCAGGCTGAAGCCCGGTGAGTACAAGTCCACTGAATGGATGTGGCTTGTTGACAAATTCAAAATCAAAATTCAATATTGGACTAACAGATGGTTAATTTTAGGTGGCAGGTATGTCTTAGTCCAAGTTGTGCTCTAACAACTTGTTGTTTTCTAGGCACACCTCTTCTTCCTCCATGTTCGAATTGTATATCTTCTCAATGCAACGATCTCTAACTTCATATGGTCGGGTGCCATGGAGGGTAAAAGGTTTCACCTGTGAAAGTTGTCCATTGTGTCCATTCCCAAGCGATATGGTGGATGGGGGCTGCTAGAAGTGCTCTCCTTATCTCAGGAACTTCTCCTAAAATCCCTATGGTGAGCACTCAATGGGTCAGGGATCTGGCTAGCAATAATCAAATTAAATTACCTAGATGGGCCACCCCTTCTTCAAATATTCTGAAACGCTCCCTTGCTACTCAGGAAATAATCTTATATCTAGAAAGGTTTTAAAAAAACTATGGAGCTCGTAGTGGATCGGCTGGTGTGGAGCTTTGGAAACGGGAAAAACATCATTTTGGGGAAAGAAAAAATAAAATGTTTTTCTGCTGCTCAGAGTATGGATGCTCATCTCTCCCATGTATTCAAACAAAAGGGTATTTTTTCCTTGCTCAGGGAATTTCGCATTGGCAGCAAGGATGCCTAGTATGGAAATAAACCTCTACTTTAGGCTCGAGTGGGGATGATCCACATTCATGGCACTCATATCTAGAACAACTGCAATAAGGTGGCTTTTGTCTTCACTAAGAGGGTGATTGCATCACTTGAGAAGGTCCCTTGATCGATGGGGCTATTTCAGTGGCTGAGACCCACTAGCATCTGATCCTCAACCATGTCGAGAGCCCTGAACCATCCCCCTTCAAGCCCTTCTAGTCTAGAAATATCCCAAACAATATCTTATTGTTCGGATGGTTAGTATGGAAAAACAAAATCTTGACTTGTGACAATCTGATCAAGAGGGGCTTCTCCGGTCTAGGCCTCTATATCTTTTGTTGCTCTCAATCTAAATCCATCCCCCACCTCTTCCTCTCTTTCCTGGTCATTCGCAACGTCTGGTCCCTCTTCTCCTCCTTCATCCCCCTCCCTAATTGGAGCCCTATCTACATCATTGACACTTTAAATTCATGGGACGCTGCCCCTTTGAGATTCCGCTCCTTTCCATTCTTCTTCTTTTGGGAAGTTTGGGCAACAAGGAACCGCTTCATCTTTGATAAAAAAATTGGTGATTATCGCTCACATCCATGGGGCAATAATGTCCTGGATTGATTTCCTCCCCCTCTCTCATCCTCCAACCAAATATCTCTCTCATCGTTACCATCCCTTCCCCTTCTCCTTTCATGTAGATTTATTTGATGGAGCCGAGCAGAATGGCACTTGTAGAAAATTAATCAACTCATAAAACACTCATAAAAAATCCCCGAGACATAGAACTGATGGAAAAAACCTTAGCCTCTGTTGTACTCCTCACATATTCTTCATTATTAAAATAATGGTATAATACAAATAAATATATGAGGAAGTTGTCTGAGGATAGTGCGTCAATCCTGGACAACTTAGTTGAGAAAATATCTCAACCACACACTAATCTAGGAGCCAAGTTAGGTAGACCTAAACTAACTCCTAATTAAGCAGAACCAACGTAATCTAGAAAATTAGGCATAAATTCCTAATTTTCAAGATTAATTTATTTAATTATGTTTTTGGATTTATAATTGTTTTTCTCACATGAGAGTGAGGCTAACATTCCCCCCCTCAATGATAAATCCAAAATAAGAATGAGGAACCATCTTCCAAGTTCTCATGTTGATCCTAAAAAACATTGCTTGGAAAACCGCCAAAGCTAGATGCCGAAAAAATTGCAATTTGAAGAGACCATGAGTCAGCTGCATGTCTGATTCATCTCTGAATTTTTCTTGACAACTCCATCATGTGCCAAGCTACAAAAGGATCCATATGTCCTTTGTTTGCAATCAGCATCATTTGTCCACCGACATAAAATTTGATGACGCCCACTAGTGAATTTGCTGATGATGATAGCCCACTGGCTGATGATGTTGATGATGTCAAAAAACAACTCACTATTGATTTTGTTGATGCTGTCGGAAACTGCTCATTGTTGATTCCCACTAGCTGTTGAATATTCCCATTAGTTGTTGAAGATGCCCAATGGCTACTTTTGTTGATGTTGTCGAAACTTTTAGTCTGAAAACCACCTTCAATTCATTATTATTTTCCTCCCCTTTGTCAGCTGAAAGGAGAGACAATCCTTTGCAAATTATTCCTGAAGTCCCTCCCTTCAGGTGTAGGATAGTTTCACTAGTGTACTCCCCTATTCATCTACACGAGAGTACCATATTCATTTGACTATCAGTTGCAATAGGTGTGATTGAATTTGGTTGTAGAACTTATACAATCTTTCGATTATTGACAACCATTCCCAAGGATCAATCCATTCATAATTGATCTTCAATCTCGATGGTTGGTTTTGGTTGCAACATTTCTCTGATGAATGATTCCGCTTGCCACAATGGCGACAAGGACAGATATCAAAACAATGATCTTCCATATGACATGTTCTTTGACAATGTGATCATTTTGGTTTGACTGTAACTTTGGGTTGCGTGCATGTTGGTTTGTCTACAACTTTCGCATAATTTGTTGATGCGATTTTTTCAAGAAAGCCTGCACCGACGAACTTGATTAGTTTTGAATAATCTGGGATATGCAAGTTGTCATAATTTTTGTCATATCCTAATCCTCGTTGATATCTGTTACTTTTAATTTCTTCCCATGGCTTGATGATTGGCTTGGATTATAGTTTATCTTGGACAACTTCAACACTTGAAGTTGTTTGGATGAGAGACTTGGAATCATCATTTTTATGTGTATGGGTGAATGGCTTGGAAGCACCACTTTTCTATTGCAACTCATTTCTTTGTAGTTACAACTCCAATTGAACGAACTCAATTGTTTCATTTGTCTATTGTAGATGTCATGAAATATCAGCAAGAGTTGCTTTGCTGATTTGCACTATGTCTTCAACACTTGATAGGATCAAATTGTGAAGAATTTGTAATAGTTGGATGTGTTTCACCATCTGAACTCGCTTGCTTGAATTCAGGCTTTCTTATCTTGAACTTTATCATTTTATTTGAACTTGATGGATTGAATTCGCTCGCTTGATTTTAATTACATGCTCGCTTGCTTTGTTGCTTGAATGGCACACTCGCTTGTACTGGCTCGCTTGCGCTTGCTTTCAACACTTGTTTGATTTTTATAACTTGCTTTCTTGAACTCTTGAACTCATGCTTGCTTGATTTTGATCGCTTGCTTCAACTTGCTTGATTAATTCACTCGCACTTTGTACTTCCTTGAATGTACTAACTTGATTGTGCTTATTTGAAAATGAAGGTGTCGAACACTGTCGAAAAGGCACCCAAAAGAAAAACGACAAGTTCAAATAATATGATTCAATTGAAGACTTACTTGACTTAATTGTCTTATGTTGACCACCTTATCAATTCAAACTTGGGTGTCGATTTCAGCTGAGAATTCACCCGTACAATTCAACTTAGTTACCAAAATGTTTATCTGCAATTGATACAAAAAGTGTTGTTGATGTCGTCTTGTCTTGGAATGCTTTATTTTGTAGCATATTTAACTTGAATTATTTGATTTAATGATGTGGAATTTGGATGTAGAAGACCTTTTTATCAACTTGATGATGTGTTGCACAAATGCATGTGATTGTTTGTGCTTTTGTACTTAAGCTTGATTATAGAAGCTAGATTACTTAAGTTTGATAACTTGTATACTTAATCTTGCTTATGTGCATGTAGTTTTTTAAGTTGTTGTGAACCATATTACAAAGAGAGTGTCATAAACTGGGCTTAGGTCATAAACTGGACTCGAGTCATGCACACACATTCACTACACATGGTATACCTAAGATCCCCTTATTCAATTTCAAGCGGATCTAGGACACAAGCACCAAAAATTTATGTTTTATTAAGTATGGGGTACATCATCCTTCTATCTTTACAACATCTTCATTGAAGCTTCTCAAGCACAGATTGTGAGAACTCCTTGTCTTCAAAATATGCATGGACTGACTCAATCTCTCTCAAAGTAAAATATTACTTTGGATTACAACAATAAGCTTCTACTTATCACTCCAGGTTTACAACAAAAATCAATCCTGATCACTTCAAAAAGATTGATACTAATACCTCCATAAAAAACACTCTCCACAAATTTACAAACAAGATTTAAAAATAATTACTCCAAAAAACTACTTCCTTCGCCTTATTCTTCTTCAAAAATTCAATTTTAGCAAAACAATACTTATCTCTCCATAAAAAAACTTCAAGTTTGTCCCTTATGACTCCAAAAATCAAATTTAAAATAAGTCACTTATCTCTTCAAAATGCATTACAAAAATGACTTATTACTCCAAATACAAAGCACTTCAAAAATATAACCACACCTTATTTCTCCATTAATGCATTTTACCCTTTAAATTTTCATAAAAATTTGAAGTTTAAGCATGCACGCTCTATTTTTCACAGCACAATGCCACCACCCAAAAATTTCCCCCACACAGGCACATTTTCCGCACTGTTCTCCAGGTGGCACAATCCAAGGGTTAGCCGAATTTATTTTTCCTCCTTAGAGAATGTGACTTGGTGAATCGCAGAAAAGAATACTAATTAAAACATTGTGTGAAGTGACCCTGATTCCATACACAATTAATTTAAAGAGGGGTGTGAAGCGAGTACACAGTTAAAATTAAATAATTGTGCAAATTCAATGCCCCAGTCCTATATTAAGTTGGTACGAGCTCCTCGCTTCTGTTGAAAGGAATAGTAAAGTTCACCTAAAAGAAAGTTATTGGGAAGCATAAGCGTACCTTTAGGAAAGGATGAACAAACATGGATGTCTAGAGAACAAGATGTCTTTATGAATTCTTGAACAGTTGAAACTCTAGATAATCACAAATAAATATCTCTAGGAAATAAAATTACTTTATTCACGCACAAATAAAAATCAAAATAGGTTAGTAGGAAATAAATTATGTAGAGTGCAAGATACGATGGGCCACCCTAACTGAAGTGGTGCCAACTGGCTTATCACAGATGGATACAGGAACTATCAACGACTCTCTCAGGATCGAATCTCGTTCCTTCGATGATTCATAGAGCTACACTGAATCATGATCTCCCACACTGATTCTAGGTTTCAAGCGCATGTTTAATTTCATGTTTGACAAATCTCAGTGTTTTTCGAAAACTTTGCGGCTTCTCCCAACAACAAGACACTTCAATCAACTCTTCACGCAGGTCCGCATACTAGTTCCATGCCACGATCCACGCTATAATTCCACTTTCTTTCAACACAATTCAATGCAATATTTATATAGCTATATGCATCTCTTCAGTGCTCCACTGTGTATCTCTTTCACAAGTAATTATTAAAACTAGTGCGCAGTTGAATTTCAAATAATCTCGCTTCACTGTGTAGCTAATTCATCCTTGTTAATTCCTTTTCTTCCAGCAAAAAAAAATTATGCTTGAAATATTTTGAGAAGATATATTCCTCTTTGAAGCTTTCATTTTATTCGTTTCAGACAACTATTTTGCATTCTCTCAAGTGTTTGATAATTAGTGTTGTTCTGGGGAAATCAGATTACTCCTTGAAGCCTTCGTCGATTTATTTTGGGAATTTTGTTTTAGATTATGTGAACTGTTTGTAGATGCCTTTCAACCATCACCTCTTGTGGTGGAATTTCCAATAATGAATCCATTGGCCAAAATTTTAATTCTCTTTCGATTCATTGCAACTATTTTGTGACCGTACATGCTTCAACACAACCTACTTTAACTCTTAACACATCGCACATAATTGTCACACACCAAAAACTTCGCCATCTAAATGATGGCTTCAACAATATTCAAACACATGAAAATGATAAAAAAATATGCTCACCAGTCCATAGCTTCTCTAGCAGTAATGGTATACTTCTCTATTTTTAAATAATCCGTGCCTTCCAACGTTGTTCCACCAGCTCCCAAGTTGTGCAGTATATCCACTGTCATAGGCTGGTTCAATGCACCAAGCAAATCTTACACGCAGCAATCATTTGCACTGCAAAATTTTGTTTCATTTCTTTCCATATGAAAGAGTTGGTTACCATATGCTGAAAAACCAAATCATGCTACTCAATAAGACAACCTTCACTAGCAAAATAATATTGGCCTTGTAAAATCATAGAACTTACAATTGCAATGCAAACTGCTCTGTGTTCCAACAATCTTGGTGTTCCAACACCACAATTAGCTCAGTGTTCTCCTCGTGCATCCCCACGGTAGATGGATTTTCACACATCCTTTCTCACGGCTCCATAAGCGAAGTCAAACATGAACACATCCTTCAATTGCCTCACGTCAGGCTTCTGAGCACACAATGCAGCTACAGCTTAGCGCTCTTGGCTTCAATTCGAGGTGGAAATATTCACTAGTTACATAACGATTCCTCTCATATGATTATAAAATTTTTTTTTAATCCAAAAACATAAATACTCAACGAACCAACATCCTCCAACCAACACAGGGACTTTCTTCACAGCTCTGATAACACATGTAGAAAATTAATCAACTCATAAAAAATACCTGAGACATAGAACTGGTGGAAAATGCCTTAGCCTCTGATGTACTCCTCACATATTCTTCATTATTAAAATAATGTTATAATACAAATAAATAGATGAGGAAGTTATCTCAAGATAGTGCGTCTATCTTGGAAAACTTGGTTGAGAAAATATCTCAACCACACACTAATCTAGGAGCCAAGTTATGTAGGCATAAACTAACTCCTAATTAAGAGGAACCAAATTAATCTAGAAAATTAGGCATAAATTCCTAATTTTCAAGATTAATTAATTTAATTATGTTTTTAAATTTATAATTGTTTTTTTCACATTAGAGTGAGGCTAACACACTTGCGGTGGCGGTGCTTGGATCAAGTTGGAAAATGGGGACAGGTTCCACATCTTTCGGAACGGTGGAGCTGGAACCAACACCAAGGCTAAGGTTCTCGCTCTGTGGAGCATCCTTTGGCTTGCTTGTAATCTCTAGCTTTCCTCCATCCTCATTTTTGGTGATGCCAAGACTGTTATAGATGGCCTTTCTGGAAAATCACTATTTTAACATCCTGGGTTGTAGGGTTGGATTGGTCACATCATTTTTCTCCTCAAAAGGCTCCATGACTCTCCTCCCAAGCACATCTATAGGGAGCTCAACACTCGAGTAGTCTCTCTCTCCAAATGTAGTCTGGCTGCCCCTTTCAACTCCATCACTGTTTTGCACTTCTCCGGCATGCAGCAACCTATATCGTGTTCTTATCCGCTTCCGTAATGTCTGGCTGGCTCCTCGTTGATCACATTCCCCGCAGCTTCCAGTGCGATCAGCCTCTCCAAGTTTTGGATCTTTTGTATTACTCTCCTTTCAACAAGAGAGTTGATGCACGAGTTTTCTTATGTTTGTTCTCCTTTTTCTTTTGAATCATGAAAATGTCGAATTTGTTATTAGTCCTGAAATAAGCCATATTTTATGAACATTAAATTTGATATGAAACAAAACTCTGTCAGATAGTAGTTTCCTGCTCTCTTGATTAATCAAGAAGTTTTCTGAATCATTTCTCTAGATTAATGTACCAATGTTTTAATAAATATATATGTTTTTTCCTCTCTAGAAAAAAAATATAAAACAAACTCATAAACTCGACCATAAAATTTACTTAGCAAGTGCATAAAACATTTTATATGTTGGTTTGTATTAAAAAGGTAAGTGATGGTTGAGTTCTAAAGCCAAGTGAAATATTTCATTCATTTTCAGGGTTATTTTTATTATCATATTAATTAAATAGTAAAGGAGGTCGCACCCAATCTTTTGAGTTATTTGTTTAGCCACAGATTTCGAAAGGTTGCAATTGATTTTCAATGACATCCACATCCATTGATATTGTCTGTCAAGCATAAAATTACCAAATATATGCATCATGAATATGTGACTCCATGAGATAAAAAAACTTATAACTGATTTTAAGTGACATACGCATCCAATGGTATGGTCTGTCAACCATAAAAGAACCAAATATATGCAACACAACTGAATGATACTCCGAGCTAAACAAATTAATTTTTGTTGTGGATTTTTTTTGGTTTAATTTCTTTAAAATTTTGTAAAAATTTATTGAAATCATAAAATTGATAGATAATTTTACATAATAAAATAAATCAATTTATATAACACAAATAAAAATTTCATCTCAATTTTCTAAATAATATCAAAAAAAATCTAAAAAATCACACTAAAAACAACTTCTTAATTTTAAAATCATTTTCTTCATTTATTTTGGCAATAAAAACACCCGATATCACTGTTGTACAAGAAGCGAGATACTTTGAGATAATTGCCATTAATCCTAAGTGATAGTATGAGAAATGGATATGCGATCGCAAAATAAATTATTGCGTAATTATTTTTTTGTTATCGCTGGGAGGTTAAATCCCAAGATCGTTGCAATTTTGTCGCAACTATAGCATTAATATTCATATTTGGTTGTTATTCCATGACCGAAAGATGCGTCCTTCGTAGAAAATTGGCACCGAAAATTAATCCTTTTGTCAAATCTGAAGTCGCACTGCATTCTATTTGAGAACTTTGATTCACATGACACATATCTTTAGGGATATTGCCAAAATAATTTAATCCTTTTGTGTTTGGTTTAGTGAAAATTTAGAATGATTCCAGAATCTTAAATTTTATACTCATTCTTTTAACTGTTGTGTCTGTGATAACTTTGAATTTTTTTTCTTTGATAGGGTCTAATTTGAAGATCATAAGCTTTTTGATAAAACCAATCCAAAGATTTGAATAATTTGGGAAAATAATCAACCTAATGAAATCTGTTATGGGTTAGCCAACCATTGGCATAGCCTCTGGATATTTATTAAGTGAAATCTATCTGCAGAAGTTGAAAATTATTCAACGAATAATATCTGTCATAGATCTTGTCTATTGATATGCTTTGATTTCAAATTCGAGTTGTCGAAGAGAATCCTCTTCTGTTACATATGAATGGTTATATACTAGCAATTGCACCACATGTTGCAAAAGAAATGCCTTAAGGAAATAGCATAGGAAAGAGTAGCCTAAAAGAAATAAGATGTTGCAGAGAAGGAACCATCCTGAAGGAATGAAAGGAAAAATTTCCATCATGAAGGGATGAAAGGAAAATTTTGCTTCCATGGAAGTAGGTCGTGGAGGTTTCAAAGGTATTGTTGATAAGAGTTATCAACCGGAAAAGTTTGTTTTAGATATTGAAATAGGCAGTTTGGGATGAAAACATATATGTAAACCAACATAATCTATTCACATGTATAAAAAATTTGTTATAGATACTGAAATAGGAAATTGGGGGGGGGAATCTTTTGGTGATTAAAACAAGTGTGAAATGAGCATGTAACTCAAATTATATATTTCAAATAAATTCAAGTACAATATATATATCATAGATGTAAATAAAGAGAATTTTTATTAATAGAAATAGAGTTTTCTCCAAGTTCATCTACATATGCCAATTGCATTCACCACTTAAGAGAAGTAAAAAAAAGTTTATTGAGAAAAAAACTCCAACACATTTGTAGAGAAAATTATAACACACTATCACACTTTTCTTATGAGATCTAAATGCTCCTATATGCAACAACGATGGATTTCATCAATTAGGAGCAATAAAAACAAGTTTATTGAGAAAACAACTTCAACACATTTGTAGAGAAATGGATTTCATCACTTAGATGCAGTAAAAACAAGTTTATTGAGAAAACAAATCCAACACATTTGTAGAGAAAATTATAACACAATATCACAATTTTCTTAGAGATTTGGAAGCAACTGTTGAATTGGTGAACACATCTTGCTCTATGTTTTTGGATATTGGGCATAGCTTTCTTGATCTTGTATACAAGACTATAAATTTGCATGTAGCTTATACTACATTAACCATGAAATTGTTTTTTAGTGTGGCCACCATGCATCTAATAAGATCCATTTCAATTCAGAATGTCAGTAGATCATTGTGTGAATGATAATTTGTGATATCCCTAGCCATTTTCTTTTATCGTGGATGAGGTTACAAACTAATAACTTGTGAAATCCCTAGCAATTTTATTTTATTGTGGATCGGGTTATAAACTAGAATACACTCTATATTCAGAAGAATCTACAATATATATTGGATAGAGGGAAAGGTTATGATAAAACTTGTACAAAAAACCCTAAGGACTGAGTGGGTTTTTTCTTTTGTAAGTTTTGTTTGGAATTGAAAAATAAAAAAAATAAAAAATCTAAAATTATGCACTGAAAAATTTGTTTAAAATTTCGTAATAAAAATTTGAGTAAGTTTAACATCATATAATATGAAAATTGTTTATGATTATAAAGTAAAAAACATGTAAGATTTTTTAGCTACAATTAGGTAATTAAAGATATGTATATTGTTTTTTTGAATGAAAGAAATTTGATATTCATTAAAAAAAAAATCTAAAAGAGTATATATATAGTTACAAACTGTGATGTAGTTACAAACTATTAAAATTAAGCAATTAAAGTTAAATTTAGTGTTATTTAAGAAATGTGAAATGTGAAATAATTTGGAAATTTAAGGAAAGATTACATACTTTAAAAAAAAATTTATTATTAATTTATTTTTTTATATATTAATAAATACTACTCATGAATAATAAAAAAGTTGTAACATAAATAATATATAACAAAAAAACAATGTATTTCTGGAATAATAAAATAGTTGTAACAAAAATAATATAGAACAAGAAAAACTATGTATATTTGGAAGTATGAAAATTTAGATACATTTTATTAAGTAAAATTTTAAAAGAATAATGGTTATAAACAATTACAAATAGTTTTATTAAATAATTAGTTTAGATCTATATTATTTATCAAAGGGATCAATTCTCTTTTCACTGTAAAATAGGTTTGCATATCAAGACAATTGATCCCTCTTGGCTCTTGGTAGATCCATAGATAACATTGATCTAGGCCATATTAATTTCCCCCTTTAAATAAACTACATTCTGCATGAATACCATGGGTCAATACCATGGGTTGTTTTTATAGTTTATTATTATTAGACATTTGATCCCTCTTGGATCTTGGTAGATCCATAGTTAATATTGATCTAGGCCATATTAATTCCCCCCTTTAAATAAACTACATTCCACATGAATACCATGAGTCAATACCATGGGTTGTTTTTATAGTTTATTATTTTTATTTTTTATTGTATTTTGGCTTAGTTTAAATGTCCATTACATTATGTCAATCTTTTTATTTAATTTACTTTTATTTTTATTTTTGTGTAATTTGACATAGTCTCACCAAACCTAAATTTAATCTAACTTATTAAAAAGAAAAAAAACTAACATTATAAAACTATTTACTTGTGCATCTAATGGCCTAAAACATTTCAATGGTCTAACATTTGATCCAAAGGCTCACACATGGACATAATGGCAGTTAGGAAAGTTGTTTTCAAATAAGAACGCCTTAAAGCATAATTAATTGTTGTAAGTGAATAAAAAAAGGGATCAGCTTTTAGTGTAGGGAGTGCACCCATAGAGAGGAGACTAAGGGAGAAATGTTGCACATGTAGTGATGGTGGAAACTTTTGTAAGATTTGTTATTTTGATTTTAGTCGATTATAAAGGCGTATAACTATTGCTTTCGTGGTTGCCCTAATATTTTCTTAAGATTTTTGTAATTTATTTTTGAAAGTTTTGGGAAGGTTGTTTATTGGTGTTTTGTTATTTGAATTTGTGGAAAATTACTATGCATTTGTGCATTTCCTTTTCTATATTGTCAATTTAGTTTAATTGTTTATAGCAACGGTATCATTTTTGGTTTGAATCGGGCATTACTATTTTTCAAGTTCTTGTGAGTTGATTATGGGATTTAGATTATGAAATATGTTATTTTCTTTAAATTGAATTGATAATTATATTGTAATTGTTCGTGATGCATTATCATGTTTTGTAGTTTATTGATTGATTTTATTCATTAATGGATTATCGAAATATCTTGTGAACTTTAAAAAACATTGAAGTTTTTTTTTTTATTGGGATAAAACTAATAGTAGTTGTATTTCATAACATTTTTGGGTGTATCAATATCTAAGGGAATCTAGTTTGATCTTATTTCGTTTATAGAAAGTTGAAGATCCACATTTCTATGGTTTTTCATCTTTACTTTCTTATCAAGAATTGTCACTATTTTAGATTAATTATTCCATATTTTGTTAGCAACCTTATTCATTCTTCATTCTTTATAGAAAACAAAATATGTATTCATAACTTATTCCAGTTTGTGTTCATGACTCTTTGTATATATGTATATAGTGTGTCACTGTAACATAATGTCATTAGCTTAGATTAATTAATAATTTTTTTTCCATTGTATACATATCAATGCATATATTTAGGATAGTTTAAATAGTATAGTATTTCCCTTGTCTTTTCCTTTTATTAAGGAAGAGGCAGAAGGCTAGTGGAGCCTCTAAACCCATTGAGGACAATCACACCAAACAACTAGGGATATTAAAGTGCTCCAGTCTAGGTTGTTTCTCTCTTGTTGACTAGAGTGCACAAAACCCACGACAACAATATGGTTTCATCCTATAATTAATGTTCATATCAAGTAATTGAATACTTGATTCCATCCATTGCACTTATGAAGGTGTGAAATATTTGATGAGTCTCTTGCAATATGAAGTCAGATTTTTACGTACCAACTTAAGCATAATTTCATTATATTGATTTTATACCATTGCATATAACTCCAACATAAATGCATTGTAATAATCGTGCTGAAGTTATAGTCAACAACACCCATGGTTGTTATCCGAAGTTGTATTAATGTCATCAACCTCTGGGTTGATTTTTAAATTGTGTTTGAAATACTAAAATTGGATGTAGAAGAAATACAGTTAAATTAGTCGACTCAATTCAATAGGTGCATCCCAATCTGATGATATTTAAGTCACAAAAGTAAATGAGGCCTCATCCAGGATCGAGATCGATTGTTTGGATGTATTCGTCATTCATGTATTAACCTTGATAGAATAAATTATCAAGATCAATCGAGAATCACATACATATGAAATATGTTTAACACCAACTCACAATACCTATATCAATTGGGCATGTAATATTATAGTTCTAAATAATAAATAAAGAATTTAAGACTGAAATTTTTTATCTATTTAACAACTTCCAACATTATAATATCGAGAGTTAAAGGAAAATCCACGAATTCATAGATTAGGTCATCATTAATGTAGGAATGAATTTTATCAATGAACTCTATTTGAAATATTGTTGTATATTTGTACAAAATAAATTAACAATTTATAATCTTACATTTTATTCAAGGTAAAAGAATGTACAATTCATTGATTAATCATACTAATACATTTATATTCTTTACAGGTCTGATAATACATAAAATACTTTAGTGCAATCATACACCATTGATGGAATCATGATATGAGGAATCAATATTACAATTTTAATAATACTTAAATAATTTCTACATTAAATTATTTATAATATTAGAATATAATGACCCGTTATGGTGCCTTTCACCACTCAAAGTAGCAGGAGATCTAAAGGGTGTGGTCCTTGGAGGGCTACTACTAGATCAAGGGAATAAAATGGCGGAATATCCCACTATCACCTTGGCTAAGGCTCCCTACTCTTTACACACTTTAACCGATCAAAGGAGACCCGATATGAAAAGGACCACAAAATAACTAGACACTGATAGGGTGAGGGGTGATCTTAGAGGCCTACTCATGAGAGAGGCTTAGATATATAGCTTTCTTTCTATGTGTAGAGATTTATAAACACAATAATGTATTTCCGGATTCTCCTGATTTAAAAAATTTAATTTTATGTTAAATACATAATCCTTCCACTTAATTCTTTGCGGAAATTAAATCGCCAATTGCAAAACACATATGAAGCAAAATCAATCTCACATAACAAGATGTTTTACTATGAAAGCTTAAAGCTAAAAAACCCAAATATCATATATTATGTATATCAATGGAACATGTAACAATCTCATACAAAGCTCAACTCATAGAGCTCTCAGTAAAATATACAATCGTCACACACTATCATGCAGAAATTTGCATATCTATGCACAAATTTCTTGCATCCTGACAGCCTGCCTCCACTGTACAATCCCTACTAAAGAAGATCCTTGAATGAATTCGACCTTGCCTTGCCTTGATTGCGCAATTATCATAAGCATCTCCAATGTGTGTGTAGATGCATTGAATGCATCACTATAGTCACAAATGATAGTCCTTCTCACCCTTTCACCTATCTCCACTAGGTCTCCACTAGATCTGACATGCAAGTAGTTAACTATTGTATTTCTTCAGTTGCAAGTAAGACACTACTTGTCAATTAATTAAACAATTAATTCACTCATCTTTCACTAATGTATGTTCAGTTACAACTAGCACAATTGAGTTTAACTCACTGAACTGAGTTAAACTAAATAACAACTCGCATAACTACTCTTCCAACTTTGTTACAACTTGACACTATCAGTTATAATGAAGTCCTCCATGCATCAGTCACCAACCACCCTAGGAATTGCACAATTCCTTCAACCCACTGATGTGCCACATCTGTTCACTGAAATAAAATGCTCCAAGAGAATAAGATATTGTTTATTTTCTGATTATTATTAAGGGCTAATAATAATCACATGCATTCTATTTTTATATTAGCGATCTATAAATAGACTTCGCCCATCTTCTAAAAATATAAATTCTATGTAAAGATAGAATTTTCTCAACCATCCAGAATCAACCTGCTGCTAATTTTAGAATATGCTCACCATTCTAAAAATAGACATACACCTAAAAATAGCATGTGTGGGCCCCACCTAGTTTAGGTGATTATTTTTCACTAGGATCAAGGAATTATGTTTCCAGATGCCACTTTCACTATTTCTTGTTGCAATCTTCAACACTCCCTCTCAATAAGAAAGGGTTTCCTTTGCATGCGCCCTAAAACTCCATGCATCTTCCCTACAACCTTTGCATGCAACGCTTCGGAAACTGAATAGCCTCCAAACAACTGAATACGTATAATGCATCTTTCATCAAAGTCTTCTGACCTCTGCTTAGCTACTGCACATGTCTTCAGGAACCACTGCGTTGTTGAACTCTGCACCCATGCACTCTGCACTCACTGCCAACTCTGATCTGCGCTCGAGTATTCGACTCTGTCACTTTGATCTAACTGCATCAATCCAACTAATCATGCCATTGCTGCTTTGTGGGCTCCTCGTAGCCAAGTTCAATTCATGAGATCCACACCATCTTAATGAATCCTACCTAGAAATATTTTCTTAGGATTACTCATGCACTCCCTCTACCCATCTGGCTTGAAATTTCTCTACGTGAGTGGTTTCTCCCACTCCATGATCCTCATCTTGTGGTTTCTCCACATCTCGAGGTTCACTCTTACCTGCATGCAAATCATGCTCCCTCTCAAGCTTCAATTGCATGTCTTCCTCGCATTTCCCAACAGTAGGAAGCTCCGTAGAAATCCCATCTACTTCAAGTCTGTAGAGATTCTTAACTCGAATTCCAACCTTCTTGTCTTGCCCTATTGCTTTGTGTCGTAGGAAAAATTTTCCTTCACTAAAGACAACATCATAGCCTCTATCCTCTAACATTGCAACTGAGATTAAATGCTTCTTTAAACCTAGAACATGCAAAACATATTTTAAATGAAAGAGTTTACTTGACACCCTCTAAAAGGTAATGGTACCAATGTCGGTTTCACTGTATCGTCCATCATTTCCCAACTCAACATGCATCTGGAGATCTTTCTCCACCAAGTCACTGAAAAAATTCTCATCTCCCATCATGTGAAAGGAAGCACCACTATCAAAGTACCACCCCGATCAAAATGCACTAGACACCATGCATGCGATCAATGAGAAGTCAAGCTCAAATTGTGACGTAGGATCCTCACCAGCTGTAGCTCCAGCAACCATCTTGTTGTTCTTCTTATGTGGACAATTTGTGGCGATATGTCCAAACTCGTGACAGTGAAAACACTTCACTTTGGACATGTTGTGCTCCTTGCCATCTTCACCGGCCTAAGATTTTGAATGGAATTTCTTCCCCTTATTCTTCTTCACCTTGGCAACGAAAGCACAATCCTCTTCATGATCATGCTTTGATGAAGAGCCATCCCTGGTGTTTCGCCTGAACTCCTCTTGCACTAGATTTGACCACAGTCATTCCCAATTTGGCAGTTTTTCCCGTCCGTTGATAGAGTCCTGATAACTGTGCCAACTTTTCAGAAGCCCAAGGACAGCCAAGCTCACCAAGTCATCATCTAAAACTCTAAATCATATACTCCCAAGCTCATCCCTGCATTGGAAAAAAAAATTCAAGTATAATGGAATATTGTCGTTCTTCTCCATCTTGATTTTTATGAGTTTATCCTTCAGCACCAATTTCCTATGGTTGTTGTTGCTTTGGAAAAGATCCCTCAAAGCCTTCCACATTGCAAATGGAGTGGCTTTCCCATGAAGGCTTGACACAATATGGTATTTCACACCTTCCAACAGAATCATCCTCGCCCTTTCTACTTTCTTTTGCCATGCGTCAAGTACTGCAACATCTACCGAAGTGGGCTTAGGAACATCGTTATCGATGAACTCCTTCAAGCCATTATCTTCAAGCACCACCTCCATCCTGTCCTTCCAGGATATGTATTTAGAGCTGCCCTCGAGTGCATACTCCAACCACAACCCATTGAAAGCCATTTCAATGTATACTCAACTGTCGCACCAAGAAATTCTTGCAGCAAATTTAAATTGTCCACCAGCACAAAACTGAGCACCGCTTCAATATTGCAATCTCCAGTTATCAACACTGTTCTGATACCATGTAGAAATTTATAAACACAATAATTTATTTCCGGGTTCTCCTGATCTAAAAAATTTAATCTTATGTTAAATACATAATCCTTCCACTTAATTCTTTGCAGAAATTAAATCGCCAATTGAAAAACACATATAAAGCAAAATCAATCGCACATAACAAGCTGTTTTACCGGGAAAGCTTAAAGCTAAAAACCCCAACTATCATATATTATGTATATCAATGAACATGTAACAATATCATACAAATCTCAGCTCATAGAACTCTCAGTACAATATACTATCATCACACATTGTCATGCAAAAATTTGCATATCTATGCACCAATTTCTTGCCTCCTGAAAACCTGCCTCCACTGTGCAATCCCTGTTGAAGAAGATCCCTGAATGAATTCGACCTTGCCTTGCCTTGACTGCGCAATCCTCATAAGCATCTCAAATGTGTGTGTAGATGCATTGAATGCATCACTATAGTCACAAATGATAGTCCATGTCACCCTTTCACCTATCTCTCCATTGGGTCTCCACTAGATTTGACATGCAAATAGTCAACTGTTGTATTTCTTCAGTTGCAAGTAAGACACTACTTGTGAATTAATTAAATAATTAATTCACTCGTCTTTCACTAGTGTATGTTCAGTTACAACTAGCACAACTGAGTTTAACTCACTGAACCGAGTTAAACTAAATAACAACTCACATAACTACTCTTCCAACTCTGTTACAACTTGGCACTATTAGTTATAATGAAGTCCGCCATGCATGAGTCACCAACCACCCTAAGAATTGTGTAATTCCTTCAGCCCATTGATGTGCCACATCTGTTCACTAAAATTAAATGCTCCAAGAGAATAAGTTATTGTTTATTGTCTGATTATTTTTAAGGGCTAATAATAATTGACATGCATTCTATTTTTAGATTAGTGATCTATAAATAGACTTCGCCCATCTTCTAAAAATAGAAAGTCCATCTAAAGGTAGAATTTGCTCAACCATCTAGAATCAACCTCCTACTAATTTTAGAATATTCTCACCATTATAAAATTGGCATACACCTAAAAATAGCCTATGTGGGCTCCACCTAGTTTAGGTGATTATTTTTCACTAGGATCAAGGAATGATGTTTCTGGATGCCACTTTCACTGTTTCTTGTTGCAATCTTCAACAATTTGGAAGGAAAGGTTGAAGGCTCTTAAGGAAGGGCTCAAGGGGAATTACAAGGTTAAGGTTTATGGAATGAATCTTATAATGGAGGCCATTAAACCCTAAAACTATTTTAGAGCTTTGGATGCCAAGTGATCTTTGAATAATTACTCCTAATGGTTTGTGGGATCACTGTTGGCCCTCATTTTTTTATTAATTTTTTCTTATTAAATACACCTAATTTCCATTATATCCAATCATATACCATCCATACATACCTTATTTTGACCAATTTATGCATATTCAGGTAAATAAATTATGTTTTTCATTTTTTAGATATTTTTACAAAAATTAGGTTTTAAGTGAATTCTTGGACAGAACTAAAAATTCTCGTAATGGCTCCATTGAAGTCATACTTGTAGGACACCTCGGCATGATTTGAGCACATATTAAGAAATATTGGGAGCCAAGGATGGACGTGTACCTATTGGTTCAATAAAACCAAGCTAAAACAAGCTCGAACATGACCTGTCTTTCAGAAAATCTCTAGGAAATAGGCCAAAATTAGTATTTTGTGGGATTTTCTATATTTTGTGTGATTAGATGAATGAGTTCAACCAAGATATATGGGATTAAGATAGATATGAATGTTAGAGACATTTTAGTCAAGTTTGTTTAATATTGTTCTATTTAAGCCAAGAACATTGAAGGTGTGAACATGGAGAATTTGTATGATTTCATTTGAAATTTCTGAATATTGTGATTTAATTGGAGAAACCAGTTCTATCTTATTTTTTATTTTTAATTTGATGAATGATTGATTGAGTTGCAGTAGCTGAGAATTTCTTTTAGTGTGCAAGGCAAGGGTGGAGGGTCCCCACACCGAGCTAAGTACACTTTTTGGCTAATTTAGCTAAAATTTCATAAATTAGTTTTGGCTTATGTTTACTCAGTTATTTAGATGTATATAAATTTATTATGTTTGCTCATGAACCTTAGTTTAAATTCTAATCTTCATATGAAGGGTCGAACAAGAGTTTTAGTAAAATTCTCCTTCTATCTGATCAAAGAATAGTAACTGGAATTCATCTTTCTTTCTTTTCTTTAAGTTATTTTCTAAATTTCCAGTTTTCATACAATGGTATTAATGATGAATAAAATTATAAAGAAGGACAACATGGACCTCCTTATTTAGGAGAATCTTCTCTTATTATTTTATGCATCATAAGCTATTGTTTATCAGTTATTTTGATTTATGTTCATGAAGTAGTATTGTAGAGAAGGTAAACATGGTTGCCCTAAGTTAGGAGCCTCTTCTCCTACTTATTACATATTGAATTAGAAATTACTTAGTTAAATTTTGTATTTGTAATATGCATTTCTTTCAAGTTCTATAATTTGTCTTCTAAAATTTACTGTAGTTGAAGTCCATATATTTTGGACATGCTTTCAAGTTTTACAAACCTGGATTGATAATTAAACACTTGTGTTAGTTTACCTAGTAAATTCACTCGACATTTTTGGCATCTTTTTTAGGGAAGCATATTTCAAAGTATTCAAATAGGAAGACAAAAAAAAAAAACACACACACACACATCAAAAACAACAAAAACTTACTTTTTCTTTTATTTATGTTTATTTATGCCTAGAGATAGAGATTAGAAAGGTATTTTCATTAAACAAAAAACCCCAACAATTCAACCATCCATAGGGGTAGGACTATCAGGACTAACAACACTAGTAGCTGGGAGACCAAATTTAGAGGAATTGGAAGAAAAACAAATATTAGGACAAAGATTGACTCTAATTGAAAGACAGACCTTGTTGGCCTTGGAGGTAAAAAAGGAATAAAACACCAAAAGAAACCCCTTTCATAGAAAGAAAATATTAAAAAATAAAACCAGTTGTTAAACAATTAGAACAACCAGTTCTTGAACAAATTAAGATATTTGAGGAAACACCAAATAAACCTCATATCGAAACATTACAAATTTTTGAATAGGAAATGAATGAAGAAGGAGAAGGATCTAATATGCCACTTATGACTCCAGAAAAAAGACTTCAATATGAGAGACAACAAAAGGAATGGCAGAGAAAAAGAGAGGAAGAAAGGAGAATAGAAGCAGAGAGAAACAAAGGGGAAGACAAAAGAATATAAGAAGAAAGAAGAAGAGAAGAGGAAGAAAAAATAGAATATGATAACAAAATAATACATGATATAGAACAAGGAAATGATCAGGAAGCTACCTTTGGCTTCCCAATATTAGATACAAGAGAAATACTAGGATAAGAAGTGAAAATGAAAAACATTCCACCTTCTGTTCAGCCCAATTTTTATGGAATGTAAACATAATATCCTGACTCATTTATGTTCGAATTTGATATTTTATGTCGAACCTATGGATACACAGATTACACACATAAACTTCGTCTCTTTCTTGCTACTTTGAAAGAAGCAACACTAAAATGGTTTATGGGTTTAGGAGAACATACCATTGCTTCTTGGGATGACATGAAGAGAATTTTTCTTAAAAAGTGTCAAGCCTATTGCAAGGCTAGAGACTCAAAAGAATATATTTTTAGAATGACACAACAAGAAGATGAAAGTTTGGAGGAATACTTAGAAAGATTTCTCTATGATCTACAAAAATCCAAACAACATTCTCTGAATCTTGATACCATCTGCACAATTTTTCTTAAAGGTATCAGAGATGAATACTTAATTATTCTCAATATGATGGGCAAAGGAGATATCTCAAACCTACCATTTGATGAGATTATTGAACTATGTAAAAAATATTATAGGGGAAGAGAAAAAAGTGGAAAAAAGGATGTTACATCAAGAGCTTCCAAATCTGCAACAAGAGGAGTAACAAGAGCAGAAATAGGAAGTTTGCTAGAAAATTTTAAAACAAATATTTTAAGCACTTTAGGAACACAAGTTGATGTTTTAAAAGCAAATAAGAGAAAGAATAACAAGATCAAATCTTATCAATCTTTTGTCCAAAGTGTAGGAAGAAACATCAACTTAGAGGATGTCCTTTGGATAGTATACAAGTGTGTGGAATTTGTACAGAGAATCATGCAACTGAAAATTGTCCAAAAATTAAAGAATTGTAAATGGAAGAAGTAAAATAGATAGATTATCTTTACTATATGGCACCAAGAATACCTTGTGAACCAAGGATTCCTCAACAATTCCCTCAACAAAACCCCCAAAATTATCAGTATCCTCCTCAAAATTCATGGAATACTCCAATGCCATGGCAAGCTTGGCCTCCACAACAATACCAAAACCAACCTACACAAGGTTGGAGAGCATATAGTTATGGAAACCAACCATGTAAACAAATGTATCCTCAACAATATGAACAACCATATCAACATCCATACCAACATCCATATCCTCAACAACCATTCCAATACCAAAAATTCTAGCAACATTCTCAGCCAATGTCATTTCCGCCACAAAATCCAGCACCATTACTAACTCAACCTCAACAGCTTCAACTCCCTTCTAACCAACCTCCACCTAGACCAACTCAATTATCATCTCATCTAGTAGAAAATCCAAGTGACAAAGTGGATAAACCAACATACAATGTGGAAGAATCAACATATTTTCCTACATACTATATTCTTCCCATAAAAGATGTCCACTTAAGGTTTGGGAAAGTGTTACACAAAGATTCTCCACCAATCATAAAAGAAAAAAATGAAAAAGGAGAACAAACTGAAAAATCTCATCCAGGAAATCGAATTCATAAAGGAAAAGCTATTATGACTCAAAAACCATCCTATCCAGAGAGGTTAGTAGAGAAGAAAATTCCAATGTATTTTCCTAAATTTGATATTTTGGACGAATTAAGGAATGATTATGTCAAAATTCCTTTGTTGCAATCTATAAAAGATATTCCAATTTATGCAAAAACAATAAAGGAATTATGCATCAAGAAAACTGGCAGAAAGAAAAGTGATCCACCCACAATCCAAGTCATTGGAAAATTAGCTAGTCTCATGTCTACAAAAACAACAATTGAAAAATATATCGACCCCGGTATCCCTATGGTTTCCATTTCTATCAATAATTTTTCAGTTCTAAATACTTTAATAGATTTGGGAGCATCTATAAATGTTATGACTGCAAAAACTATGAAACACTTGAAATTGAACAATATTATACCTACTACTACAATTTTGGAGCTTGCAGATAGATCTATAGTTGTACCAGAGGGAATATTAGAATATATCAGTGTTTCTTTGGATTCATGGGAATATCCTGTAGAATTTATAATCTTGCAGCCAAAAAGAAATTTAGGAGGCCATTCTTTAATTCTAAGCAAACCATGGTTAGCCACAACAGATGCCTGTTGACAAGTCACAACTAGGATCGATCTTCATATGTAAATATGTATTTATGTAAAGAAGGAAAAAATAATAATATACATATTTTTGGTATGCTTGCCTTATGGGTTTCATGAGAAAGGTTTTATTATATTTTAATAAATGTCTTCTTGATGTCTATTAGGGTTTTGTTTTCTGGTCATAAATAGTGAGTCATGTTTATGAAGAGTCTAGTCACTTATATGCCTCCAAACTTTGTCACATAAGTCTTTAAGATTACACAAAAATGGGGATCAAGATTAGTGTTGGAGAACCTATCAAATCAACCTTCATATCGTTGGAAAATACTCTGTTCAAGTCGGCCTATAATACTTGTTCAAGTTGGCCTCAAAGTCAAAGAACATGTTGGCTTATTTATAGTCAGGAACAACTATTTATAGGAGCATGCAGATTTCAATTTGACACAGAATTTCAGACAAGTGTTCTGAGATTTAGTGCGAGTTGCAGGGCTGAAGAAAAGTGCGAGAAAGGAAGATTATATCTGTGATTTCATTTGAAGATAGATCTTGGACAAGTCTGTGAAGTTTAAACTATGGTTTTAGCGTAGTAAGGAGACAGATAACTGTGGTCATATCAATCTAAGTCTATTCACAAATTTCAAGAAGTGACAAAGGTACTATAATTAGGAAGTATAATAAGTTGGCTCAGCGAAGTAATACAAGTCTAGAAAGGGTATCAATATAGTATGGATTGCTTAACGAAAGAAGATAGGTCGTGTGTACATTGAAGAATAGCCAACGAGGTCAAATGGAAATGAAAGTTTTCCACATCAAGGTGTTGATATCTCAGTAAGGATCAAACTCAGCCAAAGAAGGGAAATACAGTGAGAGACCAAGCTCTCTATTTCTGGTGCAGAAAGGTGCGAGACGGTGTGGGACAGTGAAAAAAAGAAGGATTGGCTCAAGGAGTCAATGAAGAAGCAGTGACAAGTTCTTGGAGGCATACAAAGGTCAAGGGTCTGTCTCATGGTCATGGTACTTGTCATCTGAAAGTCTATACGAAGAATTTCTTGTGGGTTTTCCTCTCCAAGAGGGAGAATTTTTGGCCCTGGCTCGAAGAGCCTAAATTTGTGTCTTTTGTGTTTTTGTTAATTGACTTGACGAAAGACATAATAAACTAAGAAGAGAAGACATATGTAAGCTCACAAGTAATTATCAAGAAGAGAATTTGTATTAATTATCAGCCCTCCAAATTATCAACAATGCCTTCATTGGATGTAGATCAGGAAGTATGATCATAGCACATGGGGATGAAAGAAAACATGTTACACTCTATCCTCGAGCACAATCTCCTTCTTTATTATCATGGCTTGATGAACAAAAAAAACATGAAACTCAATCTATTCTCAATATTAATCAAGTCTTTAACTTTAGAGAAGAGGAAGAAAATGAGGATCAGTTAGACCTTTTCATCTCAGAACTTGATATTTTGGAGCAACTTAGAATAACACAATATGAAGTTGGAAGTCATCTTTTAAATCAATGTTTCCAGGAAAATTGTATTATTCAATCATCACAAAATTCATTTGAAAGTATTTTTGCTGTTAACTCAATTACCAATTCACAGAGTAAAATAATCGAAATCAGTCCTGGAAGGAATTTGAATATTTGTAATAATTTACAATCATCACAAGAACAAGAGGTAATAACATTGTTACAGAAATATTCAAAAGCTTTTCCCTGGGATTACATAAACATGCAGGAAATTGATCCAAAGACATGTATTCACCACATATACACTGATGATCATATCAAACCAGTGAGACAACCGCAAATAAGAATGAATCCTATGATGAAAGAAATAGTGAAAGAGGAATTGCGGAAATTATTACACAGAATGGTCAATGGGTTTCTCCCTTAGTTGTGGTGCCAAATAAAAATGGAAAGTGGAGGATATGTATAGACTATAGATATTTTAATAAAGACACTATTGGGCCTCGAATATTCCCATGTTTTCATCATGAAATATCATCGTTCATACCCTAAAACCCTAGGTTTTTAGCCCATTTCGTACCCTAATTCTATCATTTGTCATCAAATACACTTTGTGGTTGATTATCTCTAGTTTTATTCACTTATCTATGATTAAATATGATTATTATATGATTTAATGATGATGGTTTTTTTGAGTACATTTATCAGAGGGTTCCATCGCTGAAATCCTTCACAAGCCAGTTGAGTGCGAAAATGCCTAATTTAGGGATTTGACACTTCTGGCATGATTCCAAAGAAACCGAGAGAGGTTATTGTCAAAAATAGTGTTAAAATACCTCTTCATAACTTGGATTCCACCCATCTCACTCATGTCGGTCTCTAGAAGGAAATTAGCCAATTTGTCAAAATTTGCAATAAATTTTAAACGCCAACTTCCGCCTCGATTTATATGCAGATTAAGGATAATGGAGAAATTATGGAACATGGGTTTTGGTTCTCATATAACATATTTGTTACAACTAAAATATTTTTTGAAAATACCTTACGGTTTGAGAGATAGTCAGGGTTCTTTGGGGCCAATTTGTATACAATTCCAAAAATTCCAGATTTGCAAAAATCTCCCAAACCCCCCTGTTTTGGATTTTTTTGGGTCAAATGCAGTTGGAAATGTTCCAAGATCAATGTGAAGCCATCAGATCCTAATGTTCGTGAAAATTTTGGAGTAGTTATGCCAAGAAGAGCAATATTTTTATAGCAATCAAATTGGGAATTCTAAAATTAGTTTTAGTTTTATGAGTTTTCCATGTAAAGAGATCCATTGCTATTTTATGTATTACATTTTTACCTATAAAGGCCAATGTTGTAATGAACGAGGGGGGGATTTAACATTTGAAGATTATCATTTGTTGAAATGTGAGCTTCTAGCTATTGTAAGACATTTTATTTTATAATTGGAGACTTTTGTTTGAGTGATACAAAATGAGCATGTTTTGATTCAGAGAATTTCTGAGTATGGTTGATTGTGAGTTTTTGTTTTTAATGCTTTAAACCGTCTTTCTATTACAGTAATCTAAGCTTACTCCAGGTATGGAAAGTCCCGCCATCATCTGGCAGTAATCTTCGTCAACAACATAAGTTAATTAGAAGTGTGTAACTTCATAGCTTTCATTAAGTGACGGTTGCAAACAATTAATATTTCCTGTGTGATTTCGTGGGATGTATGATTCAATTTTAAAGCGCTTTGGTCACTGTTGTATTGCAAAAATCAATTGATTGATGGATCTTTGTTCTGAGTTGCAAGGCTTTATTCCACGGTCATGCTCATGTTTAACACACAGTCATATTCTGTTTCCTTTTGATAGAGCTGAGTACATTTGAATTGAAATTGAAGCATTCAAGGGTTGGAAACATTAAGGATTTTGAGTCTACATGAAACTATTCTTGTGTGCTTATGAATATAAAATATGATTGTATAGTGTGAGTTTCCTCTTGCGTGTTGAAGTGGCTGATTTATGATTTGTGGATTAGTGAATGACTGATTTATGGTTTGAGGGATATAGACTGCAGTTATAAAATGAATTCATGCTTGATAACGTTTTAGATAGCGATAGGTACTGTGCTTTCCATTTGTACCAATTCAAATTGTGATTTAGTTCCAATAGTGTGATTTCATTCCTTAATATTGTTTAAATCAAATTGTGAGATTTATTTCAAAACATTTTGATTTAATTCCACTAGTGTCATTTATTGTTATCTAGTTTAAATTGTGTGATTCATTTCCAGCATTGAGATTTAATTTTCGGTGAGATATATTTTAAAATAGTGATATTTCATTCAAATATTGGTGTGATTTAATTCAAGCATCATGATTTAATTAAGCATGAGTGCATTGTAATTAGTTCAAGCAGTGAGCAATGTGATTTAATTTAAGTCATTGAAATGTCATAGAGTAATTGCTAGAATGATGGAATTAGTTTAATTTCCAAGTACATTGGCATACGAGTTTATTTTATAAGTAGTGTGACAAAAATTTAATTTTTTTATAAACTCAGATCATTTCGTTGAGAATTTGTTTCCTCTAAAACTCAATAGATTGATTTTCATTATTAGTGTTTGCAGTAGCTAAAGTGTGGTTTTGAGTGCATTTTCTTTTTGGGAAAAGAGTAGATTGGTTAGATTGAATGGATATGGCAGTTTAAGAGATTGATAGCATTTTTATTTCTCAAAGATAGATGGTTGTTTGATTCTGCCTTTTCCACAATTATAATTTGAATTTCCTTCTTTAAGAGTGAAGAGGTTGATTCCTGTTTAAGATTTAGTGCTCAGATTGAATTCCATTAAGTCTTTTATTCTAGTAGGGTTTCCCTTTTAATTGCCAATATGTTTGTAGTAAATTAGAGTAGAAAATAAAGTATTATGGTTTTAATGGATTGAGTAGATTGATTTCGTTTCGATTGCTTCTGTTAAATGAAGAATTTATTTTACATCAAATGAGTGGTAGATTAGAGCTTCCTTCCAGAAAATGAATAGTGTGTTCTTTTACAACAAGTCACCAGTGTGTTCTTTCATACAAACAACGATTTTGTACTTAGGAATTAAATTGATTTTATGACCTAGTTTAGGTTAGATTCTTTGATCCTGTGTTACCTATGCTTGCGCCTTGAAGCTTACAAGTCCTGGATTGATAATTTAATGTTGGAAACTATAAACATATAATTTCACCAACAACCACATTAAAAGGTCATTTCTTGTTACCATTTATTGACCAAGTACTAGATTCATTAGTTGGGAAGAAATTTTTTTCTTTTCTTGATGGATTTAGTGGATACAATCAGATTAAGATAGCATTGGAAGACCAAGATAAAACCGCATTTACTTGTCCATGGGGAACATATGCATATAATGTTTTACCCTTTGGTTTATGTAATGCACTTGCTAATTTTCAAAGAGCAGTCCTTGCAATCGTTGCTGATTCAATCCAAGAATGTGTAGAGGTCTACATGGATGACTTCACTATATATGGAGGACCATTTGATGATTGTTTGAAATATCTTGAATTTTTTTTGAAAAGATGCATAGAGGCACATCTATCCCTTATAAATGAAAAATGATTTATGATGTTAACAAAAGGGATAGTGTTGGGACACCGCATTTCTTCTTCAGGAATCAAGGTGGACCCAACAAAAATACAAGTCATTGTGAATTTAATGCCACCAACAACAAAAAAGGAAGTAAAATTTTCTTGGGATATGCAGGCTATTATAGGAGATTCATAAATTTTTTTAGTAAAATAGCTCTACCTCTATTCAAGTTACTTGCAAAAGATGTTGAATTCCAATGGACAAATAATTGTCAAAGAGCATTTCAAATATTAAAAGAAAAATTGTCAGTTGCACCCATTCTTCGAGGACCAAATTGGTCATTTCCATTTCATATATCTACTAATGAATTTGACACAGCTATAGGAGAATCACTTGGATAGAAGGAAAACCAGTTTAATTATTTCATATACTTTATAAGAAAAAATTTAACACCGACAGAATTGAACTATACAGTCATAGAAAAAGAAATGTTAGTTGTAGTGCATGAAATTAATAAGTTTAGGCATGGCATTACATAAGAGGTTATCAAGTATTCATTCACACAGATCATTCAACCATAAGATACTTAATGAACAAAGAAATTACAAATGGCATAATTACTAGATGTCTGTTATTGATGCAATAATTTAACATCATTGTACAAGATCGACCAGGTAAGGATAATCAAGTAGGAGAATTTCTATCAAGGCTTCATTCACTTGGTGATCCAAATCCCGTTTCAGATAATTTTCCAGATGAACACTTATTTTCTATAACTGTTAAAACTCCATTATTTTCAGATGTAGACTACTATTTATCATTTGGAATACTACCATCCCATTACACCAATAAACAAAAAAGAAAAATAATTAGAGCAAGTGCTAGATGTAGTTGGGTCAATGGTAACCTCTTTTATACTAGTTCTGGTATATTAATAAGAAAATGTGTTAGAGAAGACGAGATTCTATATATTTTGAAAGCGTGTCATGATGAGCCATGTTTTTGTCATTTTGCAGACAAGAAGACAGAATACAAAGTGCTCAAACTTAGCTACTATTAGCCAGCAATCTTCAAGGATTCCAAAGCCTATGTTAAGAGATGTGAAAGCTGGCAAAGAACTGGAAGACCTATGATATCATATGAAATGCCATTAAAGCCACAAGTACTCATAGAACCATTTGAGCAATGGGCTCTAGACTTTGTGGGACCAATAAAACCACCTTCAAATGGAAATAAGTACATTCTAGTATGTACAAATTATGTTACTAAGTGGGTGGAGGAAAAGGCAATGGAAAGAGTAGCAAAAGAAACAGTGGTTTCCTTTCTATTTGAGGAAATATGTGTAAGGTTTGGAGTTCCAAGATAGATTGTTACAGACCAGGGAGAAAAATTCACCTCCAAACTTGTAATGGATCTTACATAATAATATAAATATATATATATATATACTCCATACCATCCCCAAGAAAATGGATAAGTGGAGTCCACTAACAAATTTTTGGAGAATATCATGACAAAAACTGCACAAATGAATATAAAGGACTGGTCAGAAAAATTAAGAGATACACTATGGGCATACAGGATTACATGGAAGAACAAAACTGGATTCAGCCCATATCAGTTGGTATATAGTAAGGAAGTCCTGTTACTCATTGAATTTCAAATTCATACATATAAACTTGCAGCAGAATTGGGAATGAAACTATCTTAAGCACAGTAACAACGAGTGATGCAATTAAATGAATTGGATAAATAAGACAAAAAGAAGTAGAGCATACATCTCTAGTGCAAAAACAAAGAATAAAATGGCATGAAAGATTCATTAAAAATAAAGTTTTTCATAAAGGAGACTGGGCACTACTGTTTGAATCCAAGTTTAAGGATTTTAAAGCAAAGTTTACAACTCATTGGCTTGGGCCATATGAGATAGAAGAGATCTTTGACAATGGAGCAGTCAAAATAAAAATAATCGATAAAACATAAATTTCATTTTTAGTTAATGGACATAGGCTTAAAGTCTACAAAAATCCTATCAATAAAGAGGATTTTATGAAAATAATTTCAACGGAAAATTATATGGAAATAATGGAACAACATAGTGATATTCCTTCCTTACTTCCAGAATAAAAAAATAGAAAAATAAAAAAATAATAAAGGAGTTCGGTTGTGAAAATCCAGGAAACTGGCACAATACAAACTCGAATTCATATCGGAAAAACAACTTGTTTGGCCAATATGAATTTTCTATTTTGTTTTACTTTTACTTCAGTTTGATTTTGCAGAAATAATCCTCCAAGGAATGCAAGAATTGAGGACAAGTCTTAACATAAGAAAGGGGTAAGTTCGTAATAAAACTATGCAAATAGTTTGAGCAGTTGTATTGCAGAAGGGACCTGAATTACATGTCAAAAGGGACCTGAAACATTATTAAAATATAATGCAGAAGGGACCTAAATTACATGGAAGAAGCGAAATGAAACATTATTCAAATATAATGCAGAAGGGACCAGAATTACATGTCAGAAGCGACGTGAAACATCATGATCCAGGTGGATATTGGTGGTCACCCGCCTATTCCACCTGGGGCCCCAACATTGTCTCTTTCAGTGTTTTAGTTTTGGCACAACTTACTATTTTTAGCAGTTTTTCGGGTCCTAAACTTCTAGAGCCGTTTTGAGGCCTAAAACAACGTTTTTTAGGAAAAATGGGAGCAACATGGGTCCATGGACCTCCCTCAAAATTTTTAGTCCTCAGATAGATCTTTCTAACGAGGTATGGTTTGTGTCAAACGGAGATCGTATGCCAAAGTTATGTCCCCGGGAAGTTGAAACACCAATTTACTCAAACGGGGCCCATAGTTTTGGCGCTTCATCTCCTAGGGTTAGGGTTTTGGATGTTTATGGTTTTACATTGTTTCTAAATAATAAATAGGCCCTCGAGCCTCATTTTAACTCAGTTCAGAGGACTGTAGCAGCCACATCTCTTCTCAGAGATAGCTACCAGCACCCTAGCTAGTTTATTTCCATTCTGTCTATAAGCAAATTTCAGTTCTTTGATATTAATGAAATGAAGTGTTATTTCTGCTGCATCTTTGTATTTATGGTTATATGTTTATTCTGTTGCGTTCCTGCATAAATCCGGATCACATCATTGAAAATATCATGCAGAAGGGACCTGAATTACATGTTAGAAGCAACCTGAAACAACATTCAAATATCATTACAGAAGGGACATGAAATCATTGCAGATATTGTTGCAGAAGGGACCTGAAACATTATTCAAATATCATTGTAGAAGGGACCTGAAAAACATCAATATTCAGTAAAAGGGGCGTGATCAATATCAAATGCAAAAACATGAAAGAAAAAATAAATGTCTACATTCCATTAGAATTTATCTTTGAACAACCTTCATTATTATCATGAGGACATCATCAACCATTAACTAGTACTTTGATCACTTGATATTCATCCCATTACACTTACCACTTTACATTTTTCTTACCTATATCCTACGTACATTCCACATAAAACAAAACATTATCTTCATTATCCTACCCATCATAATCATATTTCATTCATTATTTCCTACAAAAATCCTATTCATTATCCTTTCCTACATTAACCCCATTCCTATTCATCATTCCATATACCTCTACATTAATCCCAAACATTTTATAAGAATTTTGATCAAAATTAAAGGACTCAGTATTTTTCCTTTAAGGAATTTTGGTTGACCTACAAAACCACACAAGGTTAGTGTCATAATGGAAAATTTTAATTTTAAAGTGACCTATCCTATGGTCATTTTAAAATAAATTAAACGATAAGAATAAAATGACAAAACCTAACATATGAGCGCAATATGAAAACATGTAATATGAAAAATGCTAAAGTGTGAAAATGAAAAAAAAATGCAATGCAACGAAGGTTGAAAAGACATGGAATTATTATGCATACAAACCAAGGTGTGGACATGCAACGTAATTAGGGCAGCCATGAATGAAAAATAAAATTACAAAGAAAGTGGGGATGTGGTGTTACAACGACAAGATGTGTATGAACACCATGGAAGAAGGACAGTGTACAGAACAAAAGAATGCAGCCACGGGGGTATGTGAGTCAGAAGGTGAGTCGACATATGAAACGGTCAAACGCATTTCAAAACATTGTGTAATGCCGCATTCAAACCCTATACAAAACTATTGTGTTAAAGCCTTCAACATTAAAATGAAAACAAAGCTCTGTGTTAGAATTTTTATTTCACCATCATGACCATATTCAATCTTAGAAAGAGGAGGACGATGTTGTGCAAACACATGCATGCGTTTGGCACCTCGTGAAAGACGAAAATAAGTAGAAAAATCAGAGAAGAGGTTGCGGAAAAAAAATAGAGAAGCTTGAACTGAGAGAGAGCAACATAAGAAATAGGTGAGGAAGACGTGAATAAATAGGAAATAAGTGCAAAGGTTTCAGCAAAGATTGAAGGTTGATATCTTCTGTTCGCCCAGTTGATTGAGCACTCCAACAAACTCCAGAAATTTCGTAAAGTGAATAGGCAAGGATCGATTCCGGATTTTCTTCACTGCTGAACGAATTTTAGGGATAGCGAAGATTGGAATTATGTTTAAGATGTGTTGTTGAACAATGAGTCGAAATCCAGTTATAAATTCGGGTCTTTTCCACTATTAAACCCAAATCTGCCACCTATGAAATATGTGAATATTTAGATGTTGGAGAGGAGTTCTAAGTGAAGTAGCATTGTGTAAACACAGGAGCACGAGATCAACTCAGATAATTTCTCCAGATCAGGTAACCAAGTTTGAAATTCTCCATACATAGCCATGAATTTATCACATGTAAAAAAAACAAAGTTCAATATTTTTGCACAGTGCGTGATTTTCGTAAAACACAATGAGCTATTTCTTCTTGTTCTCATACAAACAATGAGAAAATTTGTTTCAATTTCAAATGCATAGTGAGAATTTATCTTTGTAGAAGAAGGATTGAGCATGAATTCATGAGAAATATGCATTGTAAGATGATTTTTGTTGATTCTTACACACTGAATTTTGTTTTAGAGGCAGAGAATTCATTTCTACACCAAAAACAGAGAAGGAATTTTTTTGAGAATTTGATAAAACAGAGATTGAAAAATGGGTGATAGAGCAATAAAAAAATTTCAACAATGTTTTTATGATATTTATATATAAATAAAATTTGTTTTTATCAGTTTTTGAGAAAGCAGTGAACTTGTTCTTGCAGTAGAATAGAGGATTGAAGAAGATTCACATGTCAAATAATTTCATTTATTTTTAGGAGCTTCAGAGAAGAGGTAAGCATAATTGTCATGAATAAAATAATGAATAAATTGACAGAGATATATATATGCATGAATTTTTATTTATGATGAGAATTTTGATAGTACAAGGGTATATAAATTGGTATACAGATCACATGTCCACCAGAATAGAGCCAAATTAATTCCAGATAGAGAATTAGGAGAAGGAAACTATAGAAAAAATATATTAGGCATGATTGATAGGGTTCCTACAAAAATTTAATGGTCACAATGAAAGTATCAATAAAGAATTCATAAACAATTATGGACAGGAACAAACAATGGTGGGTAACCTATCTGCTCCATTAAGCCCATCATTCATTTCACAGGCTCTAGATCTTCCACTTTCAGGAGAATAATACCATAAAGGCCTACATTTCAAAGACAAAGGGTGGGATTTACTCTTGGAAAAAAATAGAAAATGATCATTCGATAGGAAAAATGGCATCCCAAGGGAGTGGTTCAGTGAACCATGGGTAGAATTGGTATTAGTCATACATAAATATTTCACATGTGATACCAAGTACATTGTAGTACATCTTTACCACATAAGACTACTCCAACACATAAAGGGAGAATTAAAGATCAATCTACCGTACTTCTTCTCCAAGAACTTGGTCAAAATCATACAGAGTGTGAAAAATGAGACTAAAACCAAAGAAACATAGATCTACCACCAGGGGCTTATTAAAATTCTTGTATAATATCAAGTGAAAAGCAAGGGTTTAGTGTGGAAGGAATTTTTAGCCCAGCATCATTTTGAGGAACAAGTAATAGAGGAGAAATTGAAGCCAGTTCATGAGACAAGAAGCATAATGAACTCTCCCTTCTATCCTAGGAATAGGTCCAAGGAACAACAGTATATTATCATGGTTGAGAGGGAAACATATTTTCTATCTATTCCTAGGAGGAATAGGAGGAAAAGTCAAGAAGAAATAAGTAGCAAAGAAAAATATCTTGAAGTACAAGTTGTTGAACCACCTCCCACAACAAAAAAAATTGATAAAATCATTGAGAAAATGCAAATAGAAGTCTATGAGGAACCATTGGAGAATGATTCATACTTTGAAAATGTTGAAGTAGGAGCCATCTCATTTTCCAAAGATACAAGAGAAGAGGAAAGAGAGTTGCACCTTAACAAGATAAAAGAGCTAACAGAGACATTAGAGGTCAGCAGAATTTTAGAAAGGAATTTGAAAAAGGAAAACAAGATGTACAAGAAAAATAATGAAAGTGTGATTAAAGAAAATGAAAAGTTGAATGAGAAAATTGGGAAACTATAAACAAAGAACACTCTCCTTTCCAAGCAAACTTATAGGTGGCTTAAGGACAAAAACACATGGAAGTGTAAGTATGAGAGAAAGAAGGTCATGGCCACAATTTACAAGGAAGAACAGTACAAAGGAATTAATTGTCTTCTACAAGCAGCACAACAAGAGGCATTAGGATAAGGAACCATGGGTACATCAGAACTCATAAGGTCAAAGAGGAGAAAGAAAGCATGAGGACATGCTTGCAAATCAGCAAGGGAGAGATGTTGGCCCTCATTTTTTTTATCGAATTTTTCTTATTAAATACACCTAATTTCCATTATATACAACCATATACCATCCATACATACCTTATTTTGACCAATTTATGCATATTCGGTAAATAAATTATGTTTTTCATTTTTTAGATATTTTTACAAAAATTGGGTTTTAAGTGCATTTTTGGACAGAGCTAAACATTATGGTAATGGCTCCACTGAAGTCATACTTGAAAGACACTTGGGAACGAGATGAGCACATATTTAGAAAGCTTGGGAACCAAGGATGGACGTGTACCTATTGGTTCGGTCAAACCGAGATAAAACAGGCCCGGTCAAAGCTAGTCAAACATGATCTGTCTTTCATAAAATCTCTAGGAAATACGCCAAAATTAGTATTTTGTGGGATTTTCCAGATTTTGTGTGATTGGATGGATGCGTTCGACCAAGATAGATGGGATTAGGATAGATATGACTGTTAGAGAAATTTTAGTCAAGTTTGTTTAATATTTTTCTATTTAATCCAAGAACATTGAAGGCATGAACATGGAGAATTTGTATGATTTCATTTTGAGATTTTTGAATATTGTGAGTTAATTGGAGAAACCAGTTCTATATTCTTTTTGCTATTCAATGTGATCAATGATTGATTGCGTTTCAGTAGCTAAGAATTTCTTTCAGTGTGCAAGGCAAGGGTGGAGGGCCCCCCATTGAGCTAACTACACTTTTTAGTTAATTTAGCTGAAATTTCATAAACTAGTTTTGCTTCATGTTTACTCAGTTATTTAGATGTATGGAAATTTCTTATGTTTGGTGATGAATATTATTTAAATTATAATCTGCATATTAAGGGTCAAACAAGAGTTGTAGTAAAATTCTTCTTCTATCTGATCAAAGAATAGTAACTAGAATGCATCTTCCCTTCTTTTATTTAACTTATTTTCTGAATTTCCAGTTTTCATACAATGGTATTAATGATGAATAAACTTATAAAGAAGTACAACATGGACCTCCTTAGTTAGGAGCATCTTCTATTATTCTTTTATGCATCATAAGCTATTGTTCATCAGTTATTTTGATTTCTTTTCATGAAGTAGTATTGTAGAGAAGGTCAACCTAGTTCTCCTAAGTTAGGAGCCCCTTCTCCTACTTATTACATATTGAATTAGAAATTACATAGTTAAATTTTATATTTTTAACATGCATTTCTTTCAAGTTCTATAATTTGTCTTCTAAAATTGACTTTAGTTTAAATCCATATATTTTGGACATGCTTCCAAGTTTTACAAACCTGGATTGATAATTAAATACTTGTATTAGTTTACCTAGTAAATTAATCCAAAAATCACTCGGGACCAATTGGACACGAAGGATAGGTCAAGGGGATATGGTTTAACAACCAATGATGCACTCGACCTATTCTGGAAGAGAGACGGACCAAATAATTAATATTCAACATGAGACAAGGTGAGGATCCCAATGAAGTCTTAGGCCTAGGGAAACCAAGGGCAAGATTGATCTTGAGGCTAGGGTTTGAGGTACCTCACAACACCACTGTCATAATTGCTTTAAAACTAGAGGGTGCCTAGGAGAAACCCCGATGCAGAGGATTCCAAGAGAACAAATTTTTCTGGTGGGCGGTTTGCAAGATAAATGATGCCCTTGGTGACCTAGAGGGCTAGACCTAGAAAAGAGAAGGTGAGAGAAGGAAAATAATTTGGGTTGATAACCTTTATGGTGGACCGTTTCCTATTCCTTTGGGTATATATAATAATGACTATGGAAATACAATTTTCTATGTCAAGGAGGCCTCAAAGATAACTTCGCATAACAATAGGGTAGCAGCAAAATCATCTTCAAGAGATTTATACTTTGTTTTGTAAAATAGATGGCTTATCAAGGTGAATTTCAGTAAATAAGCATCTCTAGAAAAATTATTTCATAATATATGGCCCATGCATGGAGCATCACTCCCTAGAAACCCAATTTCCACAACTTTGCATAAATGGATGCAACAAATTTTCCCTAGTATAGTGAAAATCAAACAACAATGTATGTGAAAAAAATAGAGAAAAAAATGTCGTTAAATGTACCTACATGTATTAAGAGTATATCCAACCATCAAAAATTTTCTAATCAAGAAGATCCAAGACAAGAAAAAATAGTCCAAACATCAAAATTCATTCCATGCTCCAAAAATTCATCCTCCAAGAAGGATACCAAAGTTCTCTAAAGAGATACAAACCCAACCAAGTGATGATGCTAAAATGAATTAATATCACTTGTATTTATACACTTATAATGAGTTTTATTTAGCTAATTGAACCTAAATTAAACCCTAAAATAAAATAATGTGCAAAATAACTAACTTTTGGTGACAAGCCCACCAAAATATCTCATAAACAAAATAATAAGCCTCTTAAGAGGTCGAATGATGAATAATGCATGTAGTTGGGCCTTCTAAAAAGCATAATGAAGCCCATAGTGCCAAAATGATGAATAGGACTCCAAAAAGTAGTGGACAAGGTTTTGGCTCCTTTTTCTCCAAATAATAAACTTGTGATGCTCCCAATGGGAGTAGGGGTACACATGTCACCTCATGGGTCTCCAAGTAGATCGAAGATACCTGTAGACCATATGAAAGGGCTTAAATAATGATGTATGTGATTCCACATCATCACACAAGTCTTGGGTCATCTTCCAAGTGCATGGTGCAAATGTGGGGCCAGTTGGGCATGGTGAACCAGGTGCATCTTCCTTGTCCAATAGGTGAATCTTGAGAAATATCTAAACATCTATGGAGATCAATGGAGTGTTTTCTACTATTGTGGAGGCTCGTGTCTCTCTACACACACCCTACATGTTCCAACGTAGACCTATGGAGGGTTAGGACCTCGTATAAGGATACCAAACCAAAAATAGAGACCATCTGCAATCCTACGTAGTATCCAATGTGCCGCCTAGCTTTCTAGCATAAAAAGTCATTTAAATTAATCAGGTTAAAGAGCTTACAAAACATGGAAATCAGGTGGTAAGTCACAATGGCAATCGCTTCCATAGTGGGATTTGGAATGTGCTAATGTCTCCAAGCTCCAAAGGAGTTAATCAAGTAACCTATTAGGTTGTTTCCACCTTTAGAGGGGATCGTATATCCAAGGTACATCCTTCAAATGGTGGAGGAATGTGATAAAGAGATGAATGTAATAGGGAATGATAGGAGAAATCCTGGGCCAAATGTCGGGGTACAAGGGTAACTAGTAAAAGGGAAGCCCACACTTGTGTATATAATGTACAGAATGGATAAATCATGGTGCATGAGATACCCCGACTGTGATTTTCCACCATGATTTATATTCATTTTTCCTTTTATAATTTTTCTTTGATTAACTGCTCAGGGCTCAAAGGATAAGAGCATTATGTGTAAGGTATAATAGTGAATACTCCCTTGAAGGTAGGGTGATTCATTTCCCACCAGCAGCTAGGACAATTATGGGTTCTAGAATGATAAATGAGGATCATCTAGGGCTTATGGAACCAGGGTGATGGCCATGGGTACGGGTTAGAACAAATGCATTGGATTTTTCCCACGTGATAAAGGTATTTGTCTCAACCATATTTTTCATCTTGTGGTAAATTTTCCTATTAAATGTGGCCAATTATGCTTTTACTTGTTCTTTTCGACTGCGTCAACCTTCGGGGCATCGTTCCAAGCTTGACCCAAGGTGTAGGAAAGTGGATGCAGAGGCTAACCCTATGTGTAACCAGTGGATAAATGTGGACCCAGATAGTAAATATTATGGATGGGGTTATAATAAACATAAGGGGATTGATATATGTGGAAGCGGGACCACAAAACCAAAATCGAAGTTTCCCATGTAGTACCACCCTAAAACCCAATGGTCAGTAGAGGATATCCAACGAGACTAGGATCCAAGGGTAGCATCCAAAAGAGGTATAGGGGATAGAAGCACATATCTATCCCACTCTTTCCACTAAATCCCGCCATTAATCCATGCCAAGAAGTGTCCATGAAAAGTAAACTAAATACTCAATTACGAAATGACATGACATAGCTTTAAGTTCAGGAGGCCCACCTTTAAACATGTTGATCATGACAGACGGGTGAGGGACCACATGGTTGGCTTAGGTGGAGGATAAATGGCACAATGAGCTACTTGGTCACTAAAATGGGTTGTTTGCTGTCGGCTAAACACCATCTTGGAGAAAATTTTCTCCCAGTGATATCAACCACAAAGTGGTGGGTAACATCTGGCTCCAACTGAGATGTGATATCTCGAAAAAGTGGGTGAATATACTTGAACGAGAGGTCAAGAGAAATACTACAATATCTTGGTCATTGTAGACCTGCTACCTACATATATCAAATACTAAACCCAAGGGGAAACATGTTTTTCATGGTGTCTTATGATCACCCATGGTTAATGTTAGGTCGTAAAATCAACAAGAAAATTTATATCTAAATCTAACTATTCTATCATGAGAAATATTATATGATATTAGTTCTAATACAAAAATCATGTGATGCATCTTACTCTAACATGCATACAATACAATGTCAAGTATCGAGGAAAGGGGTGATACGACTTAACTTGACTAGTTGTGGCCATAATTCAACATTGAGTTTAGCAATGTAGTAATAGTCATCCCAAAATTTTCCATGAATCTTGACAGGCATCAAGTCTTTATCATCTAAGACCAATTCCCCTACCTTATATTCCTTTTTTAGTCTTCCACTTTTTTCTTGTTTTGTGATTTGGTCTTTTGAGGATGCATACTTCTTGTGAGGGGCAAAATGGGAGAATGATTTTCAATGTCATGTGCTTCATAGTATGGATTTGTTCCAGGCTTAATTACGTGGTAAAGGTAATTATGATCCTTATATAGGATAAAAGGGGTTCCATCAGATTATGGGATAGTGATGTATGATAATTCCATTTGAACATGACCCCTAAGGGTAGCCCCCCATTTCCTAGACAAGTGCATTCCCCGCATGTTAGGTATATCTATGACAACAACATCCATGAGAAGGGATATATCAGGATTCTTAGTGAGAGAAACCTTAATGTCTTTTATGATATGTTCCACCTCCATCGGCTTAGAATTAAAACCATGCACCTTTTGATATGGCCGAGTAATGCTGAAACTAAATTGCTTCATGACTTTTAAAGGCATGATATTGGTGGAGGCCCCTGATTATAGCATACAATTATGTAAAAAAAGTTCGTTGATAACCAAAGTGAGCATAAAAGGTTCATGTCTAGGATTACGATCTGAAATATGAATGTTATGTAAGTCTTCGAGTAATTCTTCCACTTCAAAACCTAGGGACTTCTTAATTTGTTGTTGTTGTTGTTCAGGAGGTTTTGTAATCTCCTTTAGAGGAACAGGTACAATTATCTTCCCTATAGTAGCTTCCAAGTAAATTTTAAGTCCTACTTGTCTTCCCTTTTCCTTATTCTTGGTATTTACTCCCTTTTGGGGACCCTTTTTAGCCTCGCCTTTAGTTTGGGAATCCTTTTTAGGAGGATCCTTAGACTCGGACTTTTTTTTTTGAAGGATCTTTAGAAGGAACTTCCTAAGGAGGGGCTTGCTTGAGAGGATTGTCATCTTTTTTAGGTTCCTTGGATGTTGCAGAGTCCTTATTATTATCCTTTTGTGAATATTGTACATATTTGAATATTCCATTAATAGAATCAACATTAAGAATATAATCATCTTCCTCTTCTTTGGTTGTGGCTTCATTAACAGGAGGATGAGTGTATGAACCCCTTAGAAAAATGTTGCATACATCGAATTCTACAAGAATGCCCTTCTTTTCTATTTCATTATTGTCACTCTCGTCACTCTCACTTTTCTCAACTTTGGAAGATGAGTCTTGCTCCACTACTTTGGTTAGAGACAAAGTGTTTGGGAATTTATATGAGCTTGGCTTATCTTCTTCACTTTAATTTTTAGGAAAAAATTTTCCCCTTGGAATATGTTGAATATTGCAACAAGAAACAGTGAAGGAGGCATCCTGAAACATCTTTCCTGATCCTAGTTGGAAAGTGATCACCAAAACTAGGTGGGGGCCACATAGGTGATTTTTGTCGCAAAGTCTATTTTTAGACTATGTCTATTTTTAGACATATGGAGCATATTCTATAAGTTGCGGGATGCTATTTGTGGATGGTTGGACATGTTGGTAAAAATAGATGAGATTCATATTTTTAGGTCACAGGCTATTTTTAGACTGCCTCTCCTAAAAATATGGAAGTCAAATATTATTTACCCTTAATAATATTTAGACTATAAACAGCAGTTTACTCTCTTGGAGCACTTCAGTTTGACCCCCGGAGGTGGGGCATGCAGCTGACATAAGGAAATTCGAATTTCCTATGGGTTAGTTGAGCTATTGCATGGTTGACTTCAGACTCATGGGCGTAGTTTATGAGCCGTATCGAGGAGTTAATGGAGATCATGGTTCCCATATTGGGCTTAATCAGTTATGACTGGCTTAACTTGTGATTATGCTAAAGATGAGTTGGCAAGAATTAATTAATTAATTCACTGATATTAACTCATTATTAAAATAAAATAAATACATCGCTAACTCAAAGGCATGGACAAATGTTGAAAGACTAGTGGAAGAGGTGAGACAGTGAGATCGATAAATAGCTTGTACACATATTAAAGATGAGATTTGCACACCGTGGGATGATGATGCCCAATGATGATGGCGCTGTACCAACTAAGTGAATTGACCTATCTACCATATTCATTTTTTGATTTAAAAGTGAAGAGAGTGCTACAAAAAGCAGAAAGTAATGAAGATTTGAACCTGTGACTAGTTTCAGATCTAGCTAGTTTTGTGTTCAGCATATGAGATAGTACTGAGTACTTGTGAGGAGTATTGTATTATGTATTGCTGAATGTTTCTCATCCATTATATGATACATATAGTTGGGGGTTTTCAGCTATAAGCTTTCCCCATACATGCTGCGTTCTATGTGTGTGATTTGATGTTCTATCGCTTTGTTTTTATTCCGCATGTGACGATTAATTTGTAGAAGCAATTATGTGTTGTACAAGAAATTCAAATTGATGTATGATCAGGTTAATTGCAGCGAATAAACTTCATTATTCAGAAAATTTCTACATGGTATCAGAGCGATATTGATCATTGGAGCAATTGCAAAGCATTTAAGCGGTTGAGTTTGAGGATAAACTCAAGAAACATAAAGATGGAGAAAGCCAGAAATATACATGCATATTGTATATAATTTTCTACATGGAATGAGAGCGAGAATTTTTGGGTGCGCGAGTTTGTAGGGAATATCTGAAAATTTTTGGTGAAATATTTTCAGAAACAAATAGTATATTTGGATTCCTTGCGAAAAAATACCCAAATTGAAAAAAAAAATCGGTCGAATCGGAGCTCGAATGAGGGAGATATCATCGATTTAAAATCAGCTCTTTTGTTAGAAAATTTTGCGACGGCGGGACAATTGCAATGTGCGCGAGCCAAGAATCTACATGCACTGAGGTACAAGATGCATGAAAAGATTTGAGGTGCAAAGCAGAGGCTAGTGACTTGGTGGTTGAGAGGGATCCTCTCAACATGCAGCGTGAGAAGCAGTCTCAAAAGGTTGTGGAGCAGCCACAATCGGAGAAGCAGAAGAATTTTAGAGACTTGAAGTAGATGGGATGTCTACGGAGCTTCCTACCGTTGGGAAGCGGGAGGAAGACATGCAATTGAAGCTTGAGAGGGAGCGGGTTTTGCATGCAGGTGATAGTGAACCTCGGGATGTGGAGCAGCCACAAGAGGATCATGGAGTGGGAGAGACCACTCATGCAGAGAAATTTCATGCCAGACGGGCAGAGGGAGTGCATGCAGCTATACCACCAGGTATGAGGTGGGGTGACATGCATGAGTAATCCCATGAGGAGATTTCTGGGCAGATTCATGAGATGGTGTGGATCTCATGGATTGAACCTGGCTACGAGGTGCCCACAGCATGGCAGTAGCAAGATCAGTTGGAGTGATGCAGGCAGATCAAAGTGACAATGTCGGATACTGGAGCGCGGATCAGAGTTGACAGCAAGTGCAAGAGTGCATGGGTGCAAAGAGTTCAACAACGCAGTGGTTCCTGATGACATGTGCAGTAGCTAAGCAGAGGTCGAAGACTTTGATGATAGATGCTAGATGCATCAGACTGATTGAGTTGTTTGGAGCTTATTCAGTTTCAGAGGAGTTGCAAAGCAGATGCATGAGTTTGCATGGTGCATGCAAAGGGTGCATGGCACATGCATGGAGTTGCATGGTGCATGCATGAGTTTGCATGGCACATGCAAAGGGTGCATGGCGAATGCATGGAGTTGCATGTCGCATGCATGGAGTTGCATGGCGCTTATGAAGGTTGCAGGGTGAATGCATGGAGTTGCATGTCGCATGCAAAGACAGTCCTTTCTTGTTGAGAGGGAGTGTTGAAAATGGCAACAAGAAACAGTGAAGGAGGCCTCCTGAAACATCTTTCCCGATCCTAGTTGGAAAGTGATCACCTAAACTAGGTGGGGACCACACATGTGATTTTTGTCGAAAGTCTATTTTTAGACTATGTCTATTTTTAGACATATGGAGCATGGTCTAGGAGTTGCGGGATGATATTCTTGGATGATTGGTCAAGTTGGTAAAGCAGATGATCTGTTATTAGGTCACGAGTTATTTTTAGATCGCTCTCCTTAAAAATATGGTGTCAAGTATTTACCCTTAGTCAATATTTAGACTATAACATTATCTACTCCTCTTGGAGCACTTCGCCTTGACCCCTGGAGGTGGGGCATGTGAAGCTGACATGAAGGAAATTAATTTCCCAGGTTAGTTGAGTTTATTGCATGGTTGACTTTGAAGTAACTCATGTGGCAGAGTTTTGGTGGAGTTGATTGAGGAGTTAATGGAGATTGTGTTCCGGTTAACTAGTTTAACTAGTTATGATCAGTCTAACTTGTGATTATGCTAGAGATGAGTTGGGTGAATTAATTATTAATTAATTCACTAATATTAACTCATTATTAAACTAAAATAACACATCAGTTAACTCAGTGCATGGACAGTTCAGTGAAAGACTAGTGGAAGAGGTAGATGAAAGGGTGAGACTGACAGCAGTTGTACATTAGTTGTGCATGAGATTTGCACAATCAGTGGGATGATGATGCCAATGATGATTGCGATGTACCAACTAAGTGAATTCGAATTCCATTCAGTTATATTCACTTTTTGGATTGCGCAGTAGAGGCAGGCAGAGCAGCAGAAGGATTTGAACCTGTGACTAGTTTCAGATCTAGCTAGTTTTGTGTTCATCATATGAGATAGTACTGAGTACTTGTGAGGAGTATTGTATTATGTATTGCTGAATGTTTCTCATCCATTATATGATACATATAGCTGGGGGTTTTCAGCTATAAGCTTTCCCCATACATGCTGCGTTCTATGTGTGTGATTTGATGTTCTATCGCTTTGTTTTTATTCCGCATGTGACGATTAATTTGTAGAAGCAATTATGTGTTGTACAAGCAATTCGAATTGATGTATGATCAGGTTAATTGCAGCGAATAAACATTTATTATTCAGAAAATTTCTACATGGTGCACGTAGCTAATATTGGATCATTGGAGCACTGTGGCATTAAGCGGTTGAGTTTGAGGATAAACTCAAGAAACATAAAGATGGAGAAAGCCAGAAATATACATGCATACTGTATATAATTTTCTACATGGAATGAGAGCGAGAATTTTTGGGTGCGCGAGTTTGTAGGGAATATCTGAAAAATTTTGGTGAAATATTTTCAGAAACAAATAGCATATTTGGATTCCTTGCGAAAAAAAAATACCCAAATTGAAAAAAAAAATCGGTCGAATCAGAGCTCAGATGAGGGAGATATCATCGATTTAAAATCAGCTCTTTTGTTAGAAAATTTTGCGACGGCGGGACAATTGCAATGTGCGCGAGCCAAGAATCTACATGCACTGAGGTACAAGATGCATGAAAAGATTTGAGGTGCAAAGCAGAGGTTAGTGACTTGGTGGTTGAGAGGGAGCCTCTCAACATGCAGCGTGAGAAGCAGTCTCAGAAGGTTGTGGAGCAGCCACAACTGGAGATGCAGAAGAATCTTTATAGATTTGATGTAGATGGGATTTCTACAGAGCTTCCTACTGTTGGGAAGCGGAAGGAAGACATGCAACTGAAGCTTGAGAGGGAGCAAGTTTTGCATGCAGGCAATAGTGAACCTCGGGATGTGGAGCAGCCACAAGAGGATCATGGAGTGGAAGAAACCACTCATGCAGAGAAATTTCGTGCCAGACCGGCAGAGGGAGTGCATGCAGCTATACCACCAGGTATAAGGTGGGGCGACATGCATGAGTAATCCCATGAGGAGATTTTTGGGCAAATTCATGAGATGGTGTGGATCTCATGGATTGAACCTGGCTACGAGGTGCCCAGCGCATGGCAAAGAGGCAAGACGCTGAGTGATGCGGGTGCAGATCAAAGTGACAAAGGTTTGGACATCGGAGCGTGGATCGTAGTTGATGCAGCGTGCAAGAGGCATATGTGCAAGAGTTCAATTGGGTCACAGTAGTTCCCGATGCATGTGCGCTGGTGTACCAGGAGAAGTCGAAGACTTTGATGATAGATGCTAGATGCATCAAGACCGATTGAGTTGGCTGGAGCCTATTTAGTTTCGCAAGAGTTCTGCGTACGCGTATGCATGAGTTTTCACTAAGTATGAAAAGGGGTGCATGGCACATGCAAAGGGTGCATGGCACATGCATGGAGTTGCATGGTGCATGCATGAGTTTGCATGGCACATGCAAAGGGTGCATGGCGAATGCATGGAGTTGCATGTCGCATGCATGGAGTTGCATGGCACTTGTGAAGGTTGCAGGGCGAATGCATGGAGTTGCATGTCGCATGCAAAGACAGTCCTTTCTTGTTGAGAGGGAGTGTTGAATATTGCAACAAGAAACAGTGAAGGAGGCATCCTAAAACATCTTTCCTGATTCTAGTTGGAAAGTGATCACCAAAACTAGGTGGGGGGCCACACAAGTGATTTTTTGTCGCAAAGTCTATTTTTAGACATATGGAGCATATTCTATAAGTTGTGGGATGCTATTTATGGATGGTTGGTCAAGTTGGAAAAATAGATGGATTTCTATTTTTAGGCCGCTGGTGCTATTTTTAGACTGATCTCCTAAAAATATGGAAGTCAAATATTATTTACCCTTAATAATATTTTGACTATAAACTTCAGTTTACTCTCTTGGAGCACTTCAGTTCGAGCCCTGGAAGTGGGGCATGCAGCTAACATAAGGAAATTCGAATTTCCTATGAGTTAAGTGAGCTATTGCATGTTAGACTTCAGTTAGACTCATGTGGCAGAGTTTTGGTGGAGTTGATTGAGGAGTTACTGGAGGTGGTGTTCTGGTTAACTAGTTGAACTAGTTGTATTTAGTTTAACTGGCTAATACACTAGAGATGAGTTGTGTGAATTAAATATTAATTAATTCACTGATATTAACTCATTATTAAACTAAAATAACACATCAGTTAACTCAGTGCATGGACAGTTCAATGAAAGACTAGTGGAAGAGGTAGATGAAAGGGTGAGACTGACAGCAGTTGTACATTAGTTGTGCATGAGATTTGCACAATCAGTGGGATGATGATGCCAATGATGATTGCGTTGTACCAACTAAGTGAATTCGAATTCCATTCAGCTATATTCACTTTTGGATTGCGCAGTAGAGGCAGGCAGAGCAGCAGAAGGATTTGAACCTGTGACTAGTTTCAGATCTAGCTAGTTTTGTGTTCAGCATATGAGATAGTACTGAGTACTTGTGAGGAGTATTGTATTATGTATTGCTGAATGTTTCTCATCCAGTATATGATACATATAGTCAAACCAGCTATAAGCTTTCCCCATACATGCCGCGTTCTATGTGTGTGATGCGTTCTATGTGAGTGATTTGATGTTCTATCGCTTTGTTTTTATTCCGCATGTGACTATTTATTTGAGAAGCAATTATGTGTCGTACAAGCAATTCGAATTGATGTATGATCGTGTTAATTGCAGCGAATAAATCTCATTATTCAGAAATTTTCTACATGGTATCGGAGCGATATTGATCATTGGAGCAATTGCAAAGCATTTAAGCGGTTGAGTTTTAGGATAAACTCAAGAAACATAAAGATGGAGAAAGCCGGAAATATACATGCATATTGTATATAATTTTCTACATGGAATGAGAGCGAGATTTTTTGGGTGCGCGAGTTTGTAGGGAATATCTGAAAATTTTTGGTGAAATATTTTCAGAAACAAATAGCATATTTGGATTTCTTGCGAAAAAATACCCAAATTGAAAAAAAAAATCGGTCGAATCGGAGCTCGGATGAGGGAGATATCATCGATTTAAAATCAGCTCTTTTGTTAGAAAATTTTGCGACGGCGGGACAATTGCAATGTGCGCGATCCAAGAATCTACATGCACCGAGGTACAAGATGCATGCAAAGATTTGAAGAGCTAAGCATAGGTTAGTGACTTGGTGGTTGAGAGGGAGCCTCTCAACATGCAGCGTGAGAAGCAGTCTCGGAAGGTTGTGGAGCAGCCACAACTGGAGATGCAGAAGAATCTTTATAGATTTGAAGTAGATGGGATTTCTACGGAGCTTCCTACTGTTGGGAAGTGCAAGAAAGACATGCAATTGATGCTTGAGAGGGAGCAAGTTCTGCATGCAGGTGAAAGTGAACCTCGGGGTGTGGAGCAGCCACAAGAGGATCATGGAGTGGAAGAAACCACTCATGCAGAGAAATTTCGTGCCAGACGGGCAGAGGGAGTGCATGCAGCTATACCACCAGGTATGAGGTGGGGCGACATGCATGAGTAATCCCATGAGGAGATTTCTGGGCAGATTCATGAGATGGTGTGGATCTCATGAGTTGAACCTGGCTACGAGGTGCCCATAGCATGGCAGTAGCAAGATCAGTTGGAGTGATGCAGGCAGATCAAAGTGACAGTGTCGGATACTGGAGCGCGGATCAGAGTTGACAGCAAGTGCAAGAGTGCATGGGTGCAAGAGTTCAACAACGTAGTAGTTCCTGATGACATGTGCAGTTGGTACCAGCAGAAGTCGAAGACTTTGATGATATATGCTAGATGCATCAAGACTGATTGAGTTGTTTGGAGCCTATTTAGTTTCAGAGGAGTTGCAGAGCAGATGCATGGAGTTGCATGGTGCATGCATGAGTTTGCATGGCACATGCAAAGGGTGCATGGCGAATGCATGGAGTTGCATGTCGCATGCATGGAGTTGCATGGTGCATGCATGAGTTTGCATGGCACATGCAAAGGGTGCATGGCGAATGCATGGAGTTTCATGTCGCATGCATGGAGTTGCATGGTGCTTGTGAAGGTTGCAGGGCGAATGCATGGAGTTGCATGTCGCATGCAATGACAGTCCTTTCTTGTTGAGAGGGAGCAAGCTGAAGATTGCAACAAGAAACAAGAAGGAGGCATCCCGAAACATCTTTCCGATCCTAGTTGGAAAGTGATCACCCAAACTAGTGTGGGGGCCACATAGGTGATTTTTGTCGCAAAGTCTATTTTTAGACTATGTCTATTTTTAGACATATGGAGCATATTCTATAAGTTGCGGGATGCTATTTGTGGATGGTTGGACATGTTGGTAAAAATAGATGAGATTCATATTTTTAGGCCACAGGCTATTTTTAGACTGCCTCTCCTAAAAATATGGAAGTCAAATATTATTTACCCTTAATAATATTTAGACTATAAACATCAGTTTACTCTCTTGGAGCCTTCAGTTTGACCCCCGGAGGTGGGGCATGCAGCTGACATAAGGAAATTCGAATTTCCTATGGGTTAGTTGAGCTATTTCATGGTTGACTTCAGTTAGACTCATGTGGCAGAGTTTTGGTGGAGTTGATTGAGGAGTTAATGGAGATTGTGTTCCGGTTAACTAGTTTAACTAGTTATGATCAGTTTAACTTGTGATTATGCTAAAGATGAGTTGGGTGAATTAATTATTAATTAATTCACTGATATTAACTCATTATTAAACTAAAATAACACATCAGTTAACTCAGTGCATGGACAGTTCAGTGAAAGACTAGTGGAAGAGGTAGATGAAAGGGTGAGACTGACAACAGTTGTACATTAGTTGTGCATGAGATTTGCACAATCAGTGGGATGATGATGCCAATGATGATTGCGCTGTACCAACTAAGTGAATTCGAATTCCATTCAGCTATATTCACTTTTTGGATTGCGCAGTAGAGGCAGGCAGAGCAGCGGGAAGATTTGAACCTGTGACTAGTTTCAAATCTAGCTAGTTTTGTGTTCATCATATGAGATAGTATTGAGTACTTGTGAGGAGTATTGTATTATGTATTGCTGAATGTTTCTCATCCATTATATGATACATATAGCTGGGGGTTTTCAGCTATAAGCTTTCCCCATACATGCTGCGTTCTATGTGTGTGATTTGATGTTCTATCGCTTTGTTTTTATTCCGCATGTGACGATTAATTTGTAGAAGCAATTATGTGTTGTACAAGAAATTCGAATTGATGTATGATCAGGTTAATTGCAGCGAATAAACTTCATTATTCAGAAAATTTCTACAGAATATAGCTAGAATTTTGGGCCCTCTCCAATGCGGTGATTTTTTTCATAACTATCCTATCCCGTGAGTGCACCTCTTCACTAATATTTTCCATATTTTTAAAAATTTCCAGAAGGGTTTCCTCATGTTGATCTTTATATTTTTCCTTCTTGGTATTTGTTTTGGCCTCAGGGAGGTTATTAACATCCATTCTTGAGATATGTAATTTTTATTCAACCTGCATTGTCATTTCTTTGGTCTCAACCAATGTAGAAGGCTTTTTGTCCCTTAATGCATATGCTAGGTGTCCACCTACAACTTTAACAAAATTATCAATGATATTTTCATCAAAGGGTTTTAGGTGATGAGGGATATCCCCGACTATCCTATCAAAATTTTGAATGAATTCTCATATGTCTTCCATTCCCATAGCTATTTGATAAAAAATTTCAATATTAAAGGTTTCTTAGAAATTTTATAACCACCTCTTCATGAATAGGTTCTAAAATTCATTGGAGTCTTCAATGCATGTCGGGGGAAGGCTAAGGTACCATTCTCTTGCTTGTCCTTCAAGTGATAAACAAAAAATCATCATTATCCTCTCTTCATCAAAGATCATCCTAAGAGACATGTGTCAATAAAATTCTTCAAAAAAGTCACAGGCGCTCATGGTATAATCACCTTTGAACTTGGGTAACTATCGATTGTATTTTTCAGGTAATGGTTTAGGATCGTCACTTAATTTCAAAGGGTTAAAGACATTGACCAAATTTATTTCACTCTTGGTCATATCGGGTTTGTCAGTGGTGGAACTAGTTGCCATCTTTGGGGTGGGATCTATTATCACACGTATATTCGAGTATCAAGAGAACATTGAAGTGGACATTATAGAAGAACAGTTAAGAGATGCAAGAAATTAGGTGATAGAATCAAAATTAATTTTTGAGGAATTGAAGGAGGATATATCAAAGCAACTTGATTTTTATAATAAGGTTGCAGATGAATCTGGAAAAATGTTAAATAGAACATTGCCTTTGCATAGAATGATGAAGCACATTTGCAAGAGGGATAGATGGTTACAAGAAGACAAGAGCAGGTTGCAGGGGCAAGTAAGAGATTTAAAAACAAAAATTGAAATGATCCAAGATGAGCTTTTGAAGAAGGGTCTCAAGAATATTGTTGAAATTGATGGCACTCCATGAATATGGTAACATCATAATTTTTTTATTATGATATGCCTAATAAATATTTTTAGTAATATACAACCTTGTATAGGCTATTAGAAATGACTTGGAGGTGGAAGAAATCTTGAAAAGACAAGATCTCAGAAAGTTGACGGTTTTGTAGCAACTCCCCATATTAAAGATTTACATAGAATGTTCTTCAAACATTATGATAAATCTCATTCTTCTTTATCACTGTTACAAGATTGTTGTGATTTTTGTGAGGTTTTTATTCCAGATCTTAAAAGTCTTGGTGATAATGGAGAGTCCTTAGATGAGGATATGTTAGAGACACTTTATGAATTTTCTTCGCAGACTAGTTCTCATGATAATCAAGAAGGTTTCCAACAAGAAGATGTGTCTTCTTTGCTTGAAGATGAAATAACTCAGCACTTTTACAAACAAGTTATATCCCATGAAATTTGTAAATATCTGCAACAAATTTCCCAATATTTAGGTGAGAAATAATAACATAAAGATGGTCAGTTATAGGGCTCTTCACTTTGTTCATTTTATGAACCTTTTTTTCAATAAGATTATACCCAAGAAATTAATGATAATCCCTGAGCATATGAAAAATGTTCTGAGCATATTGAGAAAAAAGAGTTGAATGTTGAACAACATGAAAATGGGAAGGAGCAAGGAGAAGCTTATGTGAAACATGCTTCTTTTCATCATGAGGAGGAGGTTTATTCCTTGAGTATGTTTGAAGGCTATCATAAGGAAACAATTATAGAGAATAATAAGCAAATATTTGATCCACAATTTGTTGTCCCAAAATGCCTTGCTACGAATTTAAATGATAACAAATTTATGCATGTGCAGGATGAAATAAATGAAGTTCCCGTCGCAATGCATGAAAAATCATTTTTTAACATCCATGTAGCACATGATATGGTTGCTCCCATTGAATATTTTCATGGACAGACACAGTCATGTTTTGAGAATGATGTTGAAAATGGAGGTATAAAACATGGATAACTTGTAGTTATGAATGAAGATTATCCTTTAGATCAGCAGGACAGGATAATTTTCAGTTTTTTCAAGGATCCTTTTGCTGATTTGTTGCTTTCATCAAAAGAGGTGATTTTTCATGGTTTACAAGATCCAATGGTAAATATATTGCAGTCATCAGTCAAGATAATTTTTGTGTTTTTTATGGATCATGGATTCAATTTTCACTTCAATTTGTCAATAGATTATCCACTTTTTTTTGTTTTTCAAGCACAATAAATAAGCCTAGGTGTTGGATCAGCTCTTTCAATGGCTATACTGGAAGTTTCATATTTTTTGAATTGAACATTTGGTTTTCAGCTATTAGAGTAGGATTGGTATGTACATAAATAAGCTTGTTGGGCAAGCATCTCTTTCAGCATTTATTTTGAAGATTGTAGTTGCAAGCTTAGGTTTGTACAATATTTTTGCTTCAGGAGCATGTCAAGGGTCGAATGTAGGCTGAATAATATGACAAGAGGTAGGGAAATTCCCAATGAATATGAATGTGGTCTAGTAGTTATTTGCTGCCCCATAGGGGGGACAACATCCCTAGTTGGAGCGAATGTTATCATAGGTATATTTGAGTATCAAGAGAAAAGTGAAGTGGAGATTCTACAAGAACAGTTAAGAGATGATAGAAATGAGGTGATAGAATCAAAATTAATTTTTGAGGAATTGAAGGAGGATATATGAAAGAAACTTGATTTTTATAATAAAGTTGCAGACGAGTATGGAAAAATGTTAAGGATAACATTGCCTTTGCATATAATGATGAAGCACATGTGCAAGATAAAAATATGGTTACAAGTAGCCAAGAGAAGGTTACAGGGGTAAGTCAGAGCTTTAGAAACACAAATTGAATTTATAAGTTGGAAAAAATATTATTTTTGCCTAGCTGACTTAAGCCGACTTGTGTAGGCTATCATGTTCCCTCAAGAGACATGTCTCTTCGTTGGAGGTCAAACTAGTATATATATGACGTTAGACACATCATTCCAGCCATAAAAGTTTGGTGAAGAAATACAATAGTTACAGGATTCTGAGGTGAAGAAAAAAATTACAGTTTGGGCATATTTTTAAAAGGATATATTATTGTTTGTTTTTTTTTCTTTGCTGGACAGTCCACTTCAGAAATTACAGACAAACTTACATTTGTGAGGTTCAAGCTTTAAGAATAGTCATCTTTTGAAGCATCAGATTTGTGGAGCTTGGATTTGTAAAAGGGTCACCCGTTGGGGGCTAATTCAAGCTCAGACTACCAGAAAACAGTCACCTGGACAGTTTACATTGCAGTGCAGAAAAAAGCCTTGAAGAAGCATCAGATTGTGAACACAGTTTTGGAGATTAATTTCAAAATGAACCCGTGACAAAGTCTTGTAAGAAACTAGAACTGTGGTAGCATTTTGTAGCTTGGACAGTCACATATTTTAGAGCTCGGATTAGTTGCAGATTTTCGTGACAGTTTGGAACAATCTTTTTTAGACTTTAAGTAATCAGCTCTGTGGTATTTTTGTGGTTGAAGGAGCAGCCTTCAGAATTCTTTAAGCAAGAAACATTGAAGGAGCCCTTGTTGAAGTTTTGATTCAAACTTGTGATAGAACCTATGGTAAGGTATTATGAGAACCAAAATGGCATTTTTCTCGTAAGGCTTGCCTAAGAAACTATTGGAGAATTTTTGAAGCAGCTACTAAAGGATTTTCAAAGCAGAATTAGATTGGCATTGGGGGCAGTTATTTTTTATTATTGTTATTAAGGGTTTGTTGAAGTAGCTTATTTGGAAGTACTATTGAAGACCTATTGAAGACCCTTGTAGAAGCTGGCTTGAAGACATTCTGGGAAACCATGATTGAAGCCCTCATGGAGTGACCTTGAAGAAGGATCCATGTGCAGATTGAAGACATCTTGTGAAGAAGCCTTATTGGAGACCATGATGCATTGTTGATATCATCATGAGGTGACATTGAAGTTTCTGTTTTGGTGACATGAAGAGAAGCGGAGACACCTTCTAAGAGATCAAGGTTGTCATTGATGAAGTGATGTGTAGATTGCAGTGAAGAGTAAGCTGAAGATTGTCAGGGCTTGTTGAAGAAGAAATTGGGAGCCGAAATTATAACCAAATATATCTTGATGAAATGAAGCAAGAGGTTGGAGCCTCATAGAGACAAGGTTGGTGCCTTGGAAGATAGGGTTGGAGCCCTTGAGGTTGGTGCCTCAGAATTGACAAGGTTGGTGCCTTGGAAGATAGGGTTGGAGCCCTAGAGGATAGGAGTCCTCAAGGGACCAGGTTGGAGCCTGTATCAGATATAGGGTTGGACCCCTTGAGGTTGGTGCCTCAGAATTGACAAGGTTGGAGCCTTGGAAGTCCAAGTAGGTGCTTGGAAAATACAAGTTGGAGCCTGGGAGATTGAAGATTGGTGTCTTCATCTAGGGTTGGAGCCCTACATATATTATAATTGATTTATTGTAAAGAAGAAATTAATAAAATCATTTATTCGTATTGTTCATTGTGTGTTCTAAATATAGGTGATATAATTGGTAAAATTAACAATTGAAAAGAAATACTGATTCACCCCCCTCTTAATATTTACAACAATTGGTTTCAGAGCCAATACCTTCACTCAAAGCCTAACATCTTGAGGGTTGATCATTAGAACACAAATGGCAAAGCCAAGAAAGAAAGTCTCCAATCCTCCTAAAGACATGTCTTCCTCAACCATTGAAATTGAAGTAAATCAATTTGTGAAGGCTCCATTGTTCAATGGAAAATTTGATATATGGGTGGCAAGAATGAGGAATTTCTTGAAGACTCAAGGAATTGAAGTTTGGAAATAAGTGATTACTGATAGCATGCTAGAAGGAGAATCCAAGGAGTATAATACAAGAGCAATGAAAGCAATCTTGAATGGGCTACCTGATTCTAGGAAGGCCAATTTGGAAAAATGTTCATCAGCAAAAGGCACATGGGAAAAACTTCATGATCTTCACTCAAAAGGAGCATTGACCATGACCTCTAGTCAAGAATATGATGGAAATCAAGAAGGAAATCCAAAACCCATCAAGGAAGATGAAGATAAGAGAGATGACAACAAGGCTAAAGAAGACCTAGAAGATGAAGAGAACAAAGAAGAATTTGAAGAAGATCTCCTGAGTAAACTTATGGCTTCCATGGAAGAGATTAACGGTTTGAAAAAGGAAAATGAGGAAATTAAGAAGAAAGCGCAAGATGGTAACCAAGACAAGACAAGGAAGGAAGTTGACTTTTTAAAGCTTCAACTACAAGAGAGAGATGAGGAGCTCACCAAACTTAAAGAGGAATTTCATCTAAAAAAAAGAAATCATCATGAATAATTCATATCTATGAAAAATAAATTGGATAAGGCAAAGAAAAGGGAAGAAAATTTGTCAAGCCACCTTGAACAAAGACTTAAGAGCTTGAACAATCTTGAAGAAGAGACTAGTCAATACAAGGAAGAGGTTTCCTCTCTTAGATCTCAACTAGAAGAAGCACGGAAACAAGCACAAGGAGCTGAGAAGGTGATGGAAACTTTGGCATTCATAGAAGGACAAGTTAATGAAGCAGAAAAGGAGAGAAACACCATGATATTCCAACTAGAAGAAAAGGATGAAGAAATCTTGAAACTAAAATAAGATATCAATCTTCTCAAGGCCGAAACATGTGAAGCTACAAGAATAAAAGAAGAAATGGAGAGCAGTATAGCAAAGGAGAATGAAGAAGTATTCATAATGAAATCAAATATCATCTCCCTTAAAATCGAAGAACAGGAAGCAACAAGGATGATGGAAGAAATGAAGAAGCAACTAGTTATGAAAGATGAATATTGTGAAAAGTTGAAAGGAGAAATTGTCTTTCTTAAAAAGGAAGTTGACTTGCTGAATAAGAACTTGAAAAGCTCTCAAACCCTAGATGACATCCTAAGTCATCAAAGGTCTCCCCTTGATAAATCAGGTCTTGGCTATGCAGGTGAATCCTCAAGCAAGAATGATAATGCTTCAAAAAAAAAAGATGTGAGGAACCCAGAAAGAAATTTTGATGCTCCCAGTTCTAGCAAGGGCAAGGAGAAGAATCAAGAAAACAACGGAAGAAATTATATTCCAAGGAGACTTGCAGATAGTGTCAAGAATACAAAAGGCAATGAAAAACATCAAAGAATCCCAAGGCAAAAATACTTCAGAAGTACATCAAGGAAAACTCCATCTCCGAGGTACCAAAGTATATTTCTTGGTTATTGCTATTCTTGTACAAACTTTGGGCACATGGAAAAATACTGTAGGGCATATCACAAAGACAGATATAATGGTTCCCGTCAATCTCATCGAAGAAATTTTGCAAGAATAATTTGTGATTTCTTATTCATGAACAAAATAGAGTGCTTCAATTACCATAACATTGGACATATGACACGCGATTGTAACTTGACTTGGGCCCCTGCACAAGCTAGAACCATGCCAGAGAAGAAAGCTACAAAAGTATAGAGAAGGAAGAAAATTGTGTTCGAAAGTCTCTTGAACACTCAAGCCAACAACACATGTTGTTGATTTGATGAATGCATCTTTGGCAGATATGATATTCCAAGTTTTGATGATGAAATTATTCCAAAAAGGAGACCATGAATAATGTTAGGGGGAGCTTATGATTCTTAACAATTCTTGTAGAAGCTATCTGTGAAGAGCCCTATGCAACCCTTGATGAGTCATGCATGGAAAATCTTGACAGATAATCTCTCAGGAGCAACTCCATTGAAGAACATGATTCCAATATTGACTTCTTCCACCCGATTGCAAGGCAACATTCCTTCTTGAATTAGAGGATTTTATGAAGGCAGAGGGAGTTGGTTCATCACATGAAGAAACGAAAACATATCATAGACCTCATTGCCGAAAGGAAGAGCACCATGACAGGGGGAGCATCATACTTATGAAGAATTATTATTGATGAAGAAAATATGATGAAGAGAAGTAGCTTATAGGGGGAGTACTTGGGCACCCCATTTTCATTGATGTCAAAGGGGGGGAGAATGTTGGAAGGTCAAGAATATTGCCATCAATGACAAAGGGGGAGATTTTTGGTTAAGGTTGTCATTGATGTCAATATGGCATTGTTGGAGATGGCAAATATTCTTGTATTGTTCCCCTAACCTCATGCAAACCCTAGGAGACCTAAACCCTATCTACTTTACTTGACCCTAAGTACATGAGTGCATTAATGAAATTCTAGATGCTCATAGTGTATGATCTATGATAAAGAAGAAGGCTTACCATGAAACTCCTGCTATATGACATCCTTCTTCTTGATGAAGAAGCCCAAAGCCTAAATGACTTGACTATTGTTGAAGGTCATGAAGAAGATCTAATCCTAATGAACTTAATGGACTAAGTCTATGATGAAGGAGCCCTAAAAATTAAATACGTAAAAATAAAATCCTAATGGCTTCCATGAAAAATAATGACAGTTTCAAAAATATAATTTTCTTGATGGGAGAATGACCTCAAACAAGGATGAAATTGAAATCATCTTGTAGAGGATACTTTTCCCTTTCTAACGAGCTATTATATTTCTCATAACTCCTCCTAGATTGTGAGAAATTGAATTTATAAGTTGGAAAAATTATTATTTTTTCCTAGCCGACTTGAGCCGATTTTGTAGGTTGTCATGTTCCCTCAAGAGACATGTCTCTTCTTTGGAGGTCACACTAGTATATATTTGACGTTAGACACATCATTCCAGCCATAAAATTTAGGTGAAGAAATACAGTAGTTACAGGATTCTGAGGTGAAGAAAAAAATTATAGTTTGGGCATATTTTTAAAAGGATATATTACTATTTGTTTTTTTTCTTTGCTGGATAGTCCACTTCAAAAATTATGGACAGACTTACATTTGTGAGGTTAAAACTTTAAGAACAGTCATATTTTGAAGCATCAGATCTGTGGAGCTTGGATTTGTAAAAGGATCACCTGTTGGGGGCTAATTCAAGCTCAGACTACCAGCAAATAGTCACCTGGACAGTTTACATTGCAGTGTAGAAAAAAGCCTTGAAGAAGCCTCAGATTATGAACACAATTTTGGAGATTAATTTAAGAATGAACCTGTGAAAAAGTCTTGTAAGAAACCAGAACTGTGGCAGCATTTTGTAGCTTGGACAGTCACATATTTTAGAGCTCAGATTAGTTGCAGATTTTCGTGACAGTTTGGAACAATCTTCCTTTAGACTTTGAGTAATCAGCTCTGTCGTATTTTTGTGGTTGAAGGAGTAGCCTTCAGATTCTTGAAGCAAGAAACATTGAAGGAGCCCTTGTTGAAGTTTTATTCAAACTTGTGATAGAACCTATGGTAAGGTATTATGAGAACCAAAATGGCACTTTTCTCATAAGGCTTGCCTAAGCAACTATTGGAGAACTTTTGAAACAACTACTAAAGGATTTTAAAAGCAGACTTGGATTGGCATTGGAGGCAGTTATTTTTTAGTATTGTTATTAAGGGTTTGTTGAAGTAGCTTATTTGGAAGTACTATTGAAGACCTATTGAAGACCCTTGTAGAAGCTGGCTTGAAGACATTCTTGGAAACCATGATTGAAGCCCTCATGGAGTGACCTTGAAGAAGGATCCATGTGCAGATTGAAGACATCTTGTGAAGAAGCCTTATTGGAGACCATGATGCATTGTTGATATCATCATGAGGTGACATTGAAGTTTCTGTTTAGGTGACATGAAGAGCAGCGGAGACACCTTCTAAGAGATCAAGGTTGTCATTGATGACATGATGTGTAGATTACAGTGAAGAGTGAGCTGAAGATTGTTAGGGCTCGTTGAAGAAGACATTGGGAGCCGAAAGTATAACCAAATATATCTTGATGAAATGAAGCAAGAGGTTGGAGCCTCAGAGAGACAAGGTTGGTGCCTTGGAAGATAGGGTTGGAGCCCTAGAGGATAGGAGTCCTCAAGAGACCAGATTGGAGCCTGTACTAGATATAGGGTTGGAGCCCTTGAGGTTGGTGCCTCATAATTGACAAGGTTGGAGCCTTGGAAGTCCGAGTAGGTGCTTGGAAAATACAAGTTGGAGCCTGGGAGATTGAAGATTGGTGTCTTCATCTAGGGTTGGAGCCCTACATATATTGTACTTGATTTATTGTAAAGAAGAAATTAATAAAATCATTTATTCTTATTGTTCATTTTATGTTCTAAATATAGGTGATCTAACTGGTAAAATTAACAATTGAAAATAAAAATTGATTCACCCCCCTCTCAGTATTTCCAACATGAAAAATATTTTTTTAACATCCATGTAGCACATGATATGGTTGCTCCCATTGAATATTTTCATGGATAGACAGAGTCATGTTTTGATAATGATGTAGAAAATGGAGGTATAAAACAGGGATAACCTGTAGTTATGAATGAAGATTATCCTTTAGATCAACAGGACAGAATAATTTTTAGTTTTTTCAGGGATCCTTTTGCTGATTTGTTGCTTTCATCAAAAGAGGTGATTTTTCATGGTTTACAAGATCCAATGGTAAATATATTGCAATCATCAGTCAAGAGAATTTTTATGTTTTTTATGGAGCATGGATTCAATTTTCACTTTGAGTTGTCAATAGATTATCCACTTTTTTTTTTTTCAAGCACAATCAATAAGCCCAGGTGTTGGGTCAACTCTTTCAATGGCTATACTGGAAATTTTTTTTTTTTTTGAATTGAACATTTGGTTTTTAGCTGTTAGAGTAGGATTGGTATGTACATAAATAAGCTTGTTGGGCAAGCATCTCTTTCAGCATTTATTTTGAAGATTGTAGTTGCAAGCTTAGGTTTGTACAATGTTTTTGCTTCAGGAGCATGTCAAGGGTTGAATGTAGGCTGAATAATATGACAAGAGGTAGGGAACTTCCCAATGAATATGAATGTGGTCTACTAGTTATTTACTGCCCCACAGGGGGGACAACATCCCTAGGTGGAGCGAATGTTATCACAGGTATATTTGAGTATCAAGAGAAAATTGAAGTGGAGATTCTTCAAGAACAGTTAAGAGATGCTAGAAATGAGGTGATAGAATCAAAATTACTTTTTGAGGAATTGAAGGAGGATATATGAAAGAAACTTGATTTTTATAATAAGGTTGCAGATGAATCTGGAAAAATGTTAAGGATAACATTGCCTTTGCATATAATGATGAAGCACATGTGCAAGAGAAACATATGGTTACAAGTAGACAGGAGAAGGTTACAGGGGTAAGTCAAATCTTTAGAAACACAAATTGAAATGATCCAAGCTAAGTTTTTGAGGAAGGGTCTCAAGATTATTGCTGAAATTGATGGCACTCCATGAATATGGTAACTCATAAATTTTTTATTATGCTATGTATAATGTATATTTTTAGTTATACACAGGCTTGTATAGGCTATTTGAAATGACTTGGAGGTGGAACAAAACTTGAAAAGACAAAATCTCAGAAAGTTGGCAGTTTTGTAGCAACTCCCCATATTGAAGGTGAATATTTGCTACATATTTGTTGTAGCTTTTCATGGAGGAAAAATAAAGTTGAAACATCAATTTAGGTTGTGATAAAAGCATTTATTTAGCTTATAAATACTCATGAATACCCCATAATTATCAAAAATATTAGATAGCTTGCAGAAAGGTGTTTTTTGGCATTTTCTACCAAAGTTTGTTGCAAAACTGCCTATACTTTGTTTTTTCTTGTGTAATGAAGTTTTTTTATCAATTTTTGGGAAATCGAACAATAAGGTAGTGGATAAACAATAGTTCAAAGTGTCGACATCAAAAATTTCAAGGAGGATAAGTATTTTCTGTAAAATACTCAAACACGGGAATTCAGTAGCAAATTGAGTTATAAAAACAAAGTATTTGCTATGAAAGTTCTCAAAATTATTGTTTTAGTAGTAAAATTCAATCTCACTTTCTAACCGAATGGAAAGGAATTTTGGAATTAAGGAGGTTTTTTTTTTCAACACGAGATCATATACAAAAGCCTCTCTCAGTTTTTACACAGCTATCAAGGTTTTAAAAATACACACTTATCTTTGAGGCCTATTTTACAGAATTTTTACTAGCCAGATTTGTTGCAGAAATTTTAAAATTTGACTTTGGGAGACAGCTCAGAAGGTCAACAGGTTAGCATCCACATGGTAGCCAACTCAACACTCCTTCATTCCATCACATCAATAGTTGGTTGTATTGTATGAGGGCCACCAACAGAAATTGTTGAGTTCATAAATGATGGGAGACTCCTTTTTGTATTCAAACTCTGTTGAAATAGAAAAATCCCTTAAAAGGATCCATTGTTTTGAAAATCAATTAGAAATAGATCTTTTAGTTGTGTATCGAGTCTAGCCCAGGCAGTAGATTTTTGTTATGGAGACCTCACTATATATATATATATATATAACTTTTTCATTTTGAAAGGAGTTGATGGATGTTATGAGAGAACCACCCTTATAATATTTTCTTCTTTAGTTAATATACATTTACGACAGACTGTATTTTAACCTGAGATTCTATTTGGCTTATATGTTTTTATCTCCACATTTTGTGTATTATTATCAATTTCATGGCAATTTTATTTCTTGGAATTCATGTTATATGCTCCAACTTCCATCCTTTGTTGTGTTTTACTGTAAAAGTTTATGTTTAAGCCAAATTTTCCTTAGCTTCCATAAATATAGTTTTATTTGTAATTGAATTTCATTATTGACTCAATTCCCAATGGTGGTTTTCATCTCATTGTTTCACCTGCAAAATAACATTAAAAGTACATAATTAGACTTCTGATATTTTGAGCTTTATACTGAGAATTCTATAGATATTTTGAGAGAGCCCTGTTAGACTAGAACGACTAACTTCCAGTTAAATTTGGTTTGAAATATTTATGTTGGGTTGCTGGTTGACATAGCCCAACTTGTTCCAACCTAGAGATAACATGATCATTGACTTTTTCAAATTCGGGGAGAAGGGTGGTTCCAACAGGTGATGGAGCATTTTCCTTCCTTTTGGTAGCAACCATAGTTAAAGGAGTAATATTGTCTCCTTCAAGCAAACTAGTGGTTTGGACAATGAGTGGAGTCGCTAGAGGAATAATAAAATTGTCGTCAATGAATCAATTCCTCAATTATTCACTAGGTAGGTAGACTTTCTTCCTCCTCGGAAATGACGCAAGAAATTTTACCACTCAATCTAGCATGGGATCTAAAGGTGGGGTCCTTGGAGGGATACTACTAGATCAAGGGAAAAACAATGAAGCAGTAACCCACTTTCACCTCAGTTAAGGCTCCCTACTCTTCACAGAATTTCAATGATGGGAGGACACACGATATGATAAGGACCACAAAGGAAGTAGATAATGATAGGGTGACGGGTGATCTTAGGGGCCTATTCATGAGAGAGGCTCAAATAAATAGCTTGCTTGCTTTGGAAGGCAAGGCTGAAGGATCTCATGGAAGGGATCAAGGGGAATTTCAAGGTTAAGGTTTATGGAATTATTCTTAGAATGTAGGACCTTAAACCATAAAATTATTGTAGAGGCTTGTATTCCAAGTGATATTTGAAGAATTACTCTTAATGGCTTGTGGGCCCACACGGGACCAAGTGAACCCAAAGGGTAGGTCAAGGGTGTAGGGCTTAGCAACCAATGATGCACTTGACCTATTACGGAGGGGAGAGTGACCAAAGAATGAATATTCAATGCGATACAAGGTTAGGATCCAAATGAGGTATTAGGCCTAGGGAAACCATGGGAAAGATTGATCTTGAGGCTAGGGCTTCAAGTATCTCACAATCCCACTATCGTAATTGCTTCAAAAATAGAGGGTGCCTAGGAGAAACCCCAGCGCAGAGGATGAAAAGAGATATAATTTTTCGAGTGGGTGGTTTGAAAGATAAATGATGACCTAGCTGACCTAGTGGGATAGACCTAGAATAGAGAAGGTGATAGAAGGAAAATAATTTGGGTTGATCACCTTAATGGTAGACTAGTGCCTAGTCCTTTGGCTAGATTTGGAGTCAAGAGTAATAATGACTATGTACATTCAATTTTATATTTCAAGGAGGCCTCAAAGACAACTTCGCATAACATTAGGGAAACAAATAAATCACTTCAATAGATTTATAATTCTTTTTGAAAAATAGATGGATTATCAAGATTAATTTCAGTAAATAAACATATCTAGGAACATTCTTTCATAATACATGTTCCACATTGATCATCACTATATAGAAATCCAATTTCCACAACTTCGCATAAATAGATGCAACAAATTTGTTTGACATTGGATAAACCAATGCTCTTGTGTGTTTCGTGACATGGAATAACCACTTGTCATGGATCCTTCTATCTTGCGGTGCTATCATTTACTAACACCTGTGGGTTTTGTTCTAATGATAATCATGATTCCCAACAAGTGGTATCAAAATGTAGGTCACGATTTCGATACAAACTTGGCTCGTGTTGGGGAGGGGAGATTGTTGTAAATTGGATAAACTAACGCTCTCATGTGTTTCATGACATGGAATAACCGACTCTCGTGGATCCTTATATCTAGAAATGCGATCGTTGACTAACACTTGCAGGTTTTTGTTTAACCAAAATCGTGATTCCCAACAAAATTTTCCCTAGTATAGCGGAAATCCAACAACAATGTATGTAACAAATATAGTGAAGAAAATAGCATTAAATGCACTTATATGTATTAAGAGTCTATCCAACCATCAAAAATTTTCCAATCAATAATCTCCAAGGCAATAGAAAATAATCCAAACATCAAAATTCATTCCATGCTCTAAAAAATTTTCCTCCAAGAAGGATAGTGAAGTTCTCTAAAGAGATACAAACATATTAAGTGATTCAGACGCTAAAATGAATTCATATCACTTGTATTTATACACTTCTAATGATTTCTATTTATCTAATTGAGCCTACATTAGCCCCTAAAATAAAATAATGTGAAAATAACTAACTTTTGGTGACAAGTCCACCAAACTAGCTCATAAACAAAATAATAAACTTCTCAAGAGATCGAATGATGAATAAAGCATGTTGTTCGGCATTCTAAGAGTAATTATGAAGTCCATAGTGCCACAATTATAAATATGACTCCCAAAAGTAATGGACAAGGGGTTGGCTCATTTGTCTCAAAGTAATAAACTTGTAGTGTTCTCAAAGGGTGTGGGGGCACACAAGTCACTTCATGGGTCTCCAAGAAGATTTTCTATGGTTGTAGACCATGTGGAAGGGGTCAAGTGATGATATAAGTGATTCCACATCACCATACAAGTCTCAGGTCATCTTCAAAGTGCATGGTACAATTGTGGGTCTGGTTGGGCATGGTGAACTTGGTGCATCTTTCTCGTCCAATAGGTGAATCTTGTTAGAAAATTATATATTATGGAGCAATGAAAAACATAAAATATGTGGAAAACACAAGCACACAAAACACATAAAACCAGAGAGACACAGATATACGTGGTTCACCTATTTTGGGCTACGTCCACCCCGAAAAACCAGTCCTTCCTTTCTATTATCTAGCAAAATGAAGAGACACAGCCTACAACAGATCCGTTGTAATATCCTTTGTTCTCTCTCACAGTCTCCCTATCTTTTTCTCGCTCTAAGAATACACATGTAATACACAACCGCAATACAATACCCTCATACAAAGAGAGGGGTTGCCTTCTAGGGAAAAAAACCCTAAACTAAACATAACTTCTACCATCAGATCATCCGCCTAATGAATGACCCAGATTGACTAGAAATTACTATACTTTTACAAGGCAATTTTACATATGTTTTTAGCTTCGGGGGCGCTGCCCCCGAAACCCCCGCCGAGGGACCGCTGGCCCTCGGACCCCGCGAGGGGGAAAAGTCTCACCTGCTACAAGGGTGTATAGTTTTCCTGGGGTATACATCCAGCTAAAACAAGGATCTTTGAATTAGGATGAAAATCAGGCTCCACACCCAACAAATCTTGAGAAATATTTGAACATCTATGGGGATCCATGGAGTGTTTTCTACTGCTCTGGAGGTCCATGTATCTCTACACACACCCTACATGTGCCAATGTATCCCTCTAGAGGGTTAGGACCCTATATATGGAGACAAAACCCAAAATGGAGACCATATGCAATCACACATAAGATCCAATGCCCCCTAACTTTCCAACACAACTATTCATTTAAAGTACTCGGGTTAAAGAGCTTACAAACCATGGACAACATATGGTCACTTCATAATGGCATGTCCTTCCATAGTGGGATTTGGCATGTGCTAATGTCTCCAAGCTCCAAAGGGGGTTAACCAAGTACCCTATTAGGTGTTTTCTACCTTTAGAGGGGATAATATATCCAAGGTACATCCTTCAAATGGTGGTGGCATGTGATAAAGTAATGAATGGAATAGGCAATGAAAGGGGAAATCCTTGGCCACATGTTGGGGTACAAGGGTAGCTAGTAAAAGGGAAGCCCACACTTGGGTATATAATGTATAGGAGGGAGCAAACATGGTGCATGAGATACCCCAACCTTGATTTTTCCACCCTGACTTATATACCTTTTGAATTTTATGATTTTTCTTTGATTAATTGCTCAAGGCTTAAAGGATAAGAGAATCATGTGTAAGGTATAACAATGGATATCCCCTTTAAGTTACGGTGGTTCATTACCCACCAATGACCATGATAATCATGAGTTCTTGGATGATAAAGAAGGCTCATCTAGGGCCTTTGGAACCAGGGTAATGGCCATGGGTATGTGGTAGATCTCATGCATTGGATTTTTCATACATGCTAAATGTGTTTGTTCGGGCCATATTTTTCTTCTTGTGGTACATTTTCCTGTTAAATGTGGCCAATTATTATTTTACTTGTTCTCTTCAGCTGCATCAATCTCTAGGGCATTATTCCAAGCCCAACTCAAGGTGTAGGCAACGGAAAGGGGAGGCTAAACCTATGTGGACCCAGTGGATAAATGTGGACCTAGGTGGGAAATATGATGGATGGGGTTATAATAAACAAAAGGGGAGTGATATATGGGGAAGCAAGACCACACAACCAAAATTAGGATTTACCATGTAGTACCACCCTAAAACCCAATGGTCAGTAAAGGAGATCCCACAGGACTAGGATCCAAATGTAACATATAAAAGATTTATATGGGACAAAAGCACAAACCTAGCCCATTATTTCCGTCGAATCGCCCCATTAATCCATTCCATAAGTTTCCATGATAAGTAAACTAAATACTCAATTACCAAATGGCAAGGCATATGTTTAAGTTCAGGAGGCCCACCTTCAAACATACAATCAAGACAGATGGATGAGGGACCACATGGCTGGCTCAGGTGGCAAAGAAATGACACAATGCGTTAGTTGGTAGATTCAAGGGATTTCTGCATGCCGGATGAGGACCATCTTGGAGAAACTTTTCTCCTAGGGATATCACCCTCAAAGTGGTGGGTATCTTATAGCTCCAATCGGGATGTGATCTCTCAAAAAAGTGGGTGAAGCTACTCGAATGGGAGATCATGAGAACTCCAAAAATCTATTGGTCATCATAGAACTGTTACATGCACATATCGAAGCCTAAGCCCACAAGACAACATGTTTTTATTGGTGTCTTATGATCACCCATGTTTAATGTTAGGTCGTAAAATTAACAAATAATAAAATATGGAAATTTAAATTTAAATGCAGCTCATATATCATAAGAAATATCACATGATATTAGTTCTAATAAAAAGTCATCATGCGATGCGATCTACTCTGACATGCATACAATCCAATGTCAAGTATCGAGGAAAGGGGTTATACGACTTAACCTGACTGGTTGTGACCATAGTTCGCTATTGTGTTCTCAATGTAGTAATAGTAATCCCCAACTTTTCCATGAATCTTGACAGGCATCAAATATTTATCAACTAAGACCAAGTATCCTACCTTATATTCCTTTATAGGCTTCCATTTTTAGCTTGTTTTTTGATTTAGTATTTTGAGGATGCAGACTTCTTATGAGGGGAAAATAGGAGAAGGTTTTTAAATGTCATGTGCTTCATAGTATGGAGTTGGTCAAACCTTAATTATATGAGAAAGGTAAGTAGGATCCATGTAGAGGATAAAAGGGATTCCATCATATTGCAGGATAGTGGTGTAAGATACGTCCATTTGAACATGCCACCTAACGGTAGCCCCTCATTTCCTAGATAAGAGATTTCCCCAAACGTCAGAAATATATATGACATCAACATCCATGAGAAGGGATACATTGAGATTCCTAGCCAAAGAAACCTTAAAGATTTTTATGATAGCTTCCACCTCCATTGTATTATAGTTACAACCACACACCTTCTTATATGGTAAAGTAATTTTGAGACCCAATTGCTTCATGACTTTTAAAGGCATGATATTGGTAGAAGCCCCTGAGTATAGCATACACTTATTTAAATAAAGGTCGCTTATAGCCAAATTGAGGATAAAAGGTTCTTGTCTAGGGTTATCATCAGGAATATGAATGTTCTACAAGTCTTCAGGTAATTATTCCTCTTAAAAACCCAGAGACTTATAAAATTGTTGTTGTTGTTAAGGAAGTTTCAAAATCTCCTTTATAGGAATTGGTACAGTTATCTTCCTTATACTAGCTTCCAATTCAAAGTTTAGTCCCACTTGTTTGCCATTTTCCTTCTTCTTGGTATTTCCTCCCTTTTGGGGACCCTTTTTAGGATCAAATTTAGTTTTGGAATCCTTTTTAGGAGGATTCTTAAAAGGGGATTCCTTTTTAGGAGAATATTTAGAAGGAATATCGTAGGAGGGTCTTTCTTGGGAGGAGGGTAATATTTGGTAGGTTCCTTGGAGGTTGCGGGGTCCTTATTATTATCATTTTCATGAATATTTCACACCTTTGAATATTCCATTACTGGCATTAGTATTAATAATAGGCTCCTCTTTCTCTTCTTTGGTTGTGGCCTCATTAACAGGAGGATGAGTGTATGAATCCCCTAGAAAAATGTTGAATACATTGGATACTACAAGATTGGATTTCTCTTATATTTTGTCATTGTCACTCTCGTCACTCTCACTTTTCTCATCTTCGAAATATGAGTCTTGCTCCACCGCATTGGTTGGACAAAAAGTGTTTGGGACTTGAGATGAGATTGGCTTATCTTCTTCACTTTGATTTTAGTAAAAAATTTTCCCCTTGGAATATAGATAGACCTTTGGGCCTTCTCCAATGCGGTGATTTTTTTCATAACTATCATATCCCGTGAGTGGACCTCTTCACTAAGCTTTTCCATATTTGTAAGGATGGACAAAAGGGTTTCCCTGTGTTGATATTTATAATTTTCCTTCTTGGCCTCAGTTTTTTCCTTAGGGAGGTCATTAGCATCCATTCTTGAGATACACAAATTTTCTTCAACCTATATTGCTATTTATTTGGCCTTAGGAAATGTAGAAGATTTTTTTCCCTTAATGTCAATATGTCAGGTGGACACCTACAAATTTGATAAAATTTTCATGGATATTTGCATCAGAGGGTTTTAGGTGATCAGGGATATCTCAGACTATCCTATAAAACTTTAAAATGAATTACCATATGTCTTCCATTCCCCTACCTATTTGCTAAATATTCTCAATGTTAGAGGTTCCTTGGGCATTTCATGACCACCTCATCATGAATAGGTCCTTAAATTCATCAAAATATTCTATGCATGACGAGGGAAGGCTAAGGTACAATTCTCTTGCTTTCCCTTCAAGTGATAAAGCAAAAATCATCATGAGCCTATCTTCATCAAATATCATCCTAGGGACGTGTGCCAATATAGTTCTTCAACAAAGTCGTGGGTACTCATGGTATCATTTCCTTTGAATTTGGGTAACCATCGATTGTATTTTTTAGGTAATTGTGTAGGATCCTTCACTCAAATTCCATGAGGCAAAGAAATTTGCCAAATGTATTTCACTCTTGGTCATCTTGGGTTTGTCAGTGGTTGAACTAGTTTCCATCTTTGGAGTGGGATCATTGAATTTTTCAAATTCAGGGAGAAAGGCGGTTCTAATAGGTGAGGGAGCACGTTCCATCCTTTTTTCATCAGCCCTAGTTAAAGTAGGAATATTTTCACCTTCAAGAAAACTAGGGGTTTTGAAAATGAGTGGAGTCACTAGAGGAATAACGAAATTGTCGTAAATAAATCAATTCCTCAATGATTCAATAGGGAGGAAGAATTTCTTCGTCCCTGGTAACAACTCCATAAATGTTACCACTAAAAATAGCAGGGTCTCTAAAGGGGAGGGTCCTTGGAGATACACTACTAGATCAAGGGAAGAAAATGGAGCAATAGCCCATTGTCACCTTGGAAAATTCTCCCTACTATTTACGGACTTAGACCAATGGGCGTAGAGTCGATATGATAAGGACCACAAAGGAAGTAGACAACGATAGGGTGAGGGGTGATCCTAGGGGCCTATTCTCAAGAGAGGCTCAAATATATATCTTTCTTGCTTTGGAAGGAAAGGTTGAAGGATCTCAAGGAAGGTCTCAAGGGGAATTTCAAGATTATGGTTTATGGAATGAATCTTAGAATCAAGGTCCCAAAGCCCTAAAATTCTTGCAAAGGCTTGGATTCCAAGTGCTCTTTGAAGAATTACTCTTAATGGCTTGTGGTACCACATGGGACCAAGTGGACATGGAGGGTAGGTCAAGGGGGTATGGCTTAGAAACCAATGATGCTCTTGACCTATTCCAGAGGGGAGACAGAACATAGAGTGAATCTTCAACACGAGACAAGGTGAGGATCACAATGAGGTCTTAGGCCTACAGAAGCCAAGGAAAAGATTTATCTTGAGGCTAGGGCTTGAGGTATCTCAAAATACCACCATCAAAATTTCTTCAAAGCTGGAGGGTGCCTAGGACAAACCCTAGTGCAGATGATTCCAAGATATCAAATTTCTCCATTGGGTGGTTTGCAAGATAAATGATGCCCTAGGTGACCTAGAGGGCTAGACCTAGAAAATAGAAGGTGAGAGAAGGAAAATAATTTGGGTTGATAACCTTTATGGTTGACTAGTGCCTAGTCCTTTGGGGATATTTGGAGTTGAGTAATAATGATTATGGATATTCAATTTTCTATGTCAAGGAGGCATCAAAGACAAATTCATGTAGCATTAGGGCAACAACAAAAATAACTTCAAGAGTTGTATACTTCGTTTTGAAAAATAGATGGCTTATCAAGATGAATTTTAGTAAATAAAAATCTCTAGGAACATTATTTCATAGTACATTTCCCATACATTAAGCATCACTATCTAGAAATCCAATTTCCACAACTTCACATAAATGGATGCATCAAATTTTCCTTAGTATATTGAAAATATAGCAACAATATATGTGGTAAAAATATAGAATAAAATAACTTTAAATGTAATTACATGCATTAAGAATATACCCAAAAATCAACAATTTGTCAATAAATAAGCTCCAAGAAAAGAGAAAATAATCCAAACATCAAAACTCATTCCATCCTCCAAAAATTCATCCTCCAAGAAGTATAGTGAAGTTATCTGAAGAGATACAAATCCAACCTAGTGATGATGCTAAAATGAATTCACATAAATTGTATTTATGCACTTCTAATGAGTTCGATTTAGATAATTGAGCCTACATTAGCCCGTAAAATAAAATAATGTGAAAAATAACTAACGTTTGGTGACAGACCCACCAAAATAGCTCATAAACAAAATAACAAGGCTATCAAGAGGTCGAATGATCAATTATGCATGTTGTTGGGACTTCTAAGAAGCCTAATGAATTCAATAGTGCCAAAATTATAAATAAGACTCCCAAAAGTAGTGGACAAGGGTTTGGCCCATTTTTCTCCAAATAATAAACATGTGGTGAACCCAATGGGTGTGGGAGAACACAAGTCACCTCATTGGTCTCCGAGTAGATCAAAGATGCCTATAGACCATCTAGAAGGGATTATATGATGATTTAAGTGATGCCACATTAACATTCAAGTCTTGGGTCATCTACCAAGTGCATGGTACAACTGTGGGGTCAGCTCGACATGGTGAACTAAGTGAAAGTTCCTCGTCCAATAGGTGATTGATGTGCAATATATAAACATATCTAGGGATCCATGGAGTTTTGTCTACTGTTGTGGAGGCCTATGTCTCTCTACACACACCCTAAATGTGCCAATGTAACCCTCGAGAGGGTTAGGACCTCGTATAGGGATACCAAACCCAAAATGAAGATCATCTGCAATTCTGCATAAGATCTGATGTGTTCCCTAGCTTCCTAGCACAACACAACATTTAATGTAATCAGGTTAAAGATATTACAAACCATGTACAATAGTTTGGCACTTCACAATGGCATGCCCTTCCATAGTGGTCTTTGGTATGTGCTAATGTATCTAATCTCGAAAGGGGGTTAACCAAGTATCTTATTAGGTGGTTTCTACACTTAGAGGGGATAGTATATCCAAGGTACATCAAATGGTGGTGGCATGTGATAAAGAAATGAGTGTAATAGGGAATGAAAGTGTCAATCCTAGGCCACATGTTAGGGTACAAGGGTAGCTAGTAAAAGGGAATCCCACACTTGGGTATATAATGTATAGGAGGGAAAAATCATGGTGCATGAGATACCCCAAGCTTGATTACTTACCCTTATTTATATGCATTTTTTCTTTTATGATTTTTTTTTTATTAACTGCTTGGGGATCAAAGGATAATAACATGATGTGTAAGGTATAATAGTGGATACACACTTTAAGGTGGGGCAGTTCATTTCCCACTAGGGGCTGGGGCAATCATGGGTTCCTAAGTGATAAAGGAGTCTCATCTAAAGCCTATGGATCTAGGGTGATGGCCATGGGTATGTGGTAGATCTCATGAATTCTCATTTTACCATGTGCTAAATGTGTTTTTCCTGATGATATTTTTCATCTTGTGGTACATTTTCTTGTTAAATGTGGCCAATTATTCTTTTACTTGTTCTTTTCAACTGCATCAATCTCTGGGGCATCGTTCCAATCCCAACCCAAGGTGTAGGCAAGGGGAAGAGGAGGGTAACCCTTTGTGGACCCATTTGAGAAATGTGGACCTAGGTGGGAAAGATGATGGATGGGGTTATAATAAATGGAAGGGGAGTGATATATGGGGAAGTGGGGCCATGCAAAAAAAAATGAGGTTTCCCATGTAGTACCACCCTAAAACCCAATGGTTAGTAAAGGAGATTCCGCGAGAATAGGATCCAAGGGTAGCATCCAAAAGAGGTCTAGGGGATAGAAGAACGGACCTAGCCCACTATTTCCATCGAATGCCCCTATTAATCCATGCCCAGAAGTGTCCTTGATAAGTAAACTCAATACCCAATTACCAAATAACAAGGCATACCTTTAAGTTTGAGAGGCTTCCCTTCAAACACATGATCATGACATATGGGTGAGGGACCACTTGGATGTCTCAAGTGGTGAAGAAATGGCACAAAAAGCTAGTTGGTGGATGCAAGGGGTTGTTGGTTGTCGACTAAGGACCATCTTGGATAAATTTTTCTCCTAGGGATATCACCCACAAAGTGGTAGGTAATAGTGCCTTGATTTCCAAATCTAACTTTCCATGTGACTATAACGTTTGAATTCAACCATTGAGAAGTCTTTGTCTCTCTTAAATTTTCACAAATTTCCTAACTTTTCTAACTCGACGAAGAATATATTTGTCATCTCCTTGGGTGCTATTATTTCCCGTAGATCCTTGAGCTATGATGGGGTTGTATGGAAGACGAGTACACTAGCTAGTGGGGGGGATATTTCAAGTTCAAGAGGCTCCCACTCACAAGGCCTCCATTTTCACCAAACTCACCACAAATTTGAATATTCACTCAAAATGTAAATTATAATTCTGACATTCATCCAACAATAGGGTGCTCAAAAGTCTCTTTCTCACAAGTTTCTTATTTTTTAATAGAAAGTTTCGATAGTGAACTTGGCACCTCATGAAAAATAATTATTTCTTTGTTCCAATACTTTGAGTATTCAGTGTCAGTCCCTCACTAGATCTCTCATGAAATTATTTTCTTAATTTCTTTTTAAAAAACTATTTTCCCTCACCCATACATGTTTCCCTAGCTATTCTCCTAATTTTCCCTTGATCCTAATTTAGACTCTCCATTTTGTGTTCATTAGCTTAAGTCAATAAGTAGGTTCCTAATTTTTGTACCCTAGCTACCCCCTAATTTTTCTCAGGTTAAAATATTAGTTGGATATTTTGTGTTATGTTTTTGGCCACGTGGTGATTTTCTTATGAAATTCATTTTCCCTAATTTTTAATTTCATGTTAAGAGTAAATTTTCATTGAATTAATGCTTCTATTTTGTACTTATGTCACCCTATTCCTTTGGTATTAGGAAAAATTAGATACTTATGAGTTATTTACTTTTTTTTTTTTAATTTTTTAAAAGTGTAAATATGATTGTTATGATTATTTATTAGATTGAAATTTTATATCTACACCTATTATTCCCTTTCCAAAGATTTTAACTTATAAAATAAATTTTCCTCCAAATTTTTTTTATTGATATTGTGTATTTTAGTGCTTATAAATTCATGAGCATGAACCCTCATTTACCTTCCAAATTTTCATGATTCCAAGGGTTCCAAGTCAGTCATGCTCTTCAAGGACTTCCTCTCAAAGTTCCAAGGTGCCACGACACTTTCCCTTCATGAATCCATGACTAAATATGGAACATTTGCAAGACGATGGAGATCATTGTCATCTCTTGTGTCACCCTTTTTTGTGAGACAGATGGTTATGAGGATCAAGGAATATGAATTGATGTGTGCCCCTTAGTAAATCCCCATGAGTGACCCAATCTGAGGTCCGTCCTCATGGCATCATGAGCTATAAGGAAGAGGCATTTCAATACCTTCTATCCCAAGTCATAAAGGAAGTGTTAATGGGTAGAATTAGGGATATTATCCCACCCCTCCCATGAAATTTCATTTTTCCTTTACAATCCCATCACCTATGTATGATTCGATCATCCAAGAACCTAACATGTGTCTGAAACGACTAATATCTAGTCAATAATCATAATAACATATAATTTGCAAATCAAATTCTTACATTAATTGTACTCAAACAAACAAACCATAATTTTTTCAATTCATCACATATATGTTTTTGAAGGTGGTCTCCTACTACTATTAAACAACTAGTAGTAATATCTAGTCAATAATCATAATAACATATAATTTGCAAATCAAATTCTTACATTAATTGTACTCAAACAAACAAACCATAATTTTTTCAATTCATCACATATATGTTTTTGAAGGTGGTCTCCTACTACTATTAAACAACTAGTAGTAATATCTAGTCCCAAAGATCATCATCCAATTATATAAACATGATAGAATATCATTGAATTCATCAATAGCCATATGTACATAAGCATCAATTTAATCGAGATTGAACTTGAAATAAATACATCATTTTTCATCATTACATGAATAATAATAATAATCATCATTGTATCATCAACCCTAATGTCGTAAAAAAATAAAGTATAATTTCCTAAAAAAAAATAAAGTAGAAGCTATAGAATATGTCTTAAAAGTCTAAATAAGACTAAAGAACATGTCTCATAGTTAAGGTTAAAGAGGGCATTAACCTAGTACGAGGGTGATGTGTGAATATGTTTGTGCTCAATGTGGATTTCATACATGTCGCTTTAAAATTAAGAAATAAATATTTAGTTAATACAACTAGTATGAGAGTGATGTGTGATTATGTGTATGCTCAACTTGGAGTTGATATATGTCTTTTTAAAATTAAAAAATAAATATCTAGTTAATAAGAAAACAATGTTGACTCGAACAATAAGAATTATTTATTATTTAAAATAAAGATACAATGATTTGAAATTATTATTTCTTTTAAATAATTTATTTTTTATATATCTTTCATTAATATTTAATATTTAGAGTTATTATGGATCTTACACTGTAATATGATCAGGTTATTACATTATCATTATAATAATTAATGTTAAATAATTGTTAATGTTATTAATAACATTAATAAAAAATAGTTATTATTAAATATTAATTAATTTATTATATATATATATATATATATATATATATATATATATATATATATTATTTAATAGATTAATTATAATAAAGTATTAACTAGTTCTCAGGATTTCCAAAATTTTAATTTAGTTATCAATAATTATTAGGTGGATATTAAGGATTTAACCTCCACATAATATTATAGGATATTAATTTTCAACAATTATTAAGTGGATGGTAAGGATTTAATCTCCAAAAAATATTCTAAGATATTTTTAGTAGTATACACAATTAAAAGGTTGAGATTTATCTCTAAAGCAGCTATGTCATTTTAGCTATTTTAATTAAATTGACTAATTAAAAAAAAAAAATGTCATATGAAGAGAGTTATGGTTTTGAAGGCATGTAGATAAGCCATGATATTATAACAAAACATTTGTATAGATTAACAATATCCATGGCAAAGTGTGGATTAAGAATCAAAAATAATAATTTAAAACAAAGTTATAATTTAGTGAGTTTTTATGATTTTTATTTTTTATTTTTTTAATAATATGAAATGTATCATGAAGTAAGTGTTTTGATGTGTATTACTAATCATTTAATTTATATGGTTGCACTAGTTAATAATATTTTACATTCCAAAAAGAAGATTTGCACCCTGAGGGATTGGATTCCTCTCTAGGCATATAGATTTGAAGTTAATGGTTTTTGCCTAGTATTAATAAAATTACAGACAATTTCTTCTTTAATAATAATAATATGCATATACATATCGCACACACACACACACACACATATATAGATATGAAATAAAAATAACATACACATATATGTAGCTTCATGTATTATAAAAATAATAGTAAATTAGAAATAATAATATTTATATATATAGATATGTGAAATACATATAAAATATAGATAATAACTATAAATTATCTTATTATATAAATTAAAATAATATGATTCATATTCATAACTATAATCAATTATCTCAAGACTCACGTGGTTAGCCTCAGTGTTTGTGGATCTCACTGGAACAATATTATGTGGATGTAGCAAGTCACGGATTCTTAACCACATAGAAACATATCAATAACCATTATATTTCAAAATTATAATAAACACATGAAAACTTAATATTTATAATAAAAAGTTTTTAATCATGTTCTCTCTCTCACACGTATAACTAAAAAAATGCCATGAATATGAATGGCTAATATTTTATGTATAGAGATGTGAATATAATTATAAATATTATTATAAAAAATCTCTCTCTCAGACACACACACATATAAACTAAAAAATGCCTTGCATGGCTCCTCGTAGAATGAGCGTGCAAACGAAAATAATAATCATAGTATGTTCGTTGGAGTGGAGGCGGGATTTTGGAATTTGAACAGAAGTTATGGTGACCAGGCTTTGTAACTAGTGTGAAGTTTACATGGATAGTGTTTCTTTCTCTGAATCACGTCATAGTGAAATTGATTATAGTTTTATCTATTTTTTTCTAGACGAATCTCATTTTTTCTACGTCTTTTTTTGTATGTTTGTCAAGTCTCTTCTGACCTTATAGTTTCGTGAGCTTGATGTTCTGTCTTTATGTCAAATCGCCCCACGAATGGAGTGCGATAACTTAGTCAGTGGGCCATATGGTATTCCTATGTAGTTAAAAAGGTAGGTGGAAAAAGTGACCTCAAGATCCATTCACACTCTCCTCCATTGGAATCAGGCCTCATTAGTTCCCTCCTCTACCCTAAAACATGGAATCAAAAAACCATGTCTCTTGTTGGGAAATGATATGGATTTGATTCATGTTGCAATCCTATCAACTCATGCTCCGATGGGAAATTTTCACTATATCACTCTCTTAAAAGACTAGATTATAACTTGGTTATCCATCCACTGGAGGCCCTTGGTTACTACCCTACATTCAACCTCCTCATGAAAAAATAATTACACTTTCACTTATTAAATGAAGAGGATCTTACCACGTGCTTAGTTTATTGGCATAAATTTTTTAGGGCTACAACGGGCAGATTGGTTTCAATCCCCTCACTACCAAACCTAAGGCACACTTCCTATGGGTTAAGTTAGTTGGTTTCCCTTTGGAGTTATGGATGAGACCAATTATTGCGAAAATGAAAAAAATATTTGGAAGTTTATATTCTTTGAGGAGATGTTGTTGGTCACGTTTGACAAGACAATATTATGGGATTTAGTTGAAATGGACCCACAAAAGGGACTACCTACTAAAATGGATATCTTGTTGGGGTGTCTTTCCGCCGCTTTATTTATCACCAAATAGGTCACTTAAAGGGGTCCTATAGTGCTCTAATATTAAGTGGTGCCAAAAATCCTAGCCTAGGTCTCAATGATACACACACATTTTTTAAATGTGTTGATGTATCAAAATATATCCTTCTCAGTGGAGGGTCTAGTAAATAAATACATCCAGGTACTGGCTAGGATCCATCTAGACAGAATAAAAGAGAGTCGAAAATCCATAGGGATGATTTTTCTTGTCGTAGGATATCATATGAAAATGGGAACCAGAGAGAAGAAATTTATATGTTGAAAGAATCTAGAGGGGTGGAGTTGGGTCAAGTTGCATCATAAAAATATCCAATTGTTGATGTGCTTCCACCTTCCATCTATATGGAAAAATCTTGAACTTCTCGCTCCAAGGATGAGGACTCTATTACCTTATTGGAAGCAATTTTTTGAAAACTCCTACAATATTTTTTGACATATGACATTCATTTATTGGATATCCTTGCTAACATTGCTCCAAGCGCAAATATGCATACTACTTCGGGCCTTGAAAATGTGCCTCCACCCTCTTTGCTCCCTTCTTCTGAAAATGTTCTCAACAGTTTTCACCCCCAATCCTTTCAAGATCCCCCTCCCTTCCACCACCGGAACCCCATCCTCGGCATAAATAGTTCCTCTAAATCCCATCTTTTCACCTGTGGTTTTTCATCTTCAACCGGCGGGCATTCAAACCTAGCCTCCCGAACTGAACATCCCAGTCCTTCAACTCTAACGTACTCGTCACTGCTCAATATACAAGCCATTCAAACTTTCCCTTCATCGTGGTCAAACTATCCCTAGAAATAAAAACATTTACATGCCTCAAACAATGTCACTGTGAGAAAAAAATGTCCAAAAAAGAAGGACATTGCTCTAGAATCCTTTTCAAAAAGTGATTCTCTTTTTGAGCCCAATTATCCTTCTGAATCTAATAGGGCCCTTTGAGTAATGAATACCTCTTCCATTTTCTTTAGATGATTATTATTTCTCTAAACCTGAGAGAAGTTGGGGGTCCTCCTAAGCTCATAGCTCTTCGTAATCTGATTTCGATTCATCAACGGGCCTTTGTAATATTATTTCAAGGGATAATGGTGGTGATGGTAAAAGCCAGAGAATCCATTCACAAACTATGTCCTGATTGGTAATTTAGTGTTGTGGATGTTGAAGGTCAATCGAGAGGCCTGGAAGTTATATGGAATCCAAGTGAATCAACACTTAGACCACAATACTCCTGTGTCATACTGCCATCCCTGTACTCTGTTATGCTCTTCTCTATTGAACGATGAAGAAATAATGAAGAAGATTTGATCGAGAGTGAGTCATAAGACCTTGTCACTCTCCATTGACTCGAAGTCAGTTTAGAGGTAAAAACCTCAATTAGACTTGATCCTAGATCAAGTTGTTGGACACAAGACATCCTAGACATAGAAAGTACGACTATATACGATGCGTCCATCGGTAATGCTATGGTCTCTATCCTCATTTCACAACTCATTGGCCAGATGAGTGGTACTTCCCATGAGTCTTTGACTACACGGGTAGGTTGTATGTGGGGCATAGATCAAGAGAGGGTGAACCAACTCAATATCATAATGGTGGGGAATAACACACCAATAGGGAAAGGTGAACCTTGCCCTATGGTTTCTTATAGATCCAAGAATCTATCCCCAAGCCCCCTGGAGCTCCCAGAGCTCAAATTCCAACTCAAGTGGGACCCTCATAAGACGGTTTGACCACAATTCCAAGCTTATCACATAGGGTTAAGAATTTGACCTTCCGTAGGGGATTCATGAGAATATTTGCGACTTGATCATTATTCCCAATGTGATGGAGCCTTACGGCACCTCGTTGTACCATATCCCGCATGAAGTGGTACTTGATATCAATATGCTTGGAGTGGTCGTGGAACACGGGATTCTCTGAAATTTGAATCCCGCTTTGGTTGTCGCAATCGATCACAGTGGTATCCAACACACACCCAAACAACTTCACAACAGGCCATACTTGTTGCAATGTATTCAGCCTTGGCGGTGCTCAGAGCAACTGATTTCTGCTTCCTGCTCATCTAAGGGATCAAAGCAGAACCTAGAGTGAAGAAACATCTAGATGTGCTCTTACGATCCACCACACTTCCAGCCCAGTCAACATCAATATATCCATGGAGCCTCACATTCCCAGTTGTGTATCTCAGTCCATGATTGATTGTGCCCCAGAGATATCTCAAGAGATTCTTGGCAGCAATCTAATGTATGTGATGAGGCTTTACCATATATTGACTCAACTTATTCATTGCAAAACATATTTCCGAATAGGAGTTCACTAAGAACATCAAGCCCCCCACGAGTTGATGATACTTGGTAAGATTTCCCAAATCGGGCCCAGTAGTACTTTCACATAGTTTCTTAAAGTTGAGCTCCATCGGAGTGGTCATGGACTTGCAGTCCATCATCCCAAATCTTTCCAGCAACTTCACAATATAATTTCCTTGAGAGAGGAAAATCTAACCTGGCTTTTGCCAGACCTCTAGGCCTGGGAAGTAGTGCATCAGTCCTAGGTCCTTCATATCGAATTTAAAAGCCAACTCCCTCTTACTTGATGAACGAGAGGTTCTGCAGCTGTTAGGAAGAGATTGTCCACATAGAGTACCAAAATGAGAGGCTTTTCATTATCAACCTTGAAATATGGGTTTCGATTATCTTCATTTCGTGTAAAGCCCAACATCATCAAATAACTATCGATCCTCTCATACCAAACCTTAGGGGCTTTCTTAAAATGATAGAGGGTTTTCTTCAACCTACATACATGTGAATCTCGATCTCGAACTTACCTGCATACATGTGAATCTTGATCTTGAACTTCGAACCCCAAAGTATGTTCCACATAGACCTCTTCCTTAAGCGAGCCATGTAAGAAGGAAATCTTGAAATCCATCTGATGTAGACTCCATCCTGTGAGGAAACAAGGGAACTAATCGAACGAATGGTGGTATGTGAAAATATTTCATCATATGTTATTCCTTCTTTCTGTGAGAAGCCTTGGGCAACATATCCAGCCTTTAAATTTTCAGCACTTCTATTGGCTCCATGTTTGGTCTTGTTGAGCCATTTCAAGCTGAGAGAGAGGGAATCCTTGAGGCTGTACAAACCAATGAGAGAGGAGATGATGATGTCCAAATGAGGAATGAATCTCTAATTTATATCCTTCAATGAGGGGTGGAGACACATCTCTATTGGGGCTTATGAGCCTCAATTATATTTCAGGTTGACCTTGAAAAATGTACATGTGTGAGAGAATAAATTCAAAATCCAATTTCTTCTCATTTGAACAAGATGACCTTTAGATGAATCTTGCACTCTTGGAAAGAGAAATCCAACAAAATTATCATCTCCATCATATGAGATGTCCAAAGTAGAGTTTGGCCCTAGTTGCCAATTTTAACACTCCCTCTCAACTAGGGAGAACTCCACTCGTCAATCCATCTGTCAACCTATGCAATATTGTCATCCTATGTCATACTACCATTCCTGTACTCTGCTATGCTCTTCTCTATTGAACCATGAAGAAATAATGAAGAAGATTTGATCGGGAGTGAGTGATAATACCTTGCCACTCTCCACTGACCCGAAGTCAGTTTAGAGGTAAAAACCTCAATCAGACTTGATCCCAAATCAAGTTGTTGGACACAACACATCCTAGACATAGAAAGTACGACAATACACGATTGCGTCCATTGGTAATTATTAATTTTTGGCAATAGGTCCAAAATCCATGTTGCATTGCTCATATGATGATGGTCATATTTTTGTTGGATTCCTCTTTCAGAGAGGTTCAATATTGATCTAAATATCATCTTGATCGGATAAGGAGAACATTGATTTTGAATTTATTTTCCACATGTGCAAGGTCAGTCAGATTTATCCCACATGCCTAATAGATGTCTCACACACCCTCTTTGATGAAGATAAATTGGAGAGACTTGGAGGTCATTTTATCATCATCTCATCACAGATTCTCTCATTGTGATCTGATTGGTTCGATAGCCTTTGGAGGAAATTTTTCCCTCACACGTGTGGAGCGAAGTTGTTGTTTTATGCGTTGATCTCTTTAGGGCTTTTTGTTTTATGTGTTGATCTATTTAGGGCTTTTCTGTTGCAAAATTTACCAACGTTGTGTGAAAAATCCTAGATCTCGATTCCTACTACGACAAATCTGAATTACTTCTCCTATCATTTTTCATAATTATTTCATTACAATGAAATATCGAAGTAATTACTGACGTAGTGCAGTATACACAAATAATGTTGCGGAATAAATCTAAGTGTTGAAACAAACTGAACAAAATGCAATGAAAAACATCAACATTTGACAGTTATTTTTGGACTAAGTCCTCGGAAAAACCCAACTCGGGAAAACCAGTGCAGAAGATCTGAGGATTTTATATTATTAAGTAGCAAAATCTTGAGAACAACTAGGGTGCCAATGTGATTTTATATTATTAAGTAGCAAAATCTTGAGAACAACAAAATGTGAGGTATACCTCACTCTGCAAATCCTCGGCTGATCTGAATAGTGTTGGTGAAGCCCCTCTCTACCTCTGCGTGATGCCTACACTGGAACTGCATAAGCCTGCATGGGAAAACTCTGGAACTGCGTCACCTCTCCTCTGCAACCGATCAAAGTTGATCTAAAATTGTGTTTTGGCCCTCCTGGCTCAGAAACCCCAGCTTCCAGCTATCTCCAGACTGAATACAAAAGGCACTGTGTCACTTCTGCGTGAGTCCCTTCAGGAAATACGTCACCCCTCTAGGTGACTGTGCTACCTCTCTTTGTGTCACTACTACCTCTCTCTAAAATTTAATCCTGGTCCTCCTGACCAGTTACTGCATTTTCCCCTCTCTGAAACTGATCACTGAATCAAAATCAATTATCAAACCCTGCCCTAGTGATTCGATCTTGATAAAAAAAACTGTGTCTCTCTCACAAGCTCGAAAATTCCAGATGCTCAATGTGCTTAATGTGGTTTCCATAGGCCCCTCACCCTCCTTCTTATATTCTTCCGTTGACCCTTCAACAGCCAAGATTAAAACATAATCAAGGGCTAAGATTAACTTGGAGGTGATCCATGACTTTATCTAGAAGATTCACACTTAGTTTAATTAATACCCTTTAATTAATCAGTTTCCCTAAGTTTAGACTTAGGAGAACATTAAAAAACAATTAATTAATTTAATTAAACCATCTCTAAGTGGAATTTTCCAAAACCATTTCTGGGTGTTATGGAATACATGTGTCTTAGCCTATATACAACGTTACAAGGCTAGAGCACATCCATTTCTACCATAAATAAACACTCCCTCTTAGCGAGGAAAGTTCTCTTGCAAGACATCTCAATGTGTTGTTGTGACTTCTAGAACATCTGATGTTGTGCTATTGATGCTGCTCACTAACACTGTAGACATGTTGCATCCATACTGCTACTGACTCTGCATGTTGCTGCCAACTGCTACTGTACTGCAACACCCTTTGAATTCTGCAACCATGTTGTTGCACCGCATGAGCAATGCTTTGCACTACGTGAGCACTACTATGCACTACGTTGCACCAATTTTTCATTACGTTGCTGTTGTTGCATTGTTGCTAATTGCAATAGAAAAACATCTGAAATTGGACAAGTAATACTGCAACTTAATAATAAGATTAATTGTTGCTAACTTCTACACTAGCTCTCTAAATATGTTGCGCTACTGCTACTCTGCACTATGTGAGCACTGCATTGTGCAGCTGTTGCTCAACTACTTTTGTTGTTTCTCCCTCTCTGCGCTGATCAGGCTCTAGTACTACTAGCCATTGCATTGTCTCCTCATCTTCTGCTAAAACTTTCCATCCTGCTACTGTCTTAAGGCTGCCGTAGTTCACATGTGATCCAAGAGTTCGAAAATACTCAAGGATCCTGCCACTTGTAGATTCTGGATCTACAACTCCAAATCAACCCACTTCTCTACTTTCTTAATATGAGCTAACATAGCACAATTAGCTTCTACCTCAATCTTGGTAGCTCCGACTTGAGGATCTTGCTTCTCCTCCTTATCCTTTTTCTTAAGGGGACATTGTGTGGCATAGTGTCCCATTTCCCCACACCTGAAGCACTTGATCATAGATATATCTTTCTTCTTTTGCCTCTGTTGCCACTTTGATGCAAGGGTTGCATTTTCTTCTTCCTCCTTGACTTTCAAACCGTTGCTGCCATCCTCAATATGGAATTTGAGGAGATCTCTCCTCATCTCTTCTTGCTGCAAGGTTGCCCACATTGCTACCCATCCTGGAAGCGTTTCTTTGCCCAGAATGCTTTGGACAAAGACCTGATAGTCTTATAAAACAAAGTTCAGAGTGAGCCTTACAAGCTCTAAGTCTTTGGGTGCTGATCCCACTGCTGACAACTGGTCTTGGTTATCCCGAATTCTAGACAGGAAGGAGTCAAAACGCTCTCCCTTCATAATCCTGGTATTACACATCTTCTCCTCCAGATACATCTTCCGCTACTCGGAAGATCCTTGGTATAGCTTTTCCAGCCCTACCCACATTTCTCTAGCAGTTTTCTTTGCTTCTATGTGAGGTACAATGTGATCCTTCACACCATCTAGGATTAAATGTTTGGCTCTTGCCATATTCTTCTTGAAGGTTCTCAGATGTGTTGCATCTAGTGGTTTTGCAACTACATTGTCAATGAGGGCCTTTAGATCATGCTCATCAAGGAGAAACTAAATCCTTGACTTCCAAATAACATAGTTGGAGGCACCGTCCAATATATCTTGGTCACGAAATCCGTTGTTAGGCCATCTCCTCAACTGTCGTTATCTTGATCTAACCCTCTGCTCAGCTAGACTTACGCACTCCTTGAGGAGTAAGTCAATGCTTCTACTGCTGCACAGGAAAACTAAGTTTCTTTGAGTAACAAACTCCCTGAGGTCAAGAAATCCCCAACTGTTTTTTTCAAAAAATTTCTAACGCTTGTGCACCAACACTCACTGCTGTGTAGCTAATGCGTCCTTCAACTATGTTGTACTGCTACGCTGTCCCTTATGCGACTGAAAAAGCTTACCCCTCTATCAACTCTCTCAGAGGGAGCTCTTTTTTGCACTGGATTTCCCTCCTAGCCTGGACTGCGTAATTTCTAGGGGAGTCAGCTACTGCTTACGCAGATCCCAGTCTCTTCAATGCTGATCTGTTGTTTCACTCTTGTTCCTCCCTCACTTCAGCTTGAATAAGCTCTGATACCATGTGAAAAATACTAAATCTGGATTCCTACTGCAACAAATCTGAATTACTTATCCTATTATTTTTCATAATTATTTCATTTCAGTGAAATATTGAAGTAATTACTAACGTAGTCTACACAAATAATGTTGCGGAATAAATCTAAGTGTTGAAACAAACTGAACAAAATACAATGAAAAACATCCACATTTGACATAGTTATTTTTGGACCAAGTCCCCTAAAAAAACCCAACTTGGGAAAACTGGTGCAACAGATCTGTGGGTTTTATATTATTAAGTAGCAGAATCTTGAGTACAACTAGGGTGCCAATATCCGGCTCACCCTTAAGAGAAAATCCAGGCAGCAGAAGAAATGTGAGGTATACCTCACTCTGCAAATCCCCTGATCTGAACAGCGCTGGTGAAGCCCCTCTCTTCCTATGTGTGATACCTACACTGGAACTGTGTAAGCCTACATGGGAAAGCTCTGGAACTACGTCACCTCTCCTCTGCAACTGATCAAGGCTAATCTGAAACTAATTTTTGGCCCTCTTGGCTCAGAAACCCCAGCTTCCAGCTATCTTTGAACTGAATACAAAAGGCACTGCGTCACTTTTGCACGAGTCCCTTCAGGAACTGCGTAACCCCTCCAGGTGATTGTGTTGCCTCTCTTTGCGTCACTGTTGCCTCTCTCTAAAATGTACTCCTGGTCCTCATGACCAGTTACTGCATTTGCCCCTCTTTGAAACTAATCGCTGAGTCAAGATCACTTAGCAAATCTTGCCTTAGTGATTTGATCTTGATAAAAAATTTGTCTCTCTCATAAGCTTGAAAATGCCAAATTCTCAACATGCTCAATGTGTTTTCCATCGGCCCCTCACTCTCCTTATATTCTTTCGTTGACCCTTCAGTGGCCAAGAATAAAACATAACCAAGGGCTAAGATTAACTTGGAGGTGATCCATGACTTTATCTAGAAGATTCACAACCAGTTTAATTAATACCATTTAATTAATCAATTTCCCTAAGTTTAGACTTAGGAAAACATTAAAAAACAATTAATTAATTTAATTAAACCATCTCTAAGTGGAATTTTCCAAAACCATTTCTGGGTATTATGGAATACATGTGTCTTAGCCTACATACAAATTTACAAGGCTAGAGCACATCTGATGCTACCATAAATCGACGTGTTGACTATGGTCAAACCTTGGTCGTTTGACCTCAATATTCTACAGAAATTCCGATTTTAGGAGGCCGTACAAATAGGCACTAAAATCGAGGAATTCTGGGTTGTTTGACCGAAGCCCTAGTTTGCTGTGTTGACTTTTTTGAAGCTGCCTACGTTGACTTTTCTGTGTTGTGCCTGGTTTGACTTGCATTGAATTGTAATGAGATGTCTTTGAGGGCTGTGGGTGTGACACATGAAAATGATGGCTGACCAAGAAAGACTTTGCTGGTTGAAGCATCATGCTGACTGTCGTTACACAACAATATCTGATATCTTTGCTGGACAAACAAAATCGTAAATCTGATCTATATTTGGCTTGTCTTCTATTGATCTATTATTGTGTTCTATTAGCATTTTACTTTCAAGTTTATGTGATTGCTATTTTTTATTGGGCCTAAGAAAGATTGAAGTAAAAGTGCATCAAACATAGAACACCATGGTGATCTAAATTTAACATGGTATTAGAGCTGAGGTGAAGACAAAGTCCAAGAGTCCAAGCTGGTGTTAGAAGCTATCTCTGAAGGAAGAAATCCTATCAAGGAAAAATGGCCTCCTCAACCTACAAGGGTTTCAAGGCTGATGATAAATCGACTGATAATTCTGATTATCATGCATGGAAGATGTCCTTGGATTTGGTGCTAGAAGATCAAGATGTCATGGACTATGTACAAGGCAATATTCAAGAGCCTCCATCAAATGCAGCTTCTTCCACGAAGGAAAAGTATAGAAAAGGGGAAATCAAAGAAAAGATGATTATCCGAGATTATATTCATAAGCACTTGGTTTCTTACATTTCTGATCTGAAGACATCTAAGGAGATGTATGATAAGCTGGTGAGCATGTTCAGGGCTAGCAATGCTAATCAAATCCTCGTCTTCAAGAATCAATTGAAGAATATCAAGACGGGTAAGGATGAATCAATTCAATCCTATTTTATGAGGCTCACTGGGATTAGGAATAACCTCCTAGATATTGGGGAAGCAATATATGATCGAGAGATGGTTCTTATTGCACTTGGAGCTCACCCCCATGATTGGCATATATTCAATACCATTATTCTCAATAATAATGTGATTCTTTATTTTCATGAAATATTGACGAGATGCACTCAAGAGGAAATAAGAATGATGGAGTATGCCTCTAATGGTAATGGAAGTGACCCTACTGCCTTCGTCGCTCAAGCAAAGAAGAAGAACCATGGTGGCCCAAGAAATCAAAACCATGGTAGAGTCGGGCACAGAGGAAGGAAGGGAAGGTGTAACACTTATAACAAGACTTGTCACTATGCAAGAAAGTGGCCTAATTGAAGGGACTTTCCCAGGCATGATGACAACAAAAACTCGAGAAGGAATGGCAGGAACAACAGGTTCCAAGGAAAAAGGAAGGCTCCGTCTAATCGTAATGGAAATGGGCAAAATTTCAAGAGGTCAAGAAATTCTAGGTATGCTGAGTCTAATGTTGTTGATAATAAGAAAAGTGATTTTATTCTTGTATCTACCCTCTTTGTTGCATCTCCACTTGACACCCTGGATGTCTGGTTAATCAATAATGGTGCTTCAAGGCACCTCACTGGTTATAAAGAAGCCCTTTCTGATTTGGTTGAGAAGGATACTAATCTAGAAATTATTCTTTGAGATAATGCCACTTATCCTGTGAAAGGGACAGGGACATGGACTGTGACCCTCCATTTATCTCAAGGTCAAGTCATCCGATTACAAGATGTGTTGTATGTACCTAATTTGAAGAAGAACCTTGTGTCCATTTCGATAATGGAAGACAAAAGCTTCAATGTGGCATTCGTTGATGGAAAGGTACTTCTCTGAAAGAAGAACTTAAAGGAAGCTCTTTCTATTGGTTTTAGAGTTGATACACTCTACCAGGTTGAAGGAAGTCCATTGGGCACTATGACATGTGATACAACTCTTCAAATAGAGTTATGGCACCGGAGGTTTGCACACCTTCATTACAAAGCCCTTCCCAAAGCATAGAAGGTGGTGACAGGGATGCCCAAATTGAGAGATGGTCATGAAGGTATATGTCAGGGTTGTGCCGAAGGGAAGCATACAAGGGGACCATTCCTCTCAAGTGTCACAAAGAAAACTAATGTCTTGCAGTTGATACATTCTGACTTGTCTAGTATGCTGCATGTGACATCCTTGGGAGGATGTTCCTATTACATGACTTTTACAAATGAATTCTTCTGCAAGACCTGGATATATTTTTTGAAAAAGAAGGACAAAACATTCAAATGGTTTTGTACCTTCAAGGCCTTGGTGGAAAATCAAACTGAGAAGAAAATCAAATTTTTGAGGACCGACAATGGGACCGAGTATGAGTCAAATGAGTTTAATGACTTTTGTAGAGAATATGGCATTAAGAGGGAGATCACAACTGCGTACACTCTTGAGAAAAATGGTGTTGCTGAAAGAAAGAACATGATCATTGTGGAAGCTGCTCGTGCCATGCTATGTGACCAAGGTATTTCGAAGTTTATATGGGGAGAAGCTATGAACACTGTTGTGTATATTCAAAATAGATGCTCACATTCCACTTTGGACTCCAAAACTCCCGAAGAAGTATTCTTTGGTAGGAAACTTGATGTTTCTCATTTTAGAGTTTTTGTTTTTGTCCTATTTACTTTCATGTGCCGAAAGAAAAGAGAAGCAAGTTGGATGCTTATGGAAAGAAGCAAATGTTTGTGGGCTGTAGTGAAACTTTGAATTCATATAGAATCTATGTTCCTAGTCAAAGAGAAGTGGAGATATGCCACGATGTCACCTTTGATGAAGATTTTTCCCTCAAGAAAGTTATAAATCTTCCTAGCTCCAAGGAAGACAAAGAAGATGAAGAAGCAGGGAAGCTGGAAGAGCCGAAGGATGACCTGATGGCCAATGTTGAAGGATCTATGGATCCCATTGATCCACCTCCTTCAAATAAGAGAAGAGCCTCATGGCTAAGGGATACTCTCGAAGATGCCGAGAGACATATTGCCCCAAGGGGGACATTCCCTGAAAGCAAGAAGTTGAAGATATACCAAGGGTATTTAGCATCCATGAGTATGATAGTACAATATGAGCATGGAACATTTGAAGAATCCATAAAGCATCAAGTTTGGAATATTTCTATGCACGAAGAATATGAGTCCATTATGAAGAATGATGTCTGGGAAGTGGTCCAATACCGAAGGACAAATCTGTTGTCACCTCGAAATGGCTCTATAAGATCAAGCATGGGTCTGATGGAAGTGTTGAAAAGTATAAGGCGAGATTTGTTTCCAGAGGCTTCTCTCAAAAAGAAGGCATAGATTATGATGATATATTTTCACCTGTGGCCTGCTATACCACCATCCGATCTATTATTTCCTTTGCAGCTACGCAAGGATGGAGTCTACATCAGATGGATGTGAAGACCGCTTTTCGCATGGATCTATAAAGGAAGAGGTGTATGTGGAGAAACCTCTGGGGTTCAAAGTCCAAGATAGAGATACCCATATATGTAGGTTTAATAAAGCCCTCTATGGGTTTAAGCAAGCCCCAGGGCTTGGTACGAGGGGATAGATAGCTACTTGATGAATCCAGACTTCACTCGAAGTAATGCTAATTTGAACCTTTATTTTAAGGTTGATAGATAAAGGCCTCTCATTTTGGTTCTCTCTGTGTATGATATCTTCCTAACAGGTGCTGACCCTCTCATTCATCAGTGTAAGAGGGAGCTAGCTTCCAAGTTTTATATGAAAGACCTAGTATTGATGCACTACTTCCTAGGCCTAGAGGTCTGGCAGAGGCCAGGCAAGATTTTCCTTTCTCTCAAGGAAAATATGTTGTGAAGCTATTGGAGAGATTTGGTATGGTGGATTGTAATTCTGTGTCGACACTGGTGTAACTCAAATTTAAGAAGTTAAGTGGAAACACTGTTGCGCTCATGCAAGAAAATCCTATTGAGTATTGAAAACTCGTAGGGGCCCTGATGTTTTTAGTAAACTCTCGTCCCAACGTATGTTTTGCAGTAAACACTTTGAGTCAACATATGGTTGATCCTCATCACATTCACTGGATTGGTGCCAAGAATCTGTTGAGATATCTTCAGGGTACAGTCAACCATGGGCTGAGATACACTGCCGGGAGTTTGAGACTCCATGGATATACTGATGTTGATTGGGCTGGCAGTGTGGTGGATCGCAAGAGCACATATGGATGTTGCTTCACCTTGGGTTCTGCTTCGATATCTTGGATGAGCAGGAAGCATAAGTCAGTGGGTTTAAGCACCACTGAGGCCGAATACATTACAACGAATATGGCATGTTGTGAAGCTATTTGGTTGCAAAAGCTCTTCAGTGATCTGTTTGGGCATGTACTAGATACCACCGTTATCCCTTGTGATAACCAGAGTTGGATTCGTGTTTCTAAGAATCCCGTGTTCCATGATCGATCCAAGCATATTGATATCAGGTACCACTTTATCTAGGATATGGTTCAACAAGGCGTCGTAAGGCTCGATCATATAGGAATTGATAAGCAGGTCACAAATATTCTCATGAAGCCCCTGTGGAAGGTCAAGTTCCTAACCTTCCGTGAGAAGTTTGGAATCATGGAAAGACCATATTCTGAGGGTGGTGCTTGAGTTGGATTATGAGCTTTGGGAGCTCCAGGGGCTTGGGGATAGCTTCTTGGAGCTATAAGCACTCACGGGACTAGGCTTGCCGAACCTTGTTGTGATTCTACCCCACCGTTATGATATTGAGTTGGTTCACCTCTCTTTGATCTATGCCCCGCATGCATCCTACCCATGTAGTTTTAGACTCATGGGAAGTACCTCTCATTTCGCCAATGAGGTGGGAAATGTGGATAGATACCATAGCAAGATCGATGGATGCATCAGAGATTGTCATAATCTCTATTTCTAGGATGGCACATGTCTAACACCTTGATCAGGGATCAATTATGATGAGGTTTTATCCTCTAAACTGACTTCAGGTTAGTATGAGACTCTTTTGAGTCTGAGAGAGGTTTTTACCTCTAAGCTGACTTTGCGTCAGTTTTGTGTGATGTATTTGTGACTCACCTTTTGTTTTGAAGTAAAGAGCTATAAAAGCAAGTTACGACAGGATGATGCATGATGTTTGATTTGATACATGATGGATGGCACTTGTGGACAGATGGAGTTCTCCCTAATTGAGAGGGAGTGTTAATTTTGGGCAACTAGGTCCAAACTCCATGTTGCACTGCTCATATGACGATGGTCATATTATTGTTAGATTCATCTTTCGGATAGGTGCAAGATTGATCTAAATATCAATCTTGATCAGATGAGTAGAGCATTGATTTTGAATTTATTTTCCAGATGTTCAAGGTCGGCCAGATTTATCCCACATGCCTAAGAGATGTGTCACACACCCTCATTGATGAATATAAATTAGAGAGACTTCGAGGTCATTTTCTCATCATCTCATCACACATTCTCTCATTGTGATCTGGTTGGTTCGATAGCATTTGGTGACCTTTTTTCCCTCACACGTATGGATTGAAGCTGCCATTTTCTGTGCTGATCTGTTTAGGGCTTTTTGTTTTCTGCGCTAATTTTTTTAGGGCTTTCTGATTTTTGCGTTGATATGTTTATGGCTTTTCTGCTGCATCATTGACCAAAATTTACCATGGTCAAAACTTGGTCGTTTTACCTCAATCATCTGCAGAAATTTCGATTTTAGGAGGTCATACAACCGGGCACTAAAAATGAGGAATTCTGAGTTGTTTGATCGAAGCCTTGGTCTACTGCGTTGAATTTTCTGAAGCTATTTTCGTTGAGTTTTCTGTGTTGTCCCTGGTTTGACTTACATTGACTTGTGATGAGCTATCTTTGAGGGCTCTGGGTGTGACACATGAAAGTGTTGGTTGACCAAGAAAGACTTTGCTAGTTGAAGTGACCTGCTGACCGTCGTAATGCCACAATATCTCATATATTTTCTGAACAAAAGGAATTGTAAATATAATCTATGTTTGGCTTGTCTTCTATTAATATATTATTGTGTTCTATCAGCATTTTACTTTCATTTTTATGTGATTTCTATTTTGTATTGGGCCTAAGAAAGATTGAAGTAAAAGTGCATCAAACATATAACACCATGGTTATCTAAATTTAACAGTAATGCTATGGTCTTTATCCTCATTTCCAAACTCATTGGCTAGATGAGAGGTACTTTCCATGAGTCTCAGACTACATAGGTAGGATGTATGTGGGGCATAGATCAAGAGAGGGTGAACCAGCTCAATATCATAATGGTTGGGAATAACACACCAATAAGGAAAGGCGAACCTCGCCCTATGGTTTCTTATAGCTCCAAGAAGCTATCCCCAATCCCTCTAGAGCTCCCAGAGCTCAAATTCCAACTCAAGTGAGACCCTCATAAGAGTGTCTGACCATGATTCCAAGCTTATCACAGAAGGTTAAGAATTTGACCTTCCCCAAGGGCTTTGTGAGAATATCTGTGGCTTGCTCATCACTGCCAATGTGATGGAACCTTACAGCGTCTTGTTGTACCATATCCCGGATGAAGTGGTACCTGATACCAATATGCTTGGAGCGGTTGTGGAACAAAGGATTCTCTGACAGTAAAGCACGGGATTAGCAGTCACATTAATATTGGCAGTAAATGTTGATAAACCATAAACAAATAACCAGAAGACAAGCCAAGACAAGATGACACAATATTTTGGCAGATACCAGGGAAAAACCCCATTGTTGGGAAAACCCTTTGATCAAATATTCTTATTATTCTTCGAAGTTCAACAGAGAGAGTACAATATACAAAATTCGGTTTCTAAAAACTAAATCAAACAACAATCAACATGATGCAAAACACACAAAAGGTATCCATTGCAACTTTACATTTAAAACAAAATACATTTTTATGGTATCGATGGCTTTTCTCTCGTAAAATATTTTCACTTGGTCAATTTTTATGGAGGAAATGATAACGCATTATGAGGATACAAAGAACAACACTTTCTTTAGCCAATTGATAAATCTCAAACAAAAGGGTTCAATGGTGGAGCATATTGAGCACTTCCAAAAATTGAATATAAGGGTAACTGATATTCCAGAGGAACACATGATTGATGTCTTCATAGGGACATTAAATAATAACATCCAACATGAGGTTTTTCTTTGGGAACCTAATTCATCAGAGAAGGAATTCAGGTTGAAAAGAAAAAATGAAAGTAAATTTATGGCGATAAGGAAGCCTACCACTCACATATATAAAGATGGAAGTGTTGCTACTCATAGACTTCGACAACCTACAAGGTTGAGACCACAACAATTGGAAGAAAAAAGAGAAAAAGGGCTTTGCTACAGTTGTGATAGAAAATGCACTACTTAAGTGTTCTAAGAAGAAATTATTTTACATATATTGTGAAGAGAAGGAAGAAAATGAACAAGAAACTTCAAAAGAGGAGGATATACACCAGGAATCAACCCTAGAGAAAGAAGAAATGAGTTCGACCATATCTTGTAATGCGTTGGCAGAAATTACCAGTCCTAAAACACTCAATATAGAAGGACATATCAAGAAGAAACATGTTATAATGTTGATTGATTTAGGTAGTACCCATAATTTTATTCATTGTAAGGTAGCCAAGGAATTGAATTGCTTCCTATACCCAGCACCAAAGTTTCAAGTGATGGTTGCAAATGGAGGGACTATAAATTGCTTTGGAAAATGCCATAATATCAAGCTAACTATGGGGGAATATGTATTGAATAGTCCAATGATTTCCATTCCAATGGGAGGTGTTGATGTTGTACTAGGAGTACAACGATTACAATCTTTGGGGATGGCAGCTTTTAGTTTTCAAGAACTTTCCTTGAATTTTTTTTCATAAGGAAAGGAAGTTGAATTACGGGGTATCGCAAGGAATCCGGGAAAGATATTAAGCTCTAATGTCATGTCAAAGCTTATGAAGAAATAATGAGGCGTAATTGCATAATTATGCCAGAAGTTCAAACATAAAAATCATCTATTTCTCCGGATCTCCAAAAAATCTTGGACAACCATTCCATGGTGTTTGAAACTCCCAAAGGACTCCCACCTATTCATGATCATGATCATGCTATTCATTTGATTCAAGGAATCGTTCCTCCAAACATCAGGCCTTACATATATCCTTATGTCCAAAAGAGTAACATTGAACATATGATTGCAGAAATGTTAGAGGCTGATATAATTCAACCTACTCAAAGTTATTTCCCTACTCCAGTAGTATTGGTGCACAAGAAGGATGGATCATGGCGCATGTGTCTGGATTATGGTGAGCTCAATAATCTCACTATTAAAGATAAATTTCCCATTCCTGTGATTGATGAATTATTGGATGAATTTCATGGAGCAATTTATTTTACCAAGTTGGATCTTCGTTTAGGATATCATCAAATTAGAATGAAGACTGAAGATATTCTAAAAACAACATTTCAAACTCATGAGGGTCATTATGAATTTTTGGTCATGCATTTTGGCCTTACCAATGCACCTTCTACGTTTCAAGGGTTGATGAATTCCATTTTTAAACCCTTCCTTAGAAAATTTGTGTTAGTATTTTTTGATGATATACTAATCTGCAACAGTTCTTGGAAGGATCATGTTCAACATGTTGACAGGGTGTTCAAACTATTGGAGAAGAAATAATTATATGCAAAAACCTCCAAATGTTTCTTTGGAGTACAAAAGGTGGAATATCTGGGTCATATTGTATCTCATGAGGGTGTTAAGGTAGACCCTAACAAAATTAAAGCCATTAAGGAATGGAAATTCCCCACAACAATAAAGCAGTTGTGAGGATTTCTCGGGTTTACAGGGTATTATCGCAAGTTTTTTAAGAATTATGAGAGAATAGCAACACCTCTAACAACATTATTGAAGAAAGATTCATTTTCATAGACTCTTGAAGGAACTAAGGCCTTTGAACATCTTAAAGAGGCAATGTGCCTAGCACTAGTCTTAGCTACGCCATACTTCACAAAAACCTTTATTGTGGAATGTCATGCTCAATAAATGGAATTGGTGTTGTTTTAATGCAAGAAGGAAGACCCATTGCTTTTGAAAGTCCCCCAATCAAAGGAAAGTATTTACAAAAATATATTTATGAGAAGGAAATGTTGGAAATACTAGATGCATTAAATAAATGACGACCTTACCTAACGGGAAGACACTTCAAGGAAAAAATGATAATGATAGTCTTAAATACTTTTTGGAACAAAGGCTATCTTCTGAAGAGCAATACAAATGGGTCACAAAGATGTTGGGTTATGACTTTGAAATCATCTAAAAAAAAGGAAGCTAAATGTTGTTGGAGAAGCACTCTCAAGAAAGGATGAGGAGGTGGAAGCATTGTTTTGTGCCATTTCAATTATCCAATCAAATTGGATAACCAAAGCAAGGGAGGAATGGAAAAATTATGAAGAAGTGTGGACACTCATTCAAAAGTTGTTTGAAGATCCCAATACATCTGATACATTTAGTTGGAAAAATGATTCCTTATGGGACAAAGATCGCTTATATATTTGTAATAATTCCCAACTAAAACAAAGGATTCTTTTTGAGTTGCACACCTCACGTAGGAGGACACTCAGGATTTTTAAAAACTTACCACAGGGTGAAGAAATATTTTTTTTGGGATGGCCTTGAATATGATATTAAAAAGGTTTTGGAAGAGTGTTTGGTTTGCCAGCAAAATAAAGTTGAGACAATTAAGACCTTGGGTTTGCTACAACCTTTACCCATTCCAAGTCAAAGTTGGAAGGAGGTTTCAATGGATTTTATCATAGGTTTACCTAAGTCCGAAGGAAAGAGTGTCATAATGGTGGTAGTTGATAAACTTACCAGGTAGGCACACTTGTGCATTATCTCATTCATTTAAAGCAAGTACAATTGCTACTGAATTTATGGAAACAATCCAAAATCTACATGGAAACCCAAAGATTATTGTAAGTGACAGAGATCCCATTTTCACTGAAAATTTTGGACAGAATTATTTTCTTCTTTCGGTACTCAACTAGCCCATAGCTCATACTATCATCCTCAATCTAAGGGAAAACTGACATAGTGAAAAAATGTTTGGAAGGATATCTTCGTTGTTTTGTATCTGATAAACAAACACAATGGGTCAAGTGGTTACACTTCCTTCCATACTGCAGGAAAAATGGCCCCATTTATGGCACTTTATGGATACCATCCACTGTCCATCACATCATCTTTAAGACAAAATTCTAAGGTTCAAGCAGTGGAATATCACATCGAGCATCGACAAGAAATTCTCCAACTCTTGAAGGATAACCTAAATTTGACACAAAATCGAATGAAATAACAAGCATATGAATATCGCAACGAGAGAAGTTTTGATCTAGGAGACTGGGTATTTTTACGGCTACAACCATGCAAACAAATGTCCCTTAAGCAAGCTATGAAGGATAATAAATTATCCCCAAAGTACTATGGTCCTTACAAGGTGTTGCAAAATATTGGTACTATGGCATACTAATTGGAGGTTCCTGTTTCTTCTCCAGTGCACCCAATTTTCCATGTTTCATGCTTAAAGAAGGTTATAGGTGACAAACTTCCAGTTCAAACGATATTGCCAGAACTTTATGAGGAAGGAAAAATCATATTGGAACCTGAAGTAGTCACAGAAACAAGAACTTGGCAACTAAGAAAGCGATCAATTTCAACATTTCTCATCAAGTGGAAGAACTTACCCACTTAAGATTCCACATGGGAGGATGAGAATTTTATACAGAAGCATCCATAGCTACTCAAGCATTGAGGATAACACTTTTTTGAAGGAGAGGGGCATGTTAGGTCCCTATATTACTTGTGTAGTCCCTTATTGTTGTTATTGTAGCCCCTTATTGTTATTGTTGTACCCCTATAGTCCCCATATTATTATTATTGTGCCCCATAAGACCCCACTATTTTTATTGTTGTGCCCTTACATTATTATTGTTAGGTCGGCTAGGATTATATTGTGACCCCATGGACTCCTATATATAGAAAGGAGGTTTTGTCATTTGAATCATCCAATAATTGTTCATTTATGTAATGTAAAGGAGGTTTCCCCCTCGAAGTGGCTAATTTATAAGGCATTGATCTCTCTTTTCTTCTATTTTTGGAGCTAGTTCCATAACAATGTAGCCTCCAACAGTGAACCAAATCAACCCAAAACAAATCCGTAAATCATAATCAAACTCGGTCAACCTGAAAAGTTAATGTTGCGATCAAAGTCTGCGGTTAACGTTGCGATCAAACTGCACATAATTCCTCAGATTTCGTGCAAATAGCTCCAGCCTCGAGATCAGAATTATGCCCAAAAATCGAATTCAAAAGATGAAGTTTGACCCTCAGTCAATGCTAGTCAACGCCCTGATCTTATGCCTTAGAACAATTTGAAATTTCTTTCCTTCCTTTGACATGTGTGAGGAGAGAGATAAAGACTCCTTGAGGTTGTACGAACCTATTAGAGAAGAGATGATGTGATGAGATGATGATGTCCAAATGAGGAATGTGTCTCTCTAATCTATATCCTTCAATGAGGGTTGGAGACACATATATTGGGGCTTGTGAGCCTACATTATTTTTCAGGCCGACCTTGACAAATGTACATGTGTGAGAGAATGACATATGTACATGTGTGAGAGAATAAATTCAAAATCCAACTTTTTCTCATCCAAAATATGATATTTAGATCAATTTTTCACCTCTCGGAAAGATGAATCTAACAAAAATATCATCTCCATCATATGAGCAGTCCAAAGTGGAGTTTGGCCCTAGATGCAAATTTTAACAGATAAGGAACACTGACATAAATTTGAGCTACATGGGAGGTTTGTTGATGGCCATATTCTATCACCTCATTCATGATGTAGAATAGGAGGATTGGTTTCTTCCTAATATTTGAGGTCCATTGCATGCCAACTTCCCTTCAATTAATTGTGTTACCTATCTATTTATAAGTAGTGGTTTGGTGGCTTAGACCATTAGGATCCTTGGAGGACATGGATCATATAAATAAAAATGATTACAACATTCTCACTTGTTCATTCAAACTTGACATTAGCTCAAGATAGGTTTACCATAAACTCTGTAGCCTTGAGAGTATGGCTTCCATGGTAGATCAAACAATAGTTAACCTTGGGATTTACATTCTCACACTTCATTTCTTTTTCAATTTGAATTAAATATGTAATCTTTTGTTCTCAATTTTAAATATATACACTGTATTATCCAAGTAATTAATTGCCTCTAATATTACAATCACATTTTCAAGTCATATAAATTTTGAATTTTAGGGAAGTAGGGAGTGTCTCAAAACAAGAATATTTTTTTGTGATAATGTTATTTGGGCCCATAAAATCCCCACTTCATTGTAGCTCATAATCTAAATGAACAATCCTTGCAATCCATGCAAATCCAACTTCAAAGAGATTGTGTAAGAATGGTGTTGACTTTTCCTGTAGTTTTCTAAAATCAAGCCTATGTCTAAAACATTAACACAAACACACCGAAATACTCTCATCCTACTAGCATTTTTGCACAGAGAAAATATTCAGCAACAAAATCGATTTAGTGCATAGAGATATGAGCCCAAATCTCGATTATTTTATTATTTCATTAATAAAATAATCTATAATATTCCTAACAGAAATATAGAATACTAAACAAAGCAACCATAGCAGAAACACATATAAAATTTACAACACATTTAACAACCAGAAATCTCCATGAATTGCGCTGATCTGAGTCATTTTATTGATATAATTGTTGGGTAAAAAGTAAAATCGAAAAGCATGCACCTGGGCTTTCTCAAGGCAAGCTAACAATATCCAAGTGATGAATCAACTGCTCTAAAATGCAATGTGGTTATCCCCAACAATCTCTGCATTGTTTTGGTGAAAACTGCATTGTTGGCTGCAAATAATAGTTTCTAGGACCTCCTCTAGTGCTCAAAAAATTCCAGTAAATTAACCTCAGGCTCTACACCAATAACCCACAAAAACCCACGAAGGAATTGCCCAAATGTTGACCTCAAAATTTCGGCCCAATTTCCCCTTAGCTCCTCTAGTTGCTGGCTGAGTTGGGATCCCTGTTGAACCCCTCAAATCCACCCAGGAAATTCTTCCAAATTATTTCTCAGGTCCTTGTCAAAAACTTAGAAAAACCCAGAAAGGGTTTGCTCCGCTTTCAACGTTCGAAAATTGACCGCAAATGCTTGCCCCCCCCCTCCAAAAACAGAATATGTAACCTGCATCAGATATTGTGCTTGCTGATCCACCAAATTGCTGGAAAATTCCTCAAGATTGCCTCCAATCACCCAAGAAACTCCCTTCCAGCCTTCCCCACAAGTTTCAGCCCCAAATGATCTTCACTCCTCAACCCACATATGTGGCTCCAACCTCTACTGTGTAATGCCTACACAAATATTGGTGATATTGGCCCCAACCTACGAAATGTTGTTCCTGGATCAATTGAAAATGGATGAGACTCCCTCCTTGGGTTGGCACTTGAAGTCCACTGAAGTAAGGGTTGAGATTTCCACTCGGAAACACTCGTGTGCTAAAAAACACTTGCAGACTTGTCTTCAACTCAAGGGTGCTTAGCAAAGACAAATTATTCAATGATCAAGAATGCCCCAAATGAGTGCCTCTTGCTTCTTTTATCAAAGAGTCTCCAAAATTCCCGTGTGGGCCCAACTTGATTTCCCCCCACCAACTTCGCTCCAATGAGAATGTATTCCACATGTGGGTCGTAATTATCCATGTGATGACCCCCACACTCCACTAGAGCCGCACTATTTCCTCTCTTTCCTAATGTTTCGGGCTCCCACTTAATCCAAAAATTCATGTGGGACCCCTGAACCAACATCTCCTAAGTTCCAACATGAAATAAGATAAAATTGGGCAAGATTGATATTTCCCTTAGAAATATTACCAAGTGGGAATATCATAGTCCTCCTTGCCAAAACATTGCTTATCCTCAACCAAATTCCGAATAAGCGCTCTCTCTAGTTGTTGCTCCCCACTGTCACTGCAAAAATGTGCCAGGGTCCTAGATGCGACATTGAATCTTCCCTAACCTCTGCACTGTCCTAAGATGAGAGAATCCCTCAATACTAGGACCCCAAGCCATCTTGTACCACCTAAAGCTCCCCTAGCTCCACTCACTCTCCTGCCTAGTATAAGTACTAGAAGTCTCGTGTATACAATCAATGAGTAGGGGATCATGATAATGTGGCATTATGCCCAACTCCTCGTGAAAATGTCCTACCACGTAGGCCATCCCATGCAATCCAAGAGTATACTCTCGAAGATACCACCCAATACCTGTAGAGATAGCGTCTTGCTCACATGAGCTTCTCCTGATATCATCGTGCTGGCCCACTTGACATGCTAATGAAGTTCCCCATGCCATCAGTGACTCGCTAAAGCCCAATGGAAGATCTACATGACCTCCCCCTATAGTAGCCAAGACATCCCTAAAGGTTATTGAGATGTGAAGAGTGGTCATGATCAGGTCCCCTGCTAATCTTAGAGTGGTGACACCATTCTGATGCTGCACTACTCTGATTATGACATACTCCCCACTGTGTGCGAATTATATCCTCCTCTCCTGAGGCCTTGTAGTGAAAAATCTATGAGAGCCAAGCTCATCCTACCCGGGCATCTCCATGATGCCAATATCTAGCCCTCCATGGATAATATCGACCTTGAGCAACAATAGTATAAGTTTTCCTCGCTATGTAGTGGAGGACTCAGTGATCCCCTATTTTTCAAAACCAAGGTGAAATCGACCACCCTCTGCCATGACCCTGATCATCAGTGGAGTGATCCACCCACCAACCGGGTCCTTGGGTCCCCCAATCATACTGGGAGCACATAACTCCCACTCCTTGCAGAATTTCATTGTGCAATGCTACTACTTGCCAGAACCCATTTGGCCCTCATTTCCCATGGGTAGACCCCAAGTATCAGGAGTCTATCACATGCAAGCCAACATTCCCTGCTCCTGCCATACCACGCAGTGAAATACACTATCCCAAATCCCGACGACACACTTGTACATAACTGAAGTCTAGGTGCCCTCCTGTAGACGAAGTCTACCATCCCTTAGGCTCCTGTGACACCTCAGACTATCTCGTGAGAAGCACATCATGAAATTCCCTCGCAATCGACTCCCTATGTGTGAGCCCAAGAGTGGAACCAATGCTACCTCAAAAATAAACCAAGTCGTCCCTAACCCTATGTTTGTCAGCCTGTATGGAGAGTCATGGGTGGGTAAGTCCCCAAGGGTAGGATCAAGAGTCTACTGGTGTAATGAAGAATATCCCTATGGATGCCCCTCTCTTTGTCTTGTATCTGCTGATAAACCAGTTAAAGACTTGTCTCTGTACACCACAGGATATCCCCGGCAACTGCTATACCACCCTGTACCGTCCTGTGCCTTGTCTATGTCAAGGCACCAATCTCTCCCTGCGTGTACTCAATGTGATGTAAGACAATCCTACTCCACAACACAATCCAACACACTACAATACACCACCATGCACCTCCATGTCCACCGGTAGTCCACTTCTCAACATTAGATGCTCCCACACATCCTTGGATGTGATGGCCTAGAGTTGTGTCTCTATGTGTCGGCCCACCCCCGATCAGTATCATCACCTCCATCATTGCATCACTATACTCGCCGATGAATGGATCTTCACTCCAAATCCTCCCTGAGGGATATGAGAAGTGAATCTTCCTGTGTCAGTAGTGAAGACACCATTTCTCTGCTCCTCCGCGACCTCTATCCCCCACACAAAGGTGAAGAATCCACAACCCCATACAAGGCACCGTATGGTGGCCTGCCAATGCCACCTCCCCTGACAAACTCCTTCCAGAGTATGTTGATCACCTCGTGACCCCGTGTACAAACGTCATACCAAGATAACTCAAGAAGTTTTTCCATAAAGTGGTTGGCCACTGGTGCTGACCAAAACTCCCATAGTGAATGTGCACACTCAACTTCTAGGTCAACTGTACCATCTAGGTCGTAGTCAACTGGCATACTTGGGAAGTGATAGGTAGTCCTGCCTGGATCCCAATGCTAGTATGGGCTTCCAGTATCCCTATTTCCTGGAAGCTCCTGTTGAGGTACACCTAGGTCCACCACCATCTCCATAGTCGACTCCACAGGGTACCAACTCAAAATCTCTCGCCATCCAACCCCAAGAGAGGGATCTAATCCATGAACTCCCGCACATAGAATAGCCCCTACATGCAAATGGTGCACTTTGTGCAACTCCGATTGTCTCATCCTGTTATCTAGGTCAACACATGATATCTGACTAGGTAACTCTGTCTCCCTCTCTCCAATGAGTAAGGGTGACCCAATGGTGTTGCTAATGTGGTCATCCCATTTGGTACATCTAGAAATCTCTGCCTCTCTCAATCTAATGCGTAGGGGTGGGCTGATAACACTGTATATCCTGTCAGTGTGCCTTTGAAGCGAATTGTGTTGAAATCCCAACATGTGGTATCTATGTTGCCCCTCATCAATAGCTAGCCCAAAGTATGGTTTCACATCCTTCTCCATCATGGGCTCAACATGAGCCTCCAAATGCTCCTCCACATACAACCCAAAATGCAAGACATGCTCATCTATCAGCTGTAGGTGGTTGTCGTTCTGAAGCTCTGTCATAGACCAGGATGCATCATCAATGGATACCTCGTTAATGGATGTATGCTCAATTTCCTCCTCCAATTTGTCTATTGGGGCTACCAAAGGAAACTCCAACAAAGGTGACCCTTGCGTCAGACTAGGTGTATCCTCATGCCCCTCCTGTTTGCCATTGGCCTCATGCTCAACTAGCTGGAATTTATCTTGATGAAGTCCCACCTCAATGGGTATTCTCTCTCTCATCTCGTCACTACCTCCGCCTCCCATTTTGTCTCTGTAGTATTGATACTAGAATTTCGTTCAATAATTATGCTCCTCTTATCTTCTTCATATTCAAGTCGGCAACTACTTTTTGTTCTCATTGCCCTTGTTGACACCCACTCTTTGAACAACCCCTCTAGTCTCTCGAGGCTCCTAGTAACATTTTGAAATTTCTCTTGCTGAGACATTTTTGGGCACAAGTTCAATCCGAAGAATAATGTGGGACTAGTGTTTTAGCCTCTGGAATTCTAGTCCACAATAACACTTGAGAATTTGCATGATTTAGACCCACAACTGGCCAAAATCATGCTTTGATACCACTGTAATATTCCTAGCGAAAATATACAATGCTAAACAAAGCAAACATAGCAAAAACACATAAAATTTACAACACATTTAACAACCAAAAATCTCCATGAATTTCATTGATATGAGTCATTTTATTGATATAATTGTTGGGTATAAAGTAAAATTGTAAATCATGCACCTGGGCTTGCTCAAGGCAAGCTAACAATATCCAAGTGATCAAATCAACTGCTCTAACATGCAACATGTCTGTCCCCAAAAATCTCTGTGATGTTCTTGTGAAAACTGCATTGTTGGTTGCAAATAATAGATGTTAGGGCTTCCTCTGTTGCTTTGAAAAATCTGGGATATTAACCTTGCACTCTCCACCAATAACCCACAAAAACCCATGAAGGAATTGGCCAAATGTTGACCTCAGAATTTCGACCCAATTTCCCCCTAGCTCCTCTTGTTGCTGGCTAAGTTGGGATCCTTGTTGGACCCCTCAAATCAGCCCAAAAAATTATGTCAAATTATATCTGAGGTCCTTGTCAAAAACCTAGAAAAACCCATAAAGGGTTTGCTCTAACTTCAACGCTCCAGAATCGATCGCAAATGCTTGGCCTTCCTCTAGTGTAACCTACAAAAAATACTATGTTTGTTGCTCGACCAAATTGCTGGAAAATTCTCCAAAATTGCCTCCAATCACCGAATAAACTCCCTTCCAGCCTTCCCCACAAGTTTAAGCCCCAAATGATCTTCGCTCCTCAACCCACACATGTGGCTCCAACCTCTACTACTTAGTGCCTACATAGCTCTTGGTGGTGCTAGCCCCAACCTACAAAATGTTGCTTCTGGATCAACTGAAAATGGATGAGACTCCCTCCTTGCATTGGCACGCGAATTCCACCGAAGAAAGGGTTGAGATTTCCACTTGGAAACACTCTTGTGCTAAACAACACTTGCAGAATTGGCTTCAGTTCAAGCTTGCTTGTCAAAGACAAACTGTCAAATGATCAAGAATGCTCCAAATGAATGCCTCTTGCTCCTTTTATCAAAGAGCCTACAAAATTCCCATGTGGGCCCAACACGAATTTCACCCACCAACTTTGGGGCCAATGAGAGTGTATTCCACATGTCGGTTGCTATTCTCCATGGGGTGGCCCCAATGCTCCACTAGAGCCACAATATTTCCCTTCCTTCCTAATTTGTTGGGCCCCCTGTTAATTCCAAAATTCATGTGGGACCCCTGAACCCACATCTCCTATGTGCCAACATGAAATAAGAAATAAGACAAAATTGGGCAAGATTGATATTTCCCTTAGCAATATTGCCAAGTGGGAATATCACAGAATCATTGGGTTCTCATACCAGGGATCATGGCCTTCGATCTCTGATACAACTAGTATACATAGTATACAAATAGTGCTTGTAGTATGGAACATTAGATATGAAATCTTCCCACAAAAAAATAGACAAGAACTAACACATAACTTGCTGGAGTAGTCCATCTAGATCATCCATTTATGCACTTGTTTTCCTTGACACATAACAAGTCATTTTCTTCCTTCAATAAGCTTCTCATAAGCATTTTGTTTCTCTAAAACACTTGCACACTTAAGCTCCAACAAAATTACCTTCTCTAAATAACTATGATACTCCAAGGTCACTGAATATAGGCTCAACAAGTCTGCCTTCTAACAACAGATTTTCTTCTTCAATATCATTGCACATAGGCTCAATATACTAACAACTCACATTGGGTTTTCCTCATCAAATACCATTGCATATAAACCTACAATCTTTGTCCAAACACAACTTAGTTGACATATCTCCTAGTATACAACACAACACTCAATCTCCTCAACATATAAGCCAATCAACCAACATAGAATGTTGTCTCTCTGCCTGTAACTATATGTAGTGTTTGCTCCACTTATGAGGCATATTTCGACCTCCTTTAGGGTTCAAATTAGCTCCAGACTCCAATGTTGTACCATTGGTCTTGCAACCCCTCTTGGTAGCCTAGACAGGGGTTGAACCTGCATAATTTCAGGGCTCGACTCCCTCCCTTACTCACGAAACAAAACAAATCCTTTACATAGAGAATTTTAGTGGTAAACTCAGCTAGTTCAGACCTCTGCTAGGGCATCATTGCACACATAGATTAACATATAATTTACTCTAATATTGACCTAAACCAAGCCCTACTAGGGAAGAAACCTCCATAGAAAGCTCAGCCTTGTCTAAGAGCACACTTGACTTTTTCTAGCACTTGTAACCAAGAAAGACCACAAAACTTGCTCCTAATCCAAGCACTACTCTTCCTGAGGTCAGTGGCTTCCTTAGCTTGTCGACTTGATTCTTGAGATGAGATCATTGGTGTGTCTCTCCTACGACCCTTCTCCTTACTTTTGTTCACTCAAACAAGCATCTTCAAGCCTTTGTCCTTTATCCTTTAGGCCTCAACCTTAAATTGCAACATGATTTCTGGGCATAGATCATGAACAAACAATCCTAGAGGCCCTCAACTATTGTCTTATTACTTTGACCGTCAAATTTGTGATATCCCTTATTTTGTAAGCCACTATGGATTTAGCCTTTACCTGCTTAGTCCCCTGGAAAAAAAGGGTTAAATGGTGTAGGGATCACATTTTTGGCATATTATACTTAGGAGATATGAATAATGAGTGGGTCCCATTTTGAAGAGGGTCACTTAAGTTGTGGACCACATAACAAACAGGTCACATCACTAAGAGGCGGTTGACTCACATAAGGGGATGGGGGACACCAAGGGGGCCGAATTGGCCCATGAGGTATATAAGGGAAAAAAGGGTCACACCAACCCATATTTTGGCTATTACACTTATGGTAATCAACCTCTTCTGAGCTTCTTAATGCAAGGGTTTGGAGCGTTGTTTAGTGCATGGATTTCAAGAATAATTTTGTCTAGTTTTGGAGAAATTCGAGTGTCTCCCTATAGGACTAGGGATTATTACAGTACTTGTGACTTGCATTCATAAATGGCAGGTTCTCTTGCCAAAAATAAGTGGGAATACATCAATGTCTCATGGTTACCAGATCTTGCAGGTGACTCAACTTCAACACATTTATTCGTACCTCGCAAGATGTACTAGGGTACCTTGACTTCTAGTGACATTAAAGGTGGAAGGCCTCACATTGGTTAACATCATACATTAATGGATGGTAATCTAACAATTCTATTGGCATGCTCAACTTCAAATCCTTTATTCACATGGTGGGATATTGTACCCAAAGTGGTGGAATGCATTAACACATGATTTTGTTCAACATGACAACTATCAGATTTGGTGTTGGTCAGGGTAGTTAATGGATTTCATTGTGAGAATTGTGACTAGGCCTTCTACTCGTAGTAATATTTTATCATGTCAAAGTTATCAATGATAAAAAAAGTAGAAGAAAAAGGTAGATTCGCAAGACGAAGTCCAACACATTGCCAAGTTAATTATTGAAGTCATCAAGTCTAGAATTCCTTTAGGATTTAGTGGTTACTAGATGAATAGTTGGTTGTGAATCGATCATATTTCCCGACAATGATGACCCATAATTGTATGTTTGGGGTGGCATGTTACAGTAACCGTAAAACAAGTGGGAAAAATCTCCATGTTTGTGAAAATAGATATTCTCACACGATCCTCCCAAAGAAGACACGTCGGTAAATGAGACTCCCAAGGTACTTAAGGTAATCATGGTAAGGTTTTTTACTTTAATGAATGGCTTAATTGGGTAAGTATTCACTAATATATAAAATATTTTTGTACTCGAGACCATGGTTTATTGTATCATCACCCTATCTTATCACAATGGATCATGCATGCATGGTTTTCCCATGCAATTTAATGATTTGAGTTTTCCCTTCTGTACGACCTTTCCCCATAATAGAAAATTTTTGTTCCAATTCTTCCATCGCATTCTTTTTCAACTCGACCTTACGTAGAGCCGATATTTCTAATTATTCCCCCACAGAAGATGATATGGCACCAAAACCTCTATTGTTGCATTTTGAACCTACCAGTCCTGAATTACTTGATAAATTTTCTTAGGCTCATAAATAATTCAAGGAGGTTGTTTGGTTTTTTGCTAAAAAAGTTAGGGATATAATTTAAAGTGATGCGAGCCTTTACATATAATTTTGATGGGAGAGTGGCTCATTTCAATTAGTTGGAGACAGGAATCCATTTCACAGTGTATGTGCCTTCCATAGGGAGAAAAATATTGGTTCAAGGGTGTAATGAAGGAGTTTGACTATGACCAATTTTTGATACCCGAGAAGAAAAGTACGAATTGGAGCAAGGGCATATTGTGGGCATGGGTACTGACGGAGTGGAAACAACCCTTGTATTTGGTCCAAAAATACATTACCTGTGAAGGTAGTGTTATCACTTGCCCCTGCTTCCCAAGGCCGTGAATAGAGATGAAGGAAGGCAACCACAGACCAGGCTTTAGGTCAGGTAGCTAGCCCTACCAGGACCAGAGATGGCTCTCTTGTTGTCACTTTTTTATTCAAAGGAATGCCTGAATATCTAATGATCTTAGGTTAGGTATGTAATCTTAGTAAATAGGATTTTTTTTGACGTTTTTAATGCTATATAGAAAAGTCAGTGAGTAGACTGTGTGTAAGGTTTTTTAGGTCTGAATCCCAAGTTCAATTTGCAGAGAATATGTGAGGCTTAGTAGGTAGCTTGAAATAATTTTTAATTGGTCATTGAGTATAGGATGAAGTGAGAGAGAGTTTGAATGAGCACTAAGATGAATTCACTCATTTAGAAGTGAATAGACATATCATGTAAATCTTTCCTAAAACAGAGCATGAAAAAACATGATTTATTCTTACATACAAGATAAACATATGGAAATATGTATCTAAAATAAGAAGATATATCATTTACCATGAATATATAAACATGCATAAGAAGAATAAATGCTCCAATGCATACCACAAAATTCTCAACACAAGTTCTGCAAATATGTCTCCGATTTCATTCCAAAATGATGATTATAAAAGCTTCACTACAAAGTAAAACTATCCAATCCAAAAAAATACTAAAGAGAGTCTACTTATATAAAATATGGACTATGACACCTCATCAAGTCGAAATCCCATCCAAAACGGATCATAAATACACAAGATGAGTCATCTCCTAGATTCTAGGGAGGTTAGAAACCATTCCCTGAATTTTAGCTATGAACTAGGAGTGTTTGTCCCTTACATTAATTACATATTCCCTCATGATAGGAGGCAAAAAACAACTCAATAAATCTAGTGCCAACTCATAGGACATCAAAACCTCAAATTTGTGACCATTTTCGAGCTTCATAAGTGTCGTAAGGAAGCCAATGCTGATTTGTGACATTTATGACAGAAGGGCAACAAAAATTTGCAAAAGCATAATAGAACTTTGGAGGCACTTTTGAGGAATTTTTAGGAGTCAAAATCCACTTCTGAAAGAACAGTCAACTAGACCTATGTGTCTAGTTTCCAAAACATCTTGAATTTTTCAAAATTACCCACGGGAAGGCCTTCCAAAATCCATTCTCCCAAGATTACTCCAAAAGCGTAACATGGGCTCCAAAAAGGTGGCATAAACATGAAAATGGAGTGGTTTTTGAGTTTTTTCTTCAAAATTATAGCTTTTCATGCCATGGGGGTTCCTGATCTGTGTTCTACTCATCAAAATACATCCATCCATGTAAATAAATCATGATTAGGATGCCCCCAAAATAAGAGTAACAAAAGTTCGTTACCCTTCCATAATGAGAATTTTCCAAAATTGTGCAAAAATCACAAAAGATACCAAAATTGTTCAAAACTTCTCAAAAGTGGTTCTGTAGCACCTGTGAGTGATGGGCTAAACAACCAAAGAAGCTTCAACCAATAGGTCCAAGCTATAATTCTCTTTAAATTTCATTTGTGCTTCTTTTAGCCTTTTCTTCAATTGTTTTAGCCTTATTTGAGAAATTGTGTTCCTGGTGTGATAATGATTTGCCATGTGTATTTTCAGTTTATTGTCCCTCTTAGCCCTTTTCAAGAGCTTCTCCAAGTATTCATCACTAAAAGGATGAAACCGTAATGTGTTTGATGGGATGGGTATGTGTAGTGAAATCTAGAAAAAACATAGTGTAGGGATGGTGTAGGTTTAGAGGGTGAGATGGAGGGTTATGGAGCTAGAGAAAATTCTACAACAAATTCAGTAGATAGGGTGGCATGTTAGCTCCATGTTGTGGGTGAAATGAAGTGAAATGGATGTGAGGAGGGTGGTGAAATCAAGAAAACACAAGAAATTTCCAATTTATCACTCTGAAAATAGCTAGAAACTAGGGTTTAATGAGAATGACTGTTAGGGATGATATGGATGATGAGAGATGAGAGTGTGAGGTATATGAGAAGTGTAGGTTAGTGTTATATGGTAGGGTTTAGGGTTTATTCAAATAGATTAGGTTAGGGTTTATTCAAATGGATTCTTTCAATGACATGGAGAAGTGATGATATGGTGTAATATGGAGTGAGCATGAAAATGAATTGAAAACGTAATAACTTGACCAAGGGAGGGTATAAGAGTGATAACTTACTATTTGTGAGGGGTCCAAGGAGTAGTGGTCACAAGCCTTGAGCTTGTTTGAATGGATCTGAAGCCAAAAAAATATTTCTGGACCGTTTCTGTAGGTGAAACATCAAATTACATAAGCGTAACAACAATTCCCAGAAGCATAACAACTGGTTCCAGTAACGTAACAACTGAATTTCCAAAAATCTAGAATTTTCCAAAACAATTTTTGTAAAAATAAGGCTTAAAGATGGATCAATATATCTCTAACCATAACGTGTTTTGCAAAACTGAGAGAGAAGTGTGTTCTTTGGCATGTTATGCATAATAATCTCCTCTTGTTTTCCAAAATACTTTCCCATTAGCTCAAAATCCAAGTTTGAAGTTGATTGTTAAAAATTTGTAGAAGTGTAGCGCACTTTGAGTATAAGCATATCACCTACTTTGAGACAAATTTTGGAGGCCTTCCCAAAGGATTTTTGGGATGCAAGTGGTATGGATGGAAACCTTAGGATGTCTGCTACAAATTGGAGTCATCAAACACTGCAAAACCATGCTCCAAACCCCTGAACAATTGACTTGAAGACAACATGATCAAAAGTGCAGAAAATGACCTAGAGCAACTATATTTTTGGCATTTCTCTCAAACCATAACACCTGTGCATAAAATGAAGGAGGTTTTTGTTCTTTCGCCTATTTTTGACAAAAACCTCTTTCACTTTTGTAAAATTCATCTCCATTATTTCAAAAATTTATTTTGAATCCAAATTGTCCTTGTGTGCAATGTAAACCCTCGTTTGATCACAAAGCTCTAAAAATGATGCCATCGGTCTAAGTTGGCTCAAACCTATAATGGTGACCTCCCTTATGGACCTGTTCTCACCGTCCATAATGGATTTCAAGAAGGAAAGCCCTTGCTTGATGTAGTGGATAGGGAAGGTGGAAAATTAAGAAAACAAGGTATAGTGGTAGAGTGGTTTTATGGATAGAAATGAAGTAGAAGGAGGCTAGGGAAAAATCCCTAAAAAATTGAAGAGATAGGGTAATGAGTTGGCTACAGGATGCAAGTGGAATTTTTGGGAATGGGCATGCGAAAGGTACCCAAAAGGTCAAAACACGGTGTTTCACTAGTTTTTCTGCCAAAATGTAGTGAAAATTAGGGTTTTAATGAAATTGATGGAAAATAGGGTTGTGAGTGATAGGAGATGTTAGGGTATGGTGTATGAAGGTTATATGAAGGTTATAGATGGTTAGATTAGGGTTTTATCAGCTGAAACAAACAAAAGATGAAAAACACCAAAAACGTAGTGGAGGTAACCTAATGAAGGAAACTGCTCATTTGCTAATGAATTTTGACTTGAGATAGGTATGGAGGGTGTCCACTTATTGTTTAGGAAGTTTACAAACCTTTTTGCATTGGTTTTGAACCTTTTATAATTGATTTGGAGCTCAAACACCAAAAGAACAACACCTACACAACACACCCAGAAGCGCAACAAAGGTAGTGTTGGCACAAATTTGCTTATTTTTCTTCAACCCATGGCAGTTGTGGAGTATGATGGTGAGAAGAGAGGAGATCTTTACTTATTTCAATATCTTTTGTAACTCTCTATGAAAATGACTTATATGGTGAAAATGTGATTTTGTTCGCTTTCTTTTATGACATAATTGACTCTTATGGTGGCGAAACAAATGAGACTTAGACTTTGACCTAAATGAAGGTGTGGTGAATGACCTTAGACCCTAGATGATTGATGGATGGCATGACCTCTGAAATGATGATGACCATGAATGGAGTGAAGGGAGTAGCATTTCAGATGTAGACATATTCAGTGAACAAAATTTTATTTGAAAACTGACTTGAAACATGAAATTTTGACCTAGGTTCACTACTAAGTAAACCTGAAATAGTACATTTGATCAGTGAAAATTTGGACACTAACATTGGCTCCAACTCAGGATGTCAGCCCCTTCGAGAGGTTTCAAGAACACCATAGACCAAGTAGCCTCATCCATTGGGCAATGGATTCACTTAACTACAATCCTCAAACTGATTCAAATAAAACTGAAAACTGAATTGTACATCATCAACTGCAAAATCTACTGGAAACTGACACTGAAATAGATTCTTAGTGTTGAGCTTATTTATTACACCTTACCTACTCTAATTGATCCATAAATCACTTGATCAAGTGAATTCAAAGATCTAATGTAACTAATCAAGTAAATGAATACTGCTTGTATTCAGCTCCACCAGGCATAAAGAAAGATTGAGTAAATGGAAACTCAAAATGCAATCTGAGCCCAAAACCTGTGTTGGTGAAAAAAAAAAACTCCACCTTTTATGAAGCTTGCAAAAGACTCCCCAAGGGGTCTTGAAAATCATGAAGCATTACCTCTTGTTGATCAACAAAAAGAAGGGAAATTATTTCAAATATAATGAATGATTTTTCTTCTTCATTTGGTTGATCCCTCTTAAATAGAAATACAACAATGTGGTCTTCCATATTATCCACATCAAAGACAAGATTTGTATGTTCTTGTAGATCTTCAATTGAGGTAGCCAAATCAACATCAACACAAATATCTACAAGTGGCTTTTCATGTATATCAGAAAGAGAATTGTCTTGGCTGTGAAAAAATTCTACATCTTGACCCTTTGAAGGCTGCTAAACATGTTCATCAAACTCAAGACAACAAAACTGTTGTACATTGTTTATTACCTCAACAGATAAATCATGACTCTTTAGAGTTTCTTTACAAGAAAACTCAAAAAATTGATCTGTACATATTTCTTCTTGAATTAAAAACTTGGAAGAGGATAGAGATGAAGAGTAGCTAAACAAAAAATCTTCATATATATCTTGATCACTTGAATATTGGAAATATTTCTACAAATTATCATCATCTTCGAAATATGGAAGATCAATGTCATCCTTTGAAGAATTCTGCTCAATTTTGTTGTCATTCATGGAAGAATCCATTATCTTCTTGTGGCGGTGAAAAGGGTTTTCATTCAAAGCATCCATGAGTTCATCATCCATAAACTCTTCATTGCCATAAGCACTTTCTAGCTCTTGAATAAAATTCTCAAAGTGATCAAAAAAATCTTCAATTAAAAGAAAATAAGGATAAGTTTATGTATACTTCTCAAAAAATACTGAGTGAAAATCCTTGAGAGAATAAATACAAGCAGGAGGAAAGCTTTCATAACAAAACCATGATTTTTCTTCTAATGTGATCATGAACATCTTAATTAAACAATCTTCATGAAAATTAATCTTCAACTTATGCACATGCATATGAAATCTTATTCAATGAAGTGTGGCATCATCACCTTTTCCATCTCTGAATTTTGGCAAGTATGTTTTCTAATCTACTTGAGGCATGGGATCTGGAAAGCCTCGAACATGATCTCAATGCATAGGATCATACCTAGCATTACTTCTTGTGGTTGAATCCATCTTGAAAATATTGAAGTCACCAATAGTTCTTGAAGATACTAGTTTTTTAACAATGGAGTCATCATGAAAACTCTGAAATTTTAGATTATTCGCCACTAGAGTCGCCAGATGAAATATGCACATCCTTTCTTGTGTCTGGACACTATTCACCATCAAAAATCAGAGCTAATATTTGTCATTATTTCCCGAGAAATATTTAACCTTCCCTTCCCGACAATGGCGCCAAGAACGTTATCACTCCCCCCTTCTTCCCAAGGTTTTGAATGGAGCTGAAGGAAGGTAACCACAAACTAGGCTTTATGTTAGGTAGCTAGCCCTACTAGGACTAGATAGGGCTCTCTTGTTGTCACTTTTTCGGTCAAAGTAATGAATGAGTATCTAATGATATTAGGTTAGGTATGTAAGCTCAGTAAATACGATTTTTTTGATGTTTTTAGTGCTGGGTAGAAAAGTTAGTGAGTAGATCGTGTGTAAGGATTTTTATGTCTGAATCCAAAGGTCAATTTGCAGAGAATATGTGAGGCTAGGTAGGTAGCTTGAAAGGAATTTTTAATTGGTTATTGAGTATAGGATGAAGTGAGAGAGAGTCTGAATGAGCACTAAGGTGGATTCATTCATTTAGAAGTGAATATACATATCATGTAAATCTTGCCTAAACCAGAGCATGAACATACACGATTTATGCTTATAAAATTACAAGATAAACATATGGAAATTTGTATCTACAAGAAGAATATATATCATTTAGCATGAATAGATAAACATACATAAGAAGAAAAAATGCTCCAATGCATACCACAAGATTCTCAACACAAGTTCTGCAAATTTGTCTCTGATTTCATTCCAAAATTTTGATTACAATAGCTCCACTGAAAAATAAGACTATCTATCTCAAAAAAAGACTAGAGAGAGTTTACTTATAGAAACTATGGACTATGACACCTCATCAGGTCGAAATCCCATCCAAAATGGATCATAAATACACAAGATGAGTCATTTCCTAGATTTTAGGGAGGTTAGAAACCATTCCCTGAATTTTAGCTATGAACTAGGAGTGTTTGTCCCTTACATTAATTACATATTCCCTCATGATAGGAGGCAAAAACCAACTCAATAACTCTAATTCCAACTCATAGGACATCAAAACCTCGAATTTGTGACCATTTTTTAGCTTGACAAGTGTCATGAGGAATCCAATGTTGATTTGTGACATTTTTGACACAAGGGTAACAAAAAATTGAAGAAGCGTAATAGAACTTTGAATGCACTTTTAGGCGTCAAAATACACTTATTAAAGAATGGTCAATTATCCGTGTGTGTCTAGTTTCTATAATAGCTTGAATTTTGCAAAATTACCCATGGGAATATCTTCAAACATCCATTCTCCCAAGGTTCCTCCAAAAGCATAACAGAGGCTCCAAAAAGGTAGTAGAAACATGAAAAATAAGTGGTTTTAAAGATTTTTATCCAAAATTACAACATGTCATGCCATGGGGGTTCCTGATCTATGATGTAATCATCAAAATACATCCATCCACATAAATAAATCATTATTTGGATGCCCCCAAAATAAGAGTAACAAAACTTCTTTACACTTATGCAATGAGAATTTTCCAGAATTGTGCAAAAATCACAAAAAATACCAAAATTGTTCAAAACTTCTGAGAATTGGTTCTATAACACCTGTGAGTAATGGGATAAATATCCAAATAAGCTTCAACCAATAGGTCCAAGCTATCTTTCTCTTTAAGTTTCATTTGTGCTTTTAGCCTTTTCTTCAATTGTTTTAGCCTTATTTGAGAAATTGTGTTCCTGGTGCGATAATGATTTTCCATGTGTCTTTGCAGTTTAGTGTCCCTGTTAGCCCTTTTCAAGAGCTTCTCCAAGTTTTCATCACTGAAAGGATGAAACCCTAATATTTTTGATGGGATGGGTATGTGTAGTGAAATCTGGAAAAAACAGAGTGTAGGGATGGTGTAGGTTTAGAGGGTGAGATGTAGGATTATGGAGCTAGAGAAAATTCTACAAAAAAATCAATGTATAGGGTGGCATGTTAGCTCCATGTTGTGGGTGAAATGAAGTGAAATGGATGTGAGGAGGGTGGTGAAATCAAGAAAAAATAGGAAATTTCCAATTTATCACTCCGAAAATAGCTAAAAACTAGGGTTTAATGATAATGATTGTTGGGGATGATATGGATGATGAGAGATGAGAGTGTGAGGTATATGAGAAATGTAGGGTAGTGTTAGATGGTATGGTTTAGGTTTCATTAAAATGGAGTCTTTCAATGACATGGAGAAGTGATGATATGGTGTAATATGGAGTGAGCATGAAAATGAATTGAAAACTTAATAACTTGACCAAGGGAGGGTATAAGACTGATAACTCACTGTTTTTGAGGGGTCCACGAAGTAGTGGTCACAAGCCTTGAGCTTGTTTGAATGGATTTGAAGCCAAAAACCTAATTATGGACCCTTTCTGGAGTTGAAACACCAAATTAAAGAAGTGTAACAAGACTTTCTAGAAGCGTAACAACACTTCCCATAAGCATAACAACTGGTTCTAGAAACGTAACAACTGAATTACCAAAAATCCATAATTTTCCAAACCAATTTCTGCAAAAATATGGCTTAAAGATGGATCAATATCTCTCTAAACATAACTAATTTTGCAAACCTGGGATAGGTTTGTCTTTCTTGGCATGCTATGCACAATAACCTCCTCCATTTTTCCAAAATACTTTCCCATTAGCTCATAATCCAAGTTTGAATCTGATCACTCAAAATTTGCGGAAGCGTAGTGCACTCTAAGTAGAAGTGTAGCACCTACTTTGAGAGGGATTTTGGAGACCTTCCTAGATTATTTTTGGGATGCAAGTGGTATGGTTGGAAATCTTATCATGTCTGCTCGAAAATGGAGTCATCAAGCACTGCAAAACCCTGCTCCAAACTCCTGAACAATTGACTTGAATACAACCTGTTCAAAAGTGCAGAAAATGACCTGGAGAAACTATAAATTTTGCATTTATCTCAAACCATAATACCCGCGCATAAACTGAAGGAGGTTTTCTTTTCTTTGGCCTATGGTTGACAAAAACCTCTTTCATTTTTCTAAAATTCACCGCCATTACTTCAGAAACTGATTTTGAAGCCAATCTTTCACTGTGTGCAATGTAAACCCTGGTTTGATCATGAAGCTCTAAAATTGATGCCATGGGTCTGAGTTGGCTCAAACCTGGAATGTTGACCTCGCTTATCGACCTTATTCTCACCCTCCATCATGTTTTTCAACAAGGAAAGCCCTAGCTTGATATAGCGGATAGGGAAGGTGGAAAATTAGGAAAACAGGGGATAGTGGTAGAGTGGGTTTACGAACAGAAATGAAGTGGAAGGGGGCTAGGGAAAAATCCATAAAACATTGAGGAGATATGGTGATGAGTTGGCTAGAGGATGCAAATGGAATTTTTTGGACTGGGCATGTGAAAGGTACCCAAAAGGTCAAAACACAAGGTTTCACTAGTTTTTTTGCCAAAATGTAGTGAAAACTAAGGTTTTAATGAAATTGATGGAAAAGAGGGTTGTGAGTGATAGGATATGTTAGGGTATGGTGTCTGAAGTTTATATGAAGGTTTTATATGGTTATATTATGGTTTTATCAATTGAAACAAACAAAATATGAAAAACACCAAAAACGTAGTGGAAGTAACCTAACAAAGTAAACCACTCATTTTTTGATAAATTTTGACTTGAGAGAGGTATGGAGGGTGTCCAATTACTATTTAGGAAGTGTATGAACCTTTTTGTAGTGTTTTTTAACCTTGGAGAACTGATTTGGAGCTCAAACACCAAAAGCACAGCACCTGTGCAGCACACCTAGAAGCGTAGCACATGTAGTGTTGGCACAAATTTTCTTATTTTTCTTCAGCCCATGGCAGATGTGGAGTATGATGATGAGAAGAGAGGAGATCTTTACTTATTTCCCTATCTTTGCTAACTCCTTATGCAAATGACTTGTATGGTGAAAATGAGATTTTGTTCGATTTCTTTTATGACATAATTGATTCTTATGGTGGTGAAACAAATGAAACCTAGACTTTGACCTAAATAAAGGTGTGGTGAATGACCTCAGACCCTATATGATTGATGTATGACATGACCTCTAAAATTATGATGACCATGAATGGAGTGAAGGGAGTAGCATTTCAGAACTAGACATATTCAGTGAAGAAAATTTTATTTGAAAACTGACTTGAAACATGAAATTTTGACCTAGGACCACTACTAAGTAAACGTGAAAGAGTAAATTTGATCATTGCAAATTTGGACACTAACATGTAGATATACTATTACTTTCCAGTATCATCTTAAGTTCATGATTCCTTTTAAGGATAATTATAAGATGAACCTCCCTTTCTACCAGTTAAAAAGTTTAACCATAATGGCCAAAAATGTTTAGGCTCGACCTAAAAATGGTGAGACCAGTATGTTTCACCGTGGTTTGATAAAAAATTGGTAGAAGAATAATTATAGAGAGAGAAAGATGTGGGAGGAGTTCCTTTTCTGGGATGGATTTGGTTAGACATCTCTATCGTCTCCCTTGAAGCATCCATCATCTATGTTAAAGAGAAAGAGAGTTTCAAACGATGAGTTTTCATATGAATATTTGGTATGCGGAGGAAATGAGAAAGACTCCTACATTTAAGAAAAATAAAACTCTCTAATAATAAACAATAAATGACCCCCTATTTTAAAAGGAAGAAGAAGTAGTGGATGAGAGGGACAAAAACCTTCGTCCACAGCGGAGGAAGTCTCAATTATAGAGAAGAAAACTCAAAAAGGGAAAAGTCACAAGAAAAGATAGAAGAAGGTTCTCATGCAGAAGAAAGGGAAAAATAAAGAGGTGTCGAAAGAAACTTCTCTTGTGACTTACCCTGATGAGTTGAATTCAGAGAAGAAACCTAATTCTAGAGGAAATTTAGACATTGTGGTGGTCATTAGGAGTTTAACTCGCTGACCCCACACCTGTTCGTCAGTTAAACAGTCTGCAAGCCAAGAAGGGACAAATGAACCCGCAAAAAACTCAATGATCTCAGCCAAGGAGTCAGATTTTTTGAAAATGGTATCACATGTATGCCATGAAGTTAGTCAAAGTTTTCTTCATTTACCATATTCTAACTTTGAAGGAGGATCTGAGGGTCTTGTTTCAAAATATGAATCGATAAATGATCGGAATGATATTGTGGGAGATGTTTCTAATGAAAATGTTGAAGATTCCTCACCCCTAGATGGTCTTGACATATAAGTAGACAAGGAAGTTCAGGCACCAAGTGCCCATGAGGATAAATTCATAGAAATAGTTCTAGTATTGAAGTTATCTAAAGCTGGTGTAAAGAAAAATATGGAAGTTGCTAATAGTCTTAAATTGGAAGGGTATGTTAAGATTGTGGAATCAACCTGAAAGATGGAAGCCTACAAGGAATATGTGGAGTCTTTATTAGGTGAGTCCGTGGATTTGAATTTACCTCTATCGACAATGAAGGAAAAAAATGCTGGAAAGAAGGGAGTGTCGAATTATCCTAAGTTAGAAGAGGTTAAGACTACTGAGGAGTTGCTAGAGGTTGATACTAAAATATTAGTAGACATAGAGCGAAATCAAGTATGATTAGGAAAGAATATGAAGATAAAGAAAATCTAAATGAAGGGAATTTAAGGTTGAGTGCATTCAACTGGAACTAGAGAATCGATATTTGACTCAAAACAATGATCATTTGAGAAAATATTGAGATTGGTTGGTTGTTCGAAGTTAGATACTAGTTTAGTAGGACTAGCTATGGTAGACAAAGATTGACTGCTTGATGCAATATTTTCAAAGAATGGAAGATAAATACTCCTCAAGGAAACAAGAGGGGATTGAAGTGAAACTTGACCACCTGGGTCAATATTTGGAGGGAAATAAGCACGAGGACAAGCAACTATCTAAGCGTGAGGTAAACGAAGAGCCTCAAAATAAGCTTGTTCAAATCGTATCCCAACCATCTCCCGTGCCTCAAAATCCCAAGCCTCGCATTACATTTCCTTACACTTTATTGTTAATTCTTGTCATTATGTTCCTTTAATTGAATCTCAAATACTAAAGGCGATTATTGCTATTTTATGTGTTTCTTGTTGAATTGATTTGCATTTCAATAATTTTTTGCTTATTGAATGGTTGTGAGGCATTGCAGTCTCCATTTTTCCTAAGTCCTATGGTGGATGATTTCTAGTTACTGGATCAAGCACTATGTTACATCTACCGGAAGGAGCCATCCCGTATAACTATGGGAAGGAAGGATGTAATGTTTAATTTATATGATAGCTTGGATACTTATGACCATGACCTGCATAGTCAAAGAATTTTCCATTTTGGTATCTTTTTATATTTTGTGAGTTTTATTTAGAACAAGACCATTCAACAATAGATAGGAAATTTCGTCCACTGTCATTTTTGTAAAGGTTGGCCGCTTATTTATAAAGCTTTTCCTTTTTCTTTGGAATATATTGGTCGATGATAGTATTATATATTTCTCTATAACTAGCAGAAGAAAGTTATCCATAATTTTATTGTCAGACTATTGAAGCGACTGAATTAAGTTCTAGAATCTATATTATATTTTGATGACCATGTAATATAATTTGCATTTTTTTTTGTTTCACTTGTTGGGGTAACAAGTTATTTTACATGCAATGCTTCCAGCCAGGAAGGCCCCCCTAGTCAGGAATGCACTTGCATGGATTATGTGTGTTTAATATATCTAATTTGATTCTTTATGATTTCCATGGATTTAAATGTTAATAGTGTGAAATCATTATTTTTTATTACTCTTGTTACAATTGATTACTATGATTGATTATTTTTTGAGCATCACATTTGGATTTGAATGAGCATGATTGTTACTTTGTGTTAAGGGGCCCCGATCGTGTGTTTACTAAGAGACTACTAACCCATGGATCTACCTATTAGTGTCAGTATTTTCATCTTGCCATCAGTGATAAAAAAAATACTCTTTTTATATCATTTTAGGAGTCCCACTCAGAAATGTTTTTATCATTCCATTAGGTCATGCAAAAAATCTACTCATTGATGATAGCCCTAGTCAAAAAATGATTCTCTTCCTCAAAAATTCATAGTTGCTGGCCCACCTTCATGTCTTGTTGAGCATACTTCAGTCGTGGAAGTCCATTTAATCATGCCATTATGTCAGTGAGGTCACCATGAAGTCTGGTCACTCAAGGTCTTCATTAGGTCTCTAGGTTTTCATTTTCCAAGGTCCAATATAACACCATTTCATTGCATAAGGTCAGAAAAAGTATGAGAGTGATCCAAATAATATCCCTTTACCATCTAAAGGGGATTTTCAAGCATGATCAATATATAAAGAAAACAAGACAGAGTTAAAGGGTATTTTGCAAAGTTTCAAAAGTGAATTTGAACATAGCAAAGTGGGTCCCAAGAACTATTTCATTGAATACAACAAGTATAAAGGCCATTAAAACATCAAAGAGGCTCTCATTTTCTTTCCAAGCCATCAATATCACCCTCACCTACACTCCATATACCTCCTCTAACCTTTTCCCAAGCCCATTCCTCTCATTTCCCTCACTTTCCTACAAGCCCTAGCCTATTGCTACACTTTTGACACCCTCCTAGGTTAGGGCTATGTTTTTCCCCTTTGTACCCCTTCCCCTCACTCATTTCTAGAAATTCCACCTCCCCACACTCTCTAACATTTATCCCTATCCCCCAAAATTTCCCCAAGAATTTAGAGAACCCCTAACACCTTCATTCCCCTTCCTCTACAAGATCCTCTGTTTTCCCGACACTTCTAGAGTGACCTTGGGAAAATGAAATTTTATCTGAGCTTGATTATCCAAATGACTTTCTTGATAAGTCAAATGATAACTAGACTAGAATATTTTTCCAAAGAGCTATCATGAGCTCAATTTGGAATTGATGAAGGCCTCCAAAAGTTTCCTGCAAGAGCACACTTCATTTTTTCACCCTCATTCTGCACATTTTTACCAGTCTTGGGAGAATTGCTTTTTGAGGGGCTATAATTGATCATTTTCAGTACTTGATAGGTCCATTATGTATCCAAGAGAGATTTATTTCCAATGATCTATCATGAGCTCAATTTGAAGCTCGAGAAGGCCTCCAAAAGTGGCCTACAAGACAACGTTGTGCGCATGTGTGTTGCACTGCGCATTTCTTCTTGGTGTTGCATGCCTGCTTTATGCACTGCACGCTTGCCTTATGCGCTGCACACCTTCTTTATGCACTGCGTGCTTGCCTGTTTTCCTCATAAATTGCCAGAAACATCTCAAATATTCATTCCATTGCCTCCAGACTTCAACAATGGTGCCCATGGCCTCCAGGAAAGTAGGTAAGCTATGATTGCTCTATTCCTCTTCTCCATCAAGTTGATTTTGCATTTGTGAAGTTTGTTAAAGGAAATTGATGTCTTTATTCAAGTTTAAAATCCTATTTTACCAAAAAAATTCCTATTACATTCTCAAATCCCAAATTACAGTCCCTAAATTTTCAGTACCCTTCCCACATTGTAAAAACCATTTCCTAAAACCCTACATTACATTTCTCTTTCTCTAAAGCCTTTCACCCCTTAAAACCCTAAGCCCTAGGTACATTATTTTCCTAGGCTCCCAAATCCCTAAACTATAATTAAATTCCCTATTCCAAACCCTTCTACATTCCTACTCCTTTTCAGTCCCCTCAAATCATAAACCTGTTCCCCCATCTCCCTAAATTTCCCTATCTCATTCCTCACTCCCCAAAATTTCATTTTCATTCCATTACACCTCCCTAGGGTTTTAACACCAATACACCATGGAAGAAGAACAAAAAAAATATAGTGAGGGATAATAAAGAGAGGAGAAAAGACACCAAAAAGGAGGGTGAGTCTCAAGGATTGAGCCATTAGACACCAAGGAGTTGATACCATTACCCCTAGTAGTCAAATGTTTTCAAACATGTGGGTTATTATAAGTTTTGTAAAATGGTCCAAAGAGTGGAGGTAGGTTTTCATGAGAATATCATAGACATATTTGCCACCACTTTGAAAGGAGACAAGGCCATAATTGTAGGTTTTGAATTCATATTCTCAGTAGATACCATATCTCAGCCATAGACATGCCCAACCAAGGTGAGAAATGGTTTAAAAAACCTAGACCTGGATGTTCGAAACTACAAACCCTAATCAAGCAGGAAGAGAAGGGTAAGTTTGATTTTCTCATTGATGCATCAAATATAGCATAAAATACCATATCAGGTCTCCATGAACTAAGTCTGAAACAATTTTGAGGAAATTTGAAGAAAATTTGGGAAATTTGAAAAACTCTTTGAAGGCACATTTTCCAGAAATGTCTTGTTTGGTCACCATGTTTCAGAACATATTGTGGCCAAAAAAAAATTAATTTTGGGAAACTGGTCGAGGTTTCTATTCCTAAGATATCAAGGTACAAAAACCTATCTCACTTTTTACACGGGTATTGCAGAATGAGAGAGTCATTCACATATTCAAAACCTATTTTTCTTCCTATGCAAAATCTTGTTTAAGACACCCTTTTGCAGAGAATATTGTGGCAAAAAGAAACTGAATTTGGAGAAACGGGAGGAGGTTTTTGTTCAAAACCTACCAAAGTACAAAAACCGCTCTCTGTTTTGAAAAAAACCTCATGGTTGGTGAGATATCACTCCATCTTGGAGGTTAATTGTTCTAGAAAATTCAGATTTTTTGCATAGATGGAATGCTAGGCACTGCCCTTTTGTTTGAGGCATCTATTTGCCAAACGAAGACCACTGTTGGATTAATAATGATGAATAAATGTAGGAAAACCACTTTTCTAGCCTTTTTTGGACAATTGGCAGGTGAAAATGTGAAAAAACACTCGAAAAATCAACGTTCTCCCTACTTTTTTGCCTAGGCACTGCGCATTTGGCAGTCTTGGGAGAATCCATTTTTGACAGGTCAAATCAAGTCCATTCTACAAAATAAAGGCATATTTGGAAATTAGACAGGATAATATTTCCAAAGAGCCATCTTGGGCCCAATTTGGATACCGGGAAGGCACCCAAAATCAGGCTGCAACATGGATGACATGTTTGACAAAGGGATGGCGCGTTTGATAGTTGTTTGATTTTTATGTTTTTTTATGAAAAATTGACTTTTTAACTTAGGGATCATGTTTTTAACTCTGAAAATCAATGATGTAAATGTAATTATGGTGTTTTTACTATTACCTAGGGTAAACACATTAGGTAAATGAACTCAATGAGGTGTAATGAATCAGTTTGAAAAAAGTTAGGGTTTAGTCACTTGGACCTCCCTACACTTCATATTTCAACTCAGTCTTTCGTGGAACTGCTCTTCCTCTCATGGATTCGACCCCTGAGGCTGGGAGGAGTTTGTTTCAGGCATATATCATGTAGTTTTTTAGTCATTTTACAAGTTGGAATTATTTGGATGTTGTTGTATTGATCAAGGACTATATTGTAATTAGTTTGGCGAGAAATTAATGAAGAATTGCAGCTATTTCATTGGGATACTTGTGGTATGGATGTTTAGCATTGTTTCTTCTCTTTATTCATTTGTATGAATGTTTTGTAAGCTCATAAACCATTTCATGTCTATTATATGGTGATTTTCATGTTGATAGGTAGAATACATGTTCTTTCATGCTCTGTTTTGGGAAAGTCTTCATAATTTGTTCATTTTATTTAGTTTAGGAAGAACACATCTCTTATGTGCTTCCTAGCTTCTCATCATTCTGAAACTCTCACAAAATCACCTGAAAGTGCTAAGCTTTCGACCTACCTTTCCCCATTGAATGGACTGCAATTCCCATCTTATTTTCCCTACCTAGCCTCTTTGACCTAATCCTCCTCCAACAAACCCAATCAAAACGAAACAAACCCTTCTATGTTTCATAGCTAGCCTAAAACCTTTTCATCCAGCCCTCTTGGCTATGATTTTTATGGAGAGAGCCCTCTCCGACTTGGTAGGGCTGGATAGCAAGCCAAAATATTAGTCTATGGTTACCTCTGTTGGGATTTCTTCTTCAGCCTTAGAGATATGGTAGAGTGATAACACTACCAAAGGGTTGAAATATACCCCTAGGACTTGGACACGTAGTTCTCTTAATTTCATAGTTTTTTTATTCTTTTTAACATGAGTGTGAATTGATGGTTAGTTGTTATTATAACAAGACCCTGTCATACATTATTGAATGAGATTTTTTTTCAAATATTGGTGAATATTGAATATATGTTAATAAAATGAAGTATGAATTGTTTCCGATAGAAATGAATTATTGATTGAATGATACAACACGTGATAGAATCTACAAATCAAATATGATCCTGCATATATTGTGGGGTGCCTCATTAGCCATGAACACCATTTTGGATTGGAAAGAATCATATTAAAAATACTCAATCATGATCTAAACATGCATAACATTTGGTTTTACTCATCAATAACAAAGAATATATAGATCATATCACATCACAATAGATCATAAGAAAAGTTAATAAGCACATGACTGAAAAGATAGAGAGAGACATCATTGTCATGCAAAAAATAGAGATATGTATATATCATCATATATATGCTTAAAAAAATACATTAGTATGGGTTGGTGGCCATCACTTGGGCTACATAAAAAATAAGGAGTGGATTATATACATCTACTATGGGAATTCTCCTCTAGATTACCCTCACATACAAAATACAATGTATATAATAAGAACCCCATATATGGGGAAAATAATGTTGGGTGTTCCCATTGACCATCCCTCTATCTTACTAGAGGTGCCTCTCTCACATCTTGGGTAGCACCCCAAGGAACCAAAATTAGAATGGTTATTATTGACACCATTGTCGCCCACCTTAGTGTTTAGCACCACTCTCTCTATGGGGGAAACATAAGAATCCACCATGTCCTCCTCTAGGCCTACCCAACCATCCTTCAAAACTCTTCAAAGCATGAAATCCATCCTCTGTTGGAGATATGTGTCGTAAATATACAATTGGGAATTATCCTCACAGAGACATCATATCTCCTCATCTCACTCATCTCCATCTCTCCTCTCCATGGGGGCTTGTGAAGACTCACCCTCATGATCATGATGGCACTTCGACCATGGCCTCTACACCCCCTCAAGATCCCCCTCTGCATGTTGGATCTACCTAATCCATCATAGGAAAGGAAATTCAACTCTCCCCTTTGAATTGTCATGGATTGTAGGTATTTCTCATTAATATGGTCCTATATATATAACAATAGACCACAAGTAAGGCTAGCTAAATAACAGATATCATGAAATTAAAAATAAATACTACTAAATAGTATAACTAAAAACTATGCACTTGAGGGTTCCCAGGCATCCCGAGCGGTAGGATAGTCTTTGGGTCTCACTAAAAATCCATCTCTATGTATGAGAATTATATAATAACCTATGGAATATATATTCGCCAATCATCCACCTTAGTCCAATAATAGTTTCTCGTCCCCTTTCCCTCTCTAATCGTCAAGACCTCCCACTACATCATCCTAGGATAGGTGAAATCATCTTGACATTGATTTAGGGCATTATCAACACAACCTCCTTGAAGAAGAAGCTACACAGAAATGAATAAAAAATGAACTCATGCACACTTTACATCAACAATGAGACTAACATGGCCTAGTCCAAGTGCTACCAACCAAAGAACATCCCTTGCAACATCCTATCGAGAATGCCCATCTAGGCCCTAGTAATCCCATCAGTGGTTGCTTGCCCATACGTCCACATGAGAAATGCAACAACTTCTTGGATTCTCACATGAATCTAGCTCATATTCATGGTTCCACCTCACATTGTTTCTCCATCACCATAAATTTATTCCCACTCCTCCACAATATCCTTACCAAGAAGCGCCTTTTGTGGGATATCCTCCCCACATAGCTACAAACTAGTCAGAAATAATATATATATATCTCTCTCTCTCTCTCTCTCTCTATATATATATATATATATATATATATATATATATATATATATATTTATTTATTTTCTCCCCTCGCACCTCAAAGGAATCATGGTTTGGCATACATAACCCAAGAAAAAATGTAGTATATCTTCTCAACACTTGATCAAGGGGCACCAATAGAATTAAGTAAAACCTAGCAGGAAAATTCTCACTGGGCTTGTGGGGAGGTCCACAGTGCATCTTGGATGTATGTATAGTGTTTCTCTTGCCAATGTAACACCATAATGACTCCTTGTAATGCAACCATCATTTTAGCCTCCCCTCACCTCCCCCCCCCCCCAAAAAAAATAACACAGCCCATCTACATGACCCATTACCACTCAATCATATGGATTCACGTGATTAGTCACCCCTTAGTCATGTGGATATCCATTCAAATATACCAAATACAATTGTGTATACATGTGCAATTATGCATTTCCTAATCATGTATATTGGTGCAAGTGTCCTATGAATAACCATGTGAACACCCACGCAGTTATCCTTGATAAAATCACACACACTCGCACAACACTAAAATCCTACTCCATGATTTTCTATCAATTGGAGAAGTTACTACTGACATGGAACACACCCTTATTCCACATGGAGGTATTACATGTTAAATATCAGATTGTTTTATGTTGTATCAATTATTTTAACCCAATTCAATACTTCAATTAACAATATTTTTCAATACCAATTAATCTTTCCAATCATCAATAGTAATTTAAGATAGAAAAATAAATGTAATGACAAAGGAGACAATCAACATATCACCAAGAGATACTAGATTTGGTCAAAGACCAGGGAAAAACCTCACTACGAGGAAATCTCTTTGAAAATTATTCTTCTATTAGATTGTTATAAAATGTTCAGTAGAGACTACAATGAGCCCAATAAAAAATCATCCAATAACATTTAGAAATATGTTCTCAGCATCAGTATATGTTAGAGACAAATTTTCCTATCTTCCATCAACTGTGGTCAGCTGGGGTCAACTATCAAAATTTTCCCTAATTTCTGATCACATGGAGAAAGAGATCATGCATGCGACTGATAGCTTCCAGTCGCTCCCTTGAGCCTGTAAGCATGTGAATGCAGTCAGAGTTCTCCTTTGGCAAGCCTGAAACTATGACCCAAAACCCTAGAAACACGTGTGAGCTCCAGGCCCTATAATATCAAACTTGTGCAAACCTATTTCGTTGACGCAACTTCATACCTGTGCAAACCAATCAATGAAGAATAGAAGAAGAAGATGCTAGGTGATGTATAAATGAGCTTGAGGTCACTTGTATTTATAGGCTTCCAAGGGTGACCAATTTCCTGTTAGGGTCGACCTATCCATATGTACGTATGTGGGATTTTCTTCATAAATTCACTTTCCCTTATCTGATTTGAGTGGTTCAAAAGTCAAAATTGGTCCTCTTGAAAAGATGAATATATTACCATGGTTGGAATTTGTCACTAATATTCCAAAATTAACATTACAAGGCCATGGAAAAAAATTGTCACCACCATTCTAAACAATGAAAAAGTACATGGTTTTGATGAGCTATTGGATAGATGCACTCAAGGGGAAATAAGAATGTGGAGAGAGATAAGTATGTTAATGGAAGTGAACTTAATAATTTATCTACACATGCTAAAAGGAGAAATTATCTTGGTCCATCAAATTAAAGAAGAAATAGTTTTTGATCTAATAAGGGATTTAAAGGAAAAGGCAAAGGAAGAAGGCTTCAATTGCAACAAGTTTGGCCACTATGCTAGAGAATTCCCTCACAAGAAGAAACCTCTAAGGGACAAAAACTACAATCAAAGAAACAATATGTATATTTACAAAGGGAAATGGAATTCTCTTGCTGCTCAAGAACGAAATACTTGACCTCCCAAGAGCACAAGAAATGTTAGTATGCTGAAAATAATGTTGTTGAAAACAAATATGAGTATTATATCATTTTTTCTTTATCTACTACCTCTCCTTTGGAGACCTTAGATTAGTGGTTAATTGATAGTGGAGCTTGAAAGAATTTCACTGGATATAAGGAGATTTTCTCAAATTTAGTTGAGAGGAAGACTAATCTAAATATTATTTTTGGAGATAATGCCACCTACCCCATGAAAGGAAGAGTAATTGTCACTCTTTATTTGAAATATGGTCAAACCATACTTCTTTAATATGTTTTGTATGTGCTTATTTTGAAGAGGAATTCGATATCTATTTATATAATGGAGAATAAAGGATTCAAGGTAACTTTCACTAATGGAAAGGTATGTGCATGGATAAGAACTTTAGACATTATTTTACTCTTGGGTTTAGTGTTGATGGTATTTATCAAGTTGGTGGAATTCCTTTGGGAGCTTTGGAAAATGACACCTCTATTCGATATGTGAAATGGCACTAGAGATTTTCTCATTTACATTACAAAGCCTTACCAAGTGTAAGGAAGATGGTCACAAGGAATTCAAAATTTCATATGAATCATGAAGGAGTTTGTCAAGGTTTCACAACAAGAAATTATATAGAGGGACCATTCCCTTCTAGTGAGAGCAAGACTACTGATATTCTTCAATTGATCCATTCTAACATGGTTGTTTTTTTCCTATGACTTCATTGGGAGGATAATTATACTATGTGACATTTCTGGATGATTTTTCCCACAAAACTTGGATTTATTTCTTGAAGAAGAAGGATGAAATATTTAGATGGTTTATCTCTTTCAAATCATTGGTGGAGAATCATACAGGCAAGAATATCAAGACATTGAGAACCAAGAATGGAGTTGAATATGAATATAATGAATTCAGTGAATTTTTCAAATAGGAAGGTATCAAGAGTGAGCTCACTGTTCCATACAATACACAAAAAAATGGAGTTGCTAAGAGAAATAATCGTACAATTATGGAAGCCACCCATGCCATGATTCATGATGAAGGCATACAATAGTTTTTATGGGGAGAAGTTGCAGAAACTACTAATATGTATGTTCAAAATAGGAATCCTCATAAAAGCTTGGATTTAAAGACACCCAAAGAAATCTTCACTAACCCTATCATTTATCAATATAAGAGGGAGTTGACTTATGTATTCAAGATGAAGGACCTAGGATTGATGCATTACTTCCTAGGCTTAGTGGTTTGGAAAAATCCAAGTGATATTTTCCTTTGTAAAGGAAAATATATTGTGAATTTGTTAGAAAAATGTGGCATGGTGGATTGAAAGTATGTGACTACACCGATGAAACTAAATTTCAAGAAGCTATGTGCATGGAAGTTTTGTTGGTCTAGTTTTGGAAAATCCTACCAAATATAGACGATTTCTTGGATCAATGATGTTTTTGGTGAACACACAACCAGACATATGATTTTCTATTAATACATTGAGTCAATTTATGATTGAGCCTCATCATATACATTGGTTACTACAAGGAATCATATAAGATATCTTCATGGTACTATTAACCATGGCCTAAGGTACATTTTCTAGGATCTAAGATTACAAGGATATACTGATGCTCATTGGGTTGACAATGTGGTGGATATAACATTCACATATGGATTTTGTTTCTCTTTGGGATCTTCTTCCATCTCATGGATGAGTTGAAAAATAACTCTATTGCACTAAGCACCATTGAGGTTGAATATATTGCAGTTAGTATGGCTTGTTGTGAAGCCATTTGGTTGAGGAAGCTCTTTAGTGAGCTATTTGAGCATGTTTTGGATACCACCATAATTTATTATGATAGTCAAAGTGATATTATCCTTTCAGAGAATTCCATTTTAAATGACAGATCCGAGGCACCATTTTATCTGAAATATGGTACAATGGGGAGCAATAAGGCTCCAACACATCAGGAGGGATGAACAGGTTATTGACATCCTCACAAATCCTTTGGTAAAGGAAAATTTCTTAGCCTTCAAAGAGAGACTTACATTCATGGAAAAACCCTCCCATGGGGGTCCTGATTGAGTTGGACATTGAGCTCTGGACTCCTTGGGGCTTGGGGTACTTATTGGAGCTATATGAGCACAGGGTGAGTGGTTCACATTCCACTGTGGAGTACATACCCCAAAATGTAAGCATAGGGTGAGTGGTTCACCTTCCTCTCTGAAGAGTCATGTCTCTAAGGACATGATGACCATTCATTGAAAATAGCTTATACTCATGTAGATAACATATTAACCATAAGTTACTATCCACCATAATTTAAGCAAGTATTTACGTAAAGTATGGGATAAGGAAAAATATCTAAATAAATGATGCTTACTAGGAGTTACTTTCCACCATTATTTACGATCTATTAACCACTTTAACAAATATGGGTAAAAATGTAAATGTGCAAACTTACAAAGATATGTGATCCAATTTACAAAGAGACATGTCTCTTGGGTATCTTAAGTATAAAATTCACTTGAAACTTTTCATTTTACAAAATTCACTTATCATCTCATATATTCTTGTACTTATTGTTGATGTTCTATCTACAATTACTTTCAATAATGATGTAAAGTGAATGCTATTGAAGTTTTAATGTGATTTCTATTGGAATCTGAAGTAAAGTTGTTATTGGGATAATAAGACATTGAATTAATTGTTGCAAGCATATAACATACCATAAAATTTAAAATAAAAATACAAATGATGTGGCTTTGTGAGTTGCACTCCTTTTATATGTCATGTTGTTCAATTTAATTTCTAACCATATGGGAGCCCAGGAGTTTCATTTATTGAACCACTTATGCTATTGGAATCAACGTGTTCCACCATACATGTTGGTATGCTTCTTTCTTCAACTTCAAATTCTCACCTCGAGGCCCTCATATTTATCATCCCTATACATAGGTGTGACCAAAAGTTGTTTCAATTCTTTCATGTGTTTTTCATATTTCAACTGTATATCATCAATTATTTTAATTCAAATAATTGGTTTTTGTGCACATGAATCCATTTACTATTTATTCCAATCCCATAGGCACATGATATAGAGTAGTGTTAAATATGAAATACTTCAACTATCATATTAAGTACCCTCTCTATGTTACTTTCATTTACCATTTCACTCCCTTCGATATCACCATAGGTTCCCCTTTACCACACCTTCATCACCTCCTCCTCAGTTATATGGTCACATATAATATATAATTTCCCACCCACATGGAACACCTCACCCTGTAGCACCAATTATATTACCGACATCTATGCTACATCACCATCCATACTAGGATTTTTTCATTCACATTTATTAAGAAAAAATCTCATGCTTCTTTCTCATCATTTTCATAACCCATTCCCTCATAATCCCAAACACTACTTTTATATTTCATCATTAATGCAATACCAAATTCACATTTGGCCTCTCTTACCCCCAACATTTGTATACTATTTATGTAATTACCTACTATTCACTAACCCACATGAAGAATAGCCAATGGGTCCCACACCCTTTGCAGTTTAACACTTGCACCACCATGCAAGTCACCATTTTGACTAGGGTACCCATATCCATTTTTTGTACATTCCCACCAATATTCATTTATTCTTTTCGAAAAAGTGTGCATATATTTTTTGGAAGCAAAGCTTTTGTTGTTATCATTACACTTTGTCATTTCCTTATGATAGTCCTAGTCACCTTTGGTTGGATTATTTAACACATGCATTGTAAATATCTTCTTGGTACCCACACTAGCCTTCAGGCATACCTTATTGTTCCCTAATTAAGATTCAACGCCATTTGTCTCCTTGTAGATACCAATTCCTACAATCAAAACCATGATCTGTCTAATATCATCTCTTATGATTCTCTTGAATCCAGAGTCTTGTTTTTCATAATTTGTTTTGGATACCATTCTCTAATCCATTATTATTTTTTCTCCAACTGAGGTATGCCCAAGGTCTCCACTTAGTCTTTTTTGACCTTGTCCATCCCGATTCCATATCATTTCATCACAATTTCGTACCTGATTTTGCTACAAATTGATTTATAAGGGACCTCTTCCCTTAGTTGTTATGCCTTCTTGTCAATGTCAACTCACCAATTCTAGAAATAAAGTGGTATCCTAGTTCTCATTCCATAAACAATGACAAACCTCATATTGAGAAAAGAGAGTCATTATTTCTCTTTTCCTCATTAGCCTCCTTGTTGTTAGACTTCAACACTTTCTCACATCAAGGTGGGTCTACCTTATGATAGTTGCAATATCCATTTTTTGTTGAAGACCCGTGCACTTGTCCAGTGTTCATGAGCCAATAGTTTGTACATTTTTTTTCATGTCAGGTAAATGGGGGTATTCTCATTGGAACTCTCTCCGACAACAAACAACACCATTGAGGGTGATGAATTTATCTACTTCAACATCCAACAAATACCATTCCTTCATACATTTTGATAAGACCACTCTGGTCCATTATTGAAATGATCGTTATCAAAGTCATGATCAAAATAATAGGACATGCATACCTCATTTGGACATTTAAATACCTTTTTTAGAATAATGTATGTGTTGTAGGTGGATATCTCTGCATCCTATATTAGGAATCCTTTTCTCATGGATATATCTCTTTCACAATATTAGTCAACTAGAGTGCAACAAAAAAATGATAATGTATTTTGGATATATGTGTGCTCATAAACTCATGCAACAAGGAAAAATTTCTACTAACTAAAAATTGTTCACACAATTGTTAGGTGATAAGTAGGAAGCATAGTCAATTCCAAAATATAAAGGTTTCCTAAGGAAATTAATAAAAATCCCAAAAGTAGTCAACTTAACTTTACAGAATGGGTATTTTTTAGTTCACACACAACCACCATTCAAATTTTGTGTGATTTGAGTGACTATCCATCTGAAAATTGGGGTGATTCATAGAAAATAACTACTCATTAAGCGCCTATGTAAGAAACCACAAATATCCAATTAGATAAGAAGTACAAGGTTCAAACAGTCTACCTTTTACCTCCCACGCAATTGGGGAGGAGTACTTGAAGTCCCTAAAGTATTCCTCATGCTCCCTCAAAGTATGAGAATCCCACAAAGGAATTAAGTCTCATTTAATGAACCAAGACCATGAGGGCCATGAGAAATCCTATAAATACCAAGCTTTTTAAACAATTTTGGGAGAAGAATATCAAGGTTATGCTACCAAAATCTAGATGATATTTGTAGGGGGATTCCTTATATATTCCATTTACATAAACACACACACACACACACACATGGAATTTTATTTTTTTAACTAATAAAATATATTAATACACAAGAAGCCAAGTTCACATTTTTATTAGTGATTAAGTTGTGCATTCTAAGTTACTATATTGCAAATAACAAGAAAATAAAGGTTTCGTTTTAAAACTAGCCATCCATTGACTAATAACATCCAACATGAGAATCACTTAATAATTAAATACATATACATCAAAAATTAAAATTTTACTATTATACATCATATCCTTAACTTTTACAATCTAATAATTATATACAACAAATAAAAATGTAGTAGAAATTTTCACAAACTAAACATATCGTACACCAAAGGGGATGGTGCCTTGATCTCAGGTTCATTGATTTATTTCACTCCCTTGATGTTGTATGTGCACATGTGTGGATAATGTTGTGTCCCGACTGAATGTTTCCAACTCATCAGTTGACCTTCCAACCTACTCCTTGGGTACTTTTCTTCCCCACAAACCCTTGAGTTGCAATGGGGTTGTAAGGTAGAGGAAGGACACTAGAAAGTGCATGAGAGCACCCTAACTCAAGAGCCCCTATTCCAAGAACCTCCACTTTACCAATCTCACTATAGAACTTAATATTCACTCTCACAAAAGCATCAGGAAATTCATCCAAAAATAGGGGAAAAAGTGTCATTTTCCTATAACATGCTCCTTTTATAGGAGGATTTATAGATGAAACATGTCACTTCATGCAAAAATAATTATTTTTATTTATCAAATAATTTAATTACTCACCTATCCATGTGTTAGCCTCTCATTAAGGCTCACTTAAAAATTATTTACTTAATTTATTATTAAAAAACATATTTTGTCTCACCCCAAGATGACTCCCTATTTTTTCTCCTAGTTTTCTCTTGATCCCCCTTTTATACTCTTTATGTTGTGTTCATTATAATTAAACTAGTAGCTCTTAGATTTGCTCCCCAACTTCACCCTACTTTTAGGTTAAACTATCATTGGATTAATGTTTCCAATTAACTCTATGTTCCCACCTCATTTTGCTATTAGAACACTTATCTAATTTAGAGTTATTTTAATATAAATTATATACTTAAGATTTTCCAAACATGAGAAGTGCATAGTTACTCATTTGGTCTAGTTTTTATAATTCTTCCTATCTCCCTTTATCCCAAGGTTTACTCTCGATTTAGTTAACTTGATTCTAAAACCTCACTTACTACATTATCTGAGTTAGTGCTCATCATTGTATGATTATAAAATCTTAATTAACTTTTAGTCGTTTCTTCTTGATGCCAAGGGTGTTGAGTCGATTGTTCCCTTCAAGAACTTCCCTTGAAGTTTCAATGTTGCCACATCACTCTCCCTTTAGGGATATTGTGACTACTAGGGTAAAAATTGGGCACAGTGATGGAAACCATTGTCATCTCTTGTGTTATCCTCTATATTGATATTAATGGCACTAGGGATCAAGGAATCCACCATAATGTTCACCCCCTAGTAAATCCTCGTGAGTGACCCAATTTAGGTTCTACCCTCACAAAATCGTGATCTTAAAGGAAAACGTATCCCAACACCTTCTAGCCCAATTCACAACAGGAGTGCTAGCCGGTGAAATATGTTGAGAAATATAGGGTAGATAGATGAGGAGAGTTCTCTAACAATGATAACTAGTTGTGAATACTTTTTTTCTTTTCTTAATTAGGTTCTTCTTCTTCTTAATTATTATTTTGTGTTCTTATTCATCAAATAGCTACCACATCATAAAGAAAATTGAGACAAAAGACACATGATGTGGGCTATCATCTAGGGTAAAAACCTCTCCAATATTGAGAGGAAAACCCACCGAATTATTCTTCTTATATAACCTTCAATTGATGAATTCCAAGACCTAGACCCTTGAACAAGAACCTCTCTAAGACCAAGTCACCTTGCTGAAATTTTATTATTCAATTATTGCCTTCACTCCTGCATTACTAGCCTTACATTTTTTATTCCCTTGACTACAACTCTCTTCCTCTTGCAATGGTTTGTACTTCTCACCCACGTGGTAGAATTAGGTTGACTTTTTCCCTTCCTTCCTGTGCTTGACTAGAGAAATTCTTCTTGTGAACTCAACTTGAAAGATAGATAAATTCCTTGACTTGATTTGTATTTCTAGAGGTTTTCACTTCATATTTTCTGCTACAGGTAGATACCTGCTCCTTCCTCACACGTGTGAGAAAAATTACCCCAAAAAAAACCTTCTCTTCCTTCGATCTTGATCTTCCTTTCTTCGCTTAGATGTGAGGCTTCATTTTCATCATTTTATCGAAATTCTTATGAGATTGTAGTGGCTCCTTGAATGAGGCTGAGTGCCCTATATATAAGCTTCCTTCGATATTGATCTTCCTTTCTTCGCTTAGATGTGAGGCTTCTTCTTCATCCTTTTATCAAACTTCTTATGAGATTGTAGTTCCACCTTGAATGAGGCTGAGTGCCCTATAGATAGGCTTCCTCCTCATGGTTGTATGCCAACTTGACTTGACCTTAGGTTGGTATGTCATCTTGGTGTAGGATTATTGCTTCATTTTAAGGCCAACTTGCTTGTAGCAATTGGACTTGGTATTGGAGAGTATTTTAAATCTTACGATGACTCAAATAAATATGTAACATGCCCAAGAAGGGTTTCTCATACATGACAAAGACTCTATTGACTTTATGAATTAATGACCAATCCTAATAGCTCACAATGGGAGATAGATCTATAAAATAAAATTCCTTAAGCATGAAACCAATGAATCAATCATAAAATAATTTTATTTTCCTTCTTTGGATTAATTACATAAAATCATGATATGTCATTATGAGGACCGATCCTAGTTACATATTTCAACAAAATCAGGGCGTTGTCCCACCCCTCCCATAAAGTTCCATCTATTTGTACAACCCCATCACCCATGTGTAAGTCATTTGGCCAAGAAATTGACCTATTCCTGCAACCACCATCATGCCCTTACTAGTCATAGAATAATATTGAACTTTAAATTATAATTTTTTTCCCAAGGAAAAATCATAATTTTCATTAATATTGAAAATTACATGCTGTAGATGCATTGCATATGCATTTTTGTGACTATGGTCATGTACATATAGTTCGTCAAAAATCCCTAGTGGGCTGTACTTCAAATACTGATAAAAATAATTACAATAAATACAATATTTAGATCAGATATATCAAGATCATAGTCAAATGCTATCAAAAACTGTCAAAATCAGATATGCTGGTCTTCAATATTAGGCTGTTCTATGAAGGGACAATGATAATAGCTGAAGTGTTGTGCTTCGTTCTACTCCTCTATATGCCAGAGCCCCCTATGTTGGATCGCTGCCTCCTTGGAAAGCTTGTCGGAAATGTTCTTGCATTCCCTGTGTATGTGAGAACATAAGATGGATGAGAATTGAGCTTTCAAGCACCAAAGATCTTCCAGTATAGTTTGTAGTGTGTGTACATGACATAATGTAGATTTATTGAACTAGTTTATGATGATTTTTGAATCTCCTAAAACTTGTAAGTGAAGGATGTTATGCTCTAATGCAAACTAAAGGAGATGACAGAGAGTAATTAGTTCTGCATATTTGTTTGTGTCAAGTCCCAAACCCATCTTGATTTTGTAAAAACATTGTTGTGAGAGGTGCAGAAGAGCGCCACCCCTGCATCCCATGGGCTTAGTTGAGCCATCTAAGTATGCCTAAGGAATGTCAAAATTAATGGTTTCAAGAATGATGGTTCTAGGTGGTTTCGAAGGCTCGTCTTCAAGGATGCTGGAGTAGCTTGAAACAATGTTGGAAGAGATCGAATGCAAGATGGGGATATGATATTTGAAGATGGATGCATTCTTGGACAACCAGATTCCCCAATAGATGAGAAGAGGAAGGCATCTATCTTTTTTTGAAGAGGCAGAGTTCCACCAGTGTTTCCAAGCCTCCCCTAAATTCAAGCCATGCCAATGCAGATTGATACCCAGATTTGCTGTGATGGATGACCAGAGTGCAGCGGTGGATCTGCAGTGGAGGAGAAGGTGATCAATATATTCTGAGTCATTTCTGTAAAGGGTGCACCAAGTGGGACCATGAATGGATCATTTAAGTAAGTTATCCATGGTGGGAGCGATGTAGTTAAGAGAACACATGAAAAGTCTAGTGCGCGAAGGTGCCTTGAGCTTCCAAATGAGATGCCACCACCAATCTAGTCTTTGTGGGAGATGATCCAGGAAGATATACATATATCCTTCCTTTGGAGTATAGATCCCAAATTTAGTGGGGGCCCAGATAATTTCATCATCCCCTGTTCCAATGCGAATGTGAAATTCTTCTAGAGCTGATGTATAATTCTGCCAAACAGGATGCATAGGTCCCGAGAGTCCGAGCTGGTTGGAAGATTTCCAACCTTGAAAAAAGAGGGTCGTGGTCTGTGGCTCCGCAATCTATGCAATATAATGAATGCCCTGGTCAAACAGATGATTGATAATGTCGGGTGGGAGAGAGTGTGCATTCCCACTCCCAGACTGAGGATCGAAGCCAATGTGAGCTTGATTCCCATATCTGATTCTCTAGGAAAGGCCATTTCTGATGTGTGGAAGAGATGTGATGACTGCCTTCCAAATGGATGATATGTTGCGGTGACTCCAAGATGGCAGCCGAATCCAATCAATGATGTTCATTGGCCGGATGTTCTTTATATATACCACCTGCGTCTAGTCTAGATTCTTAGATGTCATGATTTCCCATCCCATTTTTGCAACAAGGGCTTTGGAAAAAATGTCCATATTTTTGATGCCCCAACCTCCCCATTTTTTGGGGAGGACAATGCTGTCCCATTTTACCCATGCAAATGTCTGCCCCTCTCTTTTTTCATTCCAAAGGAATCTGCTGCAAAGTCGTTGAATGTGGGAGATGATGGCCCATGGTATCCAAGCCAGAGACATCCAGTAAACTGGAGTGGCTTCCAAAAAATATCTGAGTAGGGTTAGCCAGCCCGCCAGAGACAACCATCTGTTGTGCCAAATGCAGATTCGTTTTTCCAATTTTGCAATGAGCCAACACCAGTCTGCAATGCGATAGTCATAGGGTTTCAGTCTAAACCCAAGATATCATAGTCCATCCTAAGGATTCAAGGAGGGAAAAGAAAATCGATTCAGGCCAAGTCCTCTTTCCCGGGGGGAGCATCTGTTGATAGTGATGGTCGATTTTAATGTATTGCATACCATGCCAGTGGCTATACTGAAATCTGCAAGGACTACTGCAAAATATAAGATATCACCAATGGATCCATTGAGAAAAAATGAGTATGTCATCTACAAATAGCATATGAGTGAGGATGCATCCTTTAGCTATTCTAATGCCCTGAAGATGTCCCAGGTGCTTCTCGTTCATAATCAGTCTGCTAAGAGCTTCCATTATGAGAAGAAAAAGGAGGGGGGAGAGGGGGCAACCTTGAAGAAGTCCTCTTTCGGAGTGGAAGAAAGGAGACACAGAGCCATTGATGAGTATACTGAAGGAGACATTGGTGATACAACACATGATCCATTTGATGAAGTTGTAGGGGAATCCCAGATGAGTGAGTATCATGCGGATGTAGAGCCAATTGGTTTGGTCAAAAGCTTTTGCGAGTTCTAGTTTAAGGATGATACTTTTAAGATTTTTGTGTTTAATAGAGTGGAGAACCTCCTGAGCAGTGCCTATAGCTTCGTGGATCTAGCGATGGTGTAGAAAAGTGAATTGTTCAGGTGAAATGTGCTCAGAGAGAATGGGCTTGATACGATTTGCAATGATTTTGGAAATGATCTTGTAAAGGCAGTTGTAGAGGGAAATTAGACGAAAATTGGAGAAATGCTGAGAATCATCAGATTTGGGAATAAGGGAAATGAATGCGGAGTTATAGACATCATATAATCTTCTAGTTGTTCGACATTCTTCAACCAGGTTAAGGATATCCTATCCCATGATGTCGAAAAAACCCAAGTAGAATTCAATGGGCCATCCGTCAGGGCCATGGCTCTTATCTTTCTGGAACCATTTCAGAGTGTCCTCGAGTTCCTGTAAGGTGACAGGTCTCATTAGCTATTCTTCAGCATCCTGATCCACAAGTTGCAGGAATAATCTTGCCACTCTAATAATTTTAGCCAGATTTTTGTTATCAGGGGCTTTATATAGGTTGCGGAAATGGTCTATCCCCATATGAGCCAGTTGATGGAAGTTTTGATCTTAATTACCCAGTTGATTTGATAGAGACCATATTGTGTTGATTTATTTGCGACCATTCACGAAATGGTGGAAGAACTTGGAGTTCTCATCCCCAGATTTTAGCCATATGGCTCTACTGTGAAGGCGCCAACTCTCCTCTTGATCCTTGAGAATCCAAGATCGATCTATGATTAGCTGAGAGAGTTGTGATATGATCTCTTCAGTGCATGTCCTGGACTGCAAGGTCGAATCAATCTCAGCAATAGCCTCTTCTGTTTTGTGCAAAGTGTCCTCATCCTTTTTCGTTTTATCTCTATACCATGTCTTTGTAAGATTCTTGTTATCTTTCATCTTCGTAGCAAATGCAGATGAGGGTGAGGATGCAGGTACAATAGGATGGGCAGTCCAATACTTGGTTACCAATTCAATGTACTCAGGATAGGCCAACCAAGTAGCATTAAATTTGAACGGACTGCAGGGCTTCCTTCGACCATGAGAAAGCTCCATATATATAGGTGAATGATTGGATATACCTCCAGAGCCCACCCATTGAAGATATGATATACCTGTGGTGGTGAGAGCTTCGTGTATGAGGAATCGATCAAGCCTCCAAGCAACAGAGGCCTCACCAGTCATGTGATTGCTCCAAGTGGGATGTAACCAAGGCATTGGAATGTCTAACAGATGGTGGGACTTAATGATTTGTGCCATATCAGCACCCAAGGGGTCTGCATTAGCATAGGATCCCCATGATTCAGCAAGTCCCAGAGAGAAGTTAAGATCCCCACCTATGACAAGGTTGTGAGCTGATAAGAGGGGAGAGTTGAGGAGGTTGTGCCAGAAGGGTAAGCAGGATGAACAAGGAGTGTATATGTTTATGAGCCAGTATTAAAATCCAAGATCGGATGAGAATATGTCCACCCCGAGGAAACCTTCCCCACCCCATTGATTTAGGATCCTAATGGATCTAGGGTTGGAGCCAATTAAAATTCCTCCCGAATGTCCACGAGCGTCCAATGTCTGGAAGTTCCAGCCTGGACAGATAGTTTGGAGAGCAGAGATAACCTGATCAGAGGAATCAAGGGTTTCTTGGAGAAAAATAACATCAGAAGGAGTGCAGTGTAGTAATCTACGCAGGGCCAATTTCTTTTCAGGGCTGGCCAACCCACGACAATTGAAGGATAGGATTTTCATGAGGTAACCATGGGCTGGGTCATCCGTGCTCTAAGGACCCCTTCAAGTGTGTTTTGTTTGCCATCGACTATGTCTAATCCTGCTTGTATAATAGCCTTGGAAATATTTGAATGTCGCCCTCTACTAGGTTTTTCTCGATTTTATTCAATCAGGCCGAGGACCCCAGTCTCAAATATGAGAGAATGTGAATGGGAGAGGGATCAGAGCAGATAGGGATGTGAGATCTGGGAGTCCGAAGAGGATTCCGAGGGTGGGAGGGGGAGGGTAGGTGCAGGAATGGATGGAGGGAGCTCGACAATAGTGGGATGGGAGGAGGAGGCGAGACAAGTCACTGGATAGAAAGGGGTAGGGCGCATGTTGGAAGATGTGCATTGTGTGTTTGTTGAAACATATGCGGATGAGATAAAATGAGAGTTAGGGATAGAGGGTGAAGAATTACTCGATGCAAGATTGGCCGCAGTAGCCCGAGCCCTTGTCATCCGGGGGGAGGGAGGTCCAAGAGGAGTAGAGGTGAGCTTGGGCCCCAAAGTAGACTTCTTCCCTTTGTGGTGGTCCACTGCTACATTTACAGGTGGGGGAAATGTTAGGCTCACAGTAGCCTGTACTTGTTTTGAAATACCAATTGCTTCTGTGCCTTTTAGGAGAGGGAAATCCTTGTATAGATGCCCTACTTCATGACATCTACAGAATCTATAGGGGACCCCTTCATAATCGAGGATTTGTATTCGTACAAAATGCTTCCATCTCAGAGTGATCGCTTCCTCTAATCCATCCCTGGTATCCAGGTGTACCAATATCCTAGCCATTTTCATGATGCCAGAAGTGAGATAAGTTTTATCATGATCCAGATAGGTACCAAGAGTATTGCCAATGTGCCTCATGATATCTTCAGACCAGAAGTGTAGCGGTAGCCTCGGTAGCCTAACCCATATTGGACTTTCTCTAGTCTATTCTCTATCTGGGTCGAAAATGGGGCTCCATCTCTTAAACATGAATGGTGCTTTTTCAATATGCCACAGTTTCGATAGAACCCATGCTAATTGCTCCAATCGATGGAAGCAGAGGGCAAACCATCCACGAGGGAGGATGACAATCCAGGGCAGCTCTTGCATGATAGGCCCCCATATCTCATTCGTCCAATTGCAAAGTCGTGTGAGGTTGTATCTGTGCCCCCTCACATGTCCCACTAAAACTCTGTCTGTTGTGTCCATCACTTCACCTATGTGAATCACTTCCCCAAGGTTTAGGTAAAAATTCTGATTGCCTTTTTTGATGCAATTCGAATGCTTCTTTCCCTTGAGTAGAGGGTTTGTGTTCTGATGGGAAATATGGGGATTAAATCCACTTTCTGTGGCTACAGGATTCGAGTCTTCAGGTGGAAGGGTTACAGGTGGGGCATCAAAGCACCTCAATGATGTGAGGTTAGGTCTAGATGGGGCCGCAGTCCAAACATCAGGAGGCTGAGAGCTGGAGGGTCCGAGGGGAGGGGATAGATATGTTCCTTGAAGGCAGGAGGAGAGGAAATTTAGTGAATCCGATGAGAAAACAATCGGACCAGATGTCGGCAAGGTGCTCTGAGGGAAAGATAGGAGGTCGGAAATCAAGAAAGGTGGGGATTCAATGATCAGGGGCAGATCAAAGAGCGGATGAGGGAGCGGAGGAGGAAAATAGGGGCCAGCAGAAGTCACCTCAGGAACGTTGAGGGCCAGCCGGGCATTAGGTGGCACGGGATAGATGGGAGAACTCCAGATGTCAACACCCTCTAGTAGGTCTGGCGAGTAATCAACCACCTTGTCTTCCATCGCTGGAGCAGTTAAACCAACAAACTGTGCTTGTTGCCCGCCTATCGCCGTAGGATCCGACCGAGAGCAATAAAGATTACTGTGACTCCTCGTCCGTTTTCCAGAGGAATCGCAACAGAATAAATGTGGTCGTTTTCGGTGATGCGTGTGCTCAAACCCTAACTCATCGAAACCCTAATGCAAATAGAGAAAACAGTGTGGTGCGCATGTGAAAATTCTCCATGGAGGCTTCCTCTTTCACATCTTCACTCTCATCTTGAACTTTAAATTTTAATATCAATATTATGCAATTGATCAAACCATAGTTCGTTGACTCATCACATGTAGGTACATCCAAGTGGTCTCCCACCACATTTAATAATCATAAAAAATATCATTTCATAATGTTAGTCATTTATATAATTGTGCAGCCTAAATTATCATCATGATATAATCATCAATATAATCACTAATTGTAAGCAAGAATCTAATCCTAAAACTATGTAGAAAAGGTAACATAATGAACCCATAAACTGATTACACATAGTCATCAAACATATCCATCATAGCCATTATCATCATAACGTTAACTTGACATATCACAATTATTATCACATACACTAATAGTAAAAGTCAAATAACTGGAACCTTGACCTAATTTCCTCAAAGAATAATGTATGAGACCTAAGGATATATTAAGGCTATTGCAATATCAAGGTCAGTTAACTAGAGTGAAGAACTATACAATTCACCATAATTCTTAAAATTGATTACACATTTACTTGTTAGGTCCCTATAATACTAGTGTAACCCCATTATTTTTATTATTAGTCTATCCCCCCTATTGTAATTTTTGTGCCCTTTTAGCCCCCATGTTATTATTGTTGTGCCCCATAGAAGCCCACAATTGTTATTTTTGCGCCCTTACATTATTATTGTTATGTAGGCTCTGAATATATTGTGACCCCTTAGAAAATGGAAGAACATGAATATATTGCTTCATATTTACTTTGAATAGATGGTATTGTCAACTCTATAATAGTTCTCTATGAAATAATCAAGGAAGGCGATATTGTTTGTAAAATATTAAGATCATTTCCTTCAAGGTTTAATCCTAGATTTTTAACCATTGAAGAACTATATGACATTAAAAAGTTAAACATGGATACCCATCATGGAACTCTTATTGCATATGAACTAAGGATAGAAAAGTAGAAGACGAGATCCAAAAA
>CM076577.1:800382719-800577197 GCA_034641835.2 Pinus albicaulis
CATCACCGAAAACGACCACATTTATTCTGTTGCGATTCCTCTGGAAAACGGACGAGGAGTCACAGTAATCTTTATTGCTCTCGGTCGGATCCTACGGCGATAGGCGGGCAACAAGCACAGTTTGTTGGTTTAACTGCTCCAGCGATGGAAGACAAGGTGGTTGATTACTCGCCAGACCTACTAGAGGGTGTTGACATCTGGAGTTCTCCCATCTATCCCGTGCCACCTAATGCCCGGCTGGCCCTCAACGTTCCTGAGGTGACTTCTGCTGGCCCCTATTTTCCTCCTCCGCTCCCTCATCCGCTCTTTGATCTGCCCCTGATCATTGAATCCCCACCTTTCTTGATTTCCGACCTCCTATCTTTCCCTCAGAGCACCTTGCCGACATCTGGTCCGATTGTTTTCTCATCGGATTCACTAAATTTCCTCTCCTCCTGCCTTCAAGGAACATATCTATCCCCTCCCCTCGGACCCTCCAGCTCTCAGCCTCCTGATGTTTGGACTGCGGCCCCATCTAGACCTAACCTCACATCATTGAGGTGCTTTGATGCCCCACCTGTAACCCTTCCACCTGAAGACTCGAATCCTGTAGCCACAGAAAGTGGATTTAATCCCCATATTTCCCATCAGAACACAAACCCTCTACTCAAGGGAAAGAAGCATTCGAATTGCATCAAAAAAGGCAATCAGAATTTTTACCTAAACCTTGGGGAAGTGATTCACATAGGTGAAGTGATGGACACAACAGACAGAGTTTTAGTGGGACATGTGAGGGGGCACAGATACAACCTCACACGACTTTGCAATTGGACGAATGAGATATGGGGGCCTATCATGCAAGAGCTGCCCTGGATTGTCATCCTCCCTCGTGGATGGTTTGCCCTCTGCTTCCATCGATTGGAGCAATTAGCATGGGTTCTATCGAAACTGTGGCATATTGAAAAAGCACCATTCATGTTTAAGAGATGGAGCCCCATTTTCGACCCAGATAGAGAATAGACTAGAGAAAGTCCAATATGGGTTAGGCTACCGAGGCTACCGCTACACTTCTGGTCTGAAGATATCATGAGGCACATTGGCAATACTCTTGGTACCTATCTGGATCATGATAAAACTTATCTCACTTCTGGCATCATGAAAATGGCTAGGATATTGGTACACCTGGATACCAGGGATGGATTAGAGGAAGCGATCACTCTGAGATGGAAGCATTTTGTACGAATACAAATCCTCGATTATGAAGGGGTCCCCTATAGATTCTGTAGATGTCATGAAGTAGGGCATCTATACAAGGATTTCCCTCTCCTAAAAGGCACAGAAGCAATTGGTATTTCAAAACAAGTACAGGCTACTGTGAGCCTAACATTTCCCCCACCTGTAAATGTAGCAGTGGACCACCACAAAGGGAAGAAGTCTACTTTGGGGCCCAAGCTCACCTCTACTCCTCTTGGACCTCCCTCCCCCCGGATGACAAGGGCTCGGGCTACTGCGGCCAATCTTGCATCGAGTAATTCTTCACCCTCTATCCCTAACTCTCATTTTATCTCATCCGCATATGTTTCAACAAACACACAATGCACATCTTCCAACATGCGCCCTACCCCTTTCTATCCAGTGACTTGTCTCGCCTCCTCCTCCCATCCCACTATTGTCGAGCTCCCTCCATCCATTCCTGCACCTACCCTCCCCCTCCCACCCTCGGAATCCTCTTCGGACTCCCAGATCTCACATCCCTATCTGCTCTGATCCCTCTCCCATTCACATTCTCTCATATTTGAGACTGGGGTCCTCGGCCTGATTGAATAAAATCGAGAAAAACCTAGTAGAGGGCGACATTCAAATATTTCCAAGGCTATTATACAAGCAGGATTAGACATAGTCGATGGCAAACAAAACACACTTGAAGGGGTCCTTAGAGCACGGATGACCCAGCCCATGGTTACCTCATGAAAATCCTATCCTTCAATTGTCGTGGGTTGGCCAGCCCTGAAAAGAAATTGGCCCTGCGTAGATTACTACACTGCACTCCTTCTGATGTTATTTTTCTCCAAGAAACCCTTGATTCCTCTGATCAGGTTATCTCTGCTCTCCAAACTATCTGTCCAGGCTGGAACTTCCAGACATTGGACGCTCGTGGACATTCGGGAGGAATTTTAATTGGCTCCAACCCTAGATCCATTAGGATCCTAAATCAATGGGGTGGGGAAGGTTTCCTCGGGGTGGACATATTCTCATCCGATCTTGGATTTTAATACTGGCTCATAAACATATACACTCCTTGTTCATCCTGCTTACCCTTCTGGCACAACCTCCTCAACTCTCCCCTCTTATCAGCTCACAACCTTGTCATAGGTGGGGATCTTAACTTCTCTCTGGGACTTGCTGAATCATGGGGATCCTATGCTAATGCAGACCCCTTGGGTGCTGATATGGCACAAATCATTAAGTCCCACCATCTGTTAGACATTCCAATGCCTTGGTTACATCCCACTTGGAGCAATCACATGACTGGTGAGGCCTCTGTTGCTTGGAGGCTTGATCGATTCCTCATACACGAAGCTCTCACCACCACAGGTATATCATATCTTCAATGGGTGGGCTCTGGAGGTATATCCAATCATTCACCTATATATATGGAGCTTTCTCATGGTCGAAGGAAGCCCTGCAGTCCGTTCAAATTTAATGCTACTTGGTTGGCCTATCCTGAGTACATTGAATTGGTAACCAAGTATTGGACTGCCCATCCTATTGTACCTGCATCCTCACCCTCATCTGCATTTGCTACGAAGATGAAAGATAACAAGAATCTTACAAAGACATGGTATAGAGATAAAACGAAAAAGGATGAGGACACTTTGCACAAAACAGAAGAGGCTATTGCTGAGATTGATTCGACCTTGCAGTCCAGGACATGCACTGAAGAGATCATATCACAACTCTCTCAGCTAATCATAGATCGATCTTGGATTCTCAAGGATCAAGAGGAGAGTTGGCGCCTTCACAGTAGAGCCATATGGCTAAAATCTGGGGATGAGAACTCCAAGTTCTTCCACCATTTCGTGAATGGTCGCAAATAAATCAACACAATATGGTCTCTATCAAATCAACTGGGTAATTAAGATCAAAACTTCCATCAACTGGCTCATATGGGGATAGACCATTTCCGCAACCTATATAAAGCCCCTGATAACAAAAATCTGGCTAAAATTATTAGAGTGGCAAGATTATTCCTGCAACTTGTGGATCAGGATGCTGAAGAATAGCTAATGAGACCTGTCACCTTACAGGAACTCGAGGACACTCTGAAATGGTTCCAGAAAGATAAGAGCCATGGCCCTGACGGATGGCCCATTGAATTCTACTTGGGTTTTTTCGACATCATGGGATAGGATATCCTTAACCTGGTTGAAGAATGTCGAACAACTAGAAGATTATATGATGTCTATAACTCCGCATTCATTTCCCTTATTCCCAAATCTGATGATTCTCAGCATTTCTCCAATTTTCGTCTAATTTCCCTCTACAACTGCCTTTACAAGATCATTTCCAAAATCATTGCAAATCGTATCAAGCCCATTCTCTCTGAGCACATTTCACCTGAACAATTCACTTTTCTACACCATCGCTAGATCCACGAAGCTATAGGCACTGCTCAGGAGGTTCTCCACTCTATTAAACACAAAAATCTTAAAAGTATCATCCTTAAACTAGAACTCGCAAAAGCTTTTGACCAAACCAATTGGCTCTACATCCGCATGATACTCACTCATCTGGGATTCCCCTACAACTTCATCAAATGGATCATGTGTTGTATCACCAATGTCTCCTTCAGTATACTCATCAATGGCTCTGTGTCTCCTTTCTTCCACTCCGAAAGAGGACTTCTTCAAGGTTGCCCCCTCTCCCCCCTCCTTTTTCTTCTCATAATGGAAGCTCTTAGCAGACTGATTATGAACGAGAAGCACCTGGGACATCTTCAGGGCATTAGAATAGCTAAAGGATGCATCCTCACTCATATGCTATTTGTAGATGACATACTCATTTTTTCTCAATGGATCCATTGGTGATATCTTATATTTTGCAGTAGTCCTTGCAGATTTCAGTATAGCCACTGGCATGGTATGCAATACATTAAAATCGACCATCACTATCAACAGATGCTCCCCCCGGGAAAGAGGACTTGGCCTGAATCGATTTTCTTTTCCCTCCTTGAATCCTTAGGATGGACTATGATATCTTGGGTTTAGACTGAAACCCTATGACTATCGCATTGCAGACTGGTGTTGGCTCATTGCAAAATTGGAAAAACGAATCTGCATTTGGCACAACAGATGGTTGTCTCTGGCGGGCTGGCTAACCCTACTCAGATATTTTTTGGAAGCCACTCCAGTTTACTGGATGTCTCTGGCTTGGATACCATGGGCCATCATCTCCCACATTCAACGACTTTGCAGCAGATTCCTTTGGAATGAAAAAAGAGAGGGGCAGACATTTGCATGGGTAAAATGGGACAGCATTGTCCTCCCCAAAAAATGGGGAGGTTGGGGCATCAAAAATATGGACATTTTTTCCAAAGCCCTTGTTGCAAAAATGGGATGGGAAATCATGACATCTAAGAATCTAGACTAGACGCAGGTGGTATATATAAAGAACATCCGGCCAATGAACATCATTGATTGGATTCGGCTGCCATCTTGGAGTCACCGCAACATATCATCCATTTGGAAGGCAGTCATCACATCTCTTCCACACATCAGAAATGGCCTTTCCTAGAGAATCAGATATGGGAATCAAGCTCACATTGGCTTCGATCCTCAGTCTGGGAGTGGGAATGCACACTCTCTCCCACCCGACATTATCAATCATCTGTTTGACCAGGGCATTCATTATATTGCATAGATTGCGGAGCCACAGACCACGACCCTCTTTTTTCAAGGTTGGAAATCTTCCAACCAGCTCGGACTCTCGGGACCTATGCATCCTGTTTGGCAGAATTATACATCAGCTCTAGAAGAATTTCACATTCGCATTGGAACAGGGGATGATGAAATTATCTGGGCCCCCACTAAATTTGGGATCTATACTCCAAAGGAAGGATATATGTATATCTTCCTGGATCATCTCCCACAAAGACTAGATTGGTGGTGGCATCTCATTTGGAAGCTCAAGGCACCTTCGCGCACTAGACTTTTCATGTGTTCTCTTAACTACATCGCTCCCACCATGGATAACTTACTTAAATGATCCATTCATGGTCCCACTTGGTGCACCCTTTACAGAAATGACTCAGAATATATTGATCACCTTCTCCTCCACTGCAGATCCACCGCTGCACTCTGGTCATCCATCACAGCAAATCTGGGTATCAATCTGCATTGGCATGGCTTGAATTTAGGGGAGGCTTGGAAACACTGGTGGAACTCTGCCTCTTCAAAAAAAGATAGATGCCTTCCTCTTCTCATCTATTGGGGAATCTGGTTGTCCAAGAATGCATCCATCTTCAAATATCATATCCCCATCTTGCATTCGATCTCTTCCAACATTGTTTCAAGCTACTCCAGCATCCTTGAAGACGAGCCTTCGAAACCACCTAGAACCATCATTCTTGAAACCATTAATTTTGACATTCCTTAGGCATACTTAGATGGCTCAACTAAGCCCATGGGATGCAGGGGTGGCGCTCTTCTGCACCTCTCACAACAATGTTTTTACAAAATCAAGATGGGTTTGGGACTTGACACAAACAAATATGCAGAACTAATTACTCTCTGTCATCTCCTTTAGTTTGCATTAGAGCATAACATCCTTCACTTACAAGTTTTAGGAGATTCAAAAATCATCATAAACTAGTTCAATAAATCTACATTATGTCATGTACACACACTACAAACTATACTGGAAGATCTTTGGTGCTTGAAAGCTCAATTCTCATCCATCTTATGTTCTCACATACACAGGGAATGCAAGAACATTTCCGACAAGCTTTCCAAGGAGGCAGCGATCCAACATAGGGGGCTCTGGCATATAGAGGAGTAGAACGAAGCACAACACTTCAGCTATTATCATTGTCCCTTCATAGAACAGCCTAATATTGAAGACCAGCATATCTGATTTTGACAGTTTTTGATAGCATTTGACTATGATCTTGATATATCTGATCTAAATATTGTATTTATTGTAATTATTTTTATCAGTATTTGAAGTACAGCCCACTAGGGATTTTTGACGAACTATATGTACATGACCATAGTCACAAAAATGCATATGCAATGCATCTACAGCATGTAATTTTCAATATTAATGAAAATTATGATTTTTCCTTGGGAAAAAAATTATAATTTAAAGTTCAATATTATTCTATGACTAGTAAGGGCATGATGGTGGTTGCAGGAATAGGTCAATTTCTTGGCCAAATGACTTACACATGGGTGATGGGGTTGTACAAATAGATGGAACTTTATGGGAGGGGTGGGACAACGCCCTGATTTTGTTGAAATATGTAACTAGGATCGGTCCTCATAATGACATATCATGATTTTATGTAATTAATCCAAAGAAGGAAAATAAAATTATTTTATGATTGATTCATTGGTTTCATGCTTAAGGAATTTTATTTTATAGATCTATCTCCCATTGTGAGCTATTAGGATTGGTCATTAATTCATAAAGTCAATAGAGTCTTTGTCATGTATGAGAAACCCTTCTTGGGCATGTTACATATTTATTTGAGTCATCGTAAGATTTAAAATACTCTCCAATACCAAGTCCAATTGCTACAAGCAAGTTGGCCTTAAAATGAAGCAATAATCCTACACCAAGATGACATACCAACCTAAGGTCAAGTCAAGTTGGCATACAACCATGAGGAGGAAGCCTATCTATAGGGCACTCAGCCTCATTCAAGGTGGAACTACAATCTCATAAGAAGTTTGATAAAAGGATGAAGAAGAAGCCTCACATCTAAGCGAAGAAAGGAAGATCAATATCGAAGGAAGCTTATATATAGGGCACTCAGCCTCATTCAAGGAGCCACTACAATCTCATAAGAATTTCGATAAAATGATGAAAATGAAGCCTCACATCTAAGCGAAGAAAGGAAGATCAAGATCGAAGGAAGAGAAGGTTTTTTTTGGGGTAATTTTTCTCACACGTGTGAGGAAGGAGCAGGTATCTACCTGTAGCAGAAAATATGAAGTGAAAACCTCTAGAAATACAAATCAAGTCAAGGAATTTATCTATCTTTCAAGTTGAGTTCACAAGAAGAATTTCTCTAGTCAAGCACAGGAAGGAAGGGAAAAAGTCAACCTAATTCTACCACGTGGGTGAGAAGTACAAACCATTGCAAGAGGAAGAGAGTTGTAGTCAAGGGAATAAAAAATGTAAGGCTAGTAATGCAGGAGTGAAGGCAATAATTGAATAATAAAATTTCAGCAAGGTGACTTGGTCTTAGAGAGGTTCTTGTTCAAGGGTCTAGGTCTTGGAATTCATCAATTGAAGGTTATATAAGAAGAATAATTCGGTGGGTTTTCCTCTCAATATTGGAGAGGTTTTTACCCTAGATGATAGCCCACATCATGTGTCTTTTGTCTCAATTTTCTTTATGATGTGGTAGCTATTTGATGAATAAGAACACAAAATAATAATTAAGAAGAAGAAGAACCTAATTAAGAAAAGAAAAAAAGTATTCACAACTAGTTATCATTGTTAGAGAACTCTCCTCATCTATCTACCCTATATTTCTCAACATATTTCACCGGCTAGCACTCCTGTTGTGAATTGGGCTAGAAGGTGTTGGGATACGTTTTCCTTTAAGATCACGATTTTGTGAGGGTAGAACCTAAATTGGGTCACTCACGAGGATTTACTAGGGGGTGAACATTATGGTGGATTCCTTGATCCCTAGTGCCATTAATATCAATATAGAGGATAACACAAGAGATGACAATGGTTTCCATCACTGTGCCCAATTTTTACCCTAGTAGTCACAATATCCCTAAAGGGAGAGTGATGTGGCAACATTGAAACTTCAAGGGAAGTTCTTGAAGGGAACAATCGACTCAACACCCTTGGCATCAAGAAGAAACGACTAAAAGTTAATTAAGATTTTATAATCATACAATGATGAGCACTAACTCAGATAATGTAGTAAGTGAGGTTTTAGAATCAAGTTAACTAAATCGAGAGTAAACCTTGGGATAAAGGGAGATAGGAAGAATTATAAAAACTAGACCAAATGAGTAACTATGCACTTCTCATGTTTGGAAAATCTTAAGTATATAATTTATATTAAAATAACTCTAAATTAGATAAGTGTTCTAATAGCAAAATGAGGTGGGAACATAGAGTTAATTGGAAACATTAATCCAATGATAGTTTAACCTAAAAGTAGGGTGAAGTTGGGGAGCAAATCTAAGAGCTACTAGTTTAATTATAATGAACACAACATAAAGAGTATAAAAGGGGGATCAAGAGAAAACTAGGAGAAAAAATAGGGAGTCATCTTGGGGTGAGACAAAATATGTTTTTTAATAATAAATTAAGTAAATAATTTTTAAGTGAGCCTTAATGAGAGGCTAACACATGGATAGGTGAGTAATTAAATTATTTGATAAATAAAAATAATTATTTTTGCATGAAGTGACATGTTTCATCTATAAATCCTCCTATAAAAGGAGCATGTTATAGGAAAATGACACTTTTTCCCCTATTTTTGGATGAATTTCCTGATGCTTTTGTGAGAGTGAATATTAAGTTCTATAGTGAGATTGGTAAAGTGGAGGTTCTTGGAATAGGGGCTCTTGAGTTAGGGTGCTCTCATGCACTTTCTAGTGTCCTTCCTCTACCTTACAACCCCATTGCAACTCAAGGGTTTGTGGGGAAGAAAAGTACCCAAGGAGTAGGTTGGAAGGTCAACTGATGAGTTGGAAACATTCAGTCGGGACACAACATTATCCACACATGTGCACATACAACATCAAGGGAGTGAAATAAATCAATGAACCTGAGATCAAGGCACCATCCCCTTTGGTGTACGATATGTTTAGTTTGTGAAAATTTCTACTACATTTTTATTTGTTGTATATAATTATTAGATTGTAAAAGTTAAGGATATGATGTATAATAGTAAAATTTTAATTTTTGATGTATATGTATTTAATTATTAAGTGATTCTCATGTTGGATGTTATTAGTCAATGGATGGCTAGTTTTAAAACGAAACCTTTATTTTCTTGTTATTTGCAATATAGTAACTTAGAATGCACAACTTAATCACTAATAAAAATGTGAACTTGGCTTCTTGTGTATTAATATATTTTATTAGTTTAAAAATAAAATTCCATGTTTGTGTGTGTGTGTGTGTTTATGTAAATGGAATATATAGGGAATGCCCCTACAAATATCAACTAGATTTTGGCAGCATAACCTTGATATTCTTCTCTCAAAATTGTTTAAAAAGCTTGGTATTTATAGGATTTCTCATGGCCCTCGTGGTCTTGGTTCATTAAATGAGACTTAATTCCTTTGTGGGCTTCTCATACTTTGAGGGAGCATGAGGAATACTTTAGGGACTTCAAGTACTCCTCCCCAATTGCGTGGGAGGTAAAAGGTAGTCTATTTGAACCTTGTACTTCTCATCTAACTGGATATTTGTGGTTTCTTACATAGACGCTTAATGAGTAGTTATTTTCTATGGATCACCACAATTTTCAGATGGATAGTCACTCAAATCACACAAAAATTGAATGGTGGTTGTGCGTGAACTAAAAAATACCCATTCTGTAAAGTTAAATTAACTACTTTTGGGATTTTTATTAATTTCCTTAGGCAACCTTTATATTTTGGAATTGACTATGCTTCCTACTTATCACCTAACAATTGTGTGAACAATTTTTAGTTAGTAGAAAATTTTCCTTGTTGCATGAGTTTATGAGCACACATATATCCAAAATACATTATCATTTTGTTGTTGCACTCTAGTTGACTAATATTGTGAAAGAGATAGAGTGATATCCATGAGAAAAGGATTCCTACTATAGGATGCAAATATATCCACCTACAACACATACATTATTCTAAAAAAAGTATTTAAAATGTCCAAATGAGGTAGGCATGTCCTATGCTTGTGATCATGACTTTGATAACGATCATTTCAATAATGAACCAGAGTGGTCTTATCAAAATGTATGAAGGAATGGTATTTGTTGGATGTTGAAGTAGATAAATTCATCACCCTCAATGGTGTTGTTTGCTATACGAGAGAGTTCCAATGAGAATACCCCCATTTACCTGACATGACAAAAAATGTACAAACTATTAGCTCATGAACACTGGACAAGTGCACGGGTCTTCAAAAAAAAATGGATATTGCAACTATCATAAGGTAAGACCCACCTTGATGTGAGAAAGTTTTGAAGTCTAACAACAAGGAGGCCAATGAGGAAAAGAGAAATAGTGATTCTCTTTTCTCAATATGAGGTTTGTCATTGTTTATGGAATGAGAACCAGGATACCACTTTATTTCTAGAATTGGTGAGTTGACATTGACAGGAAGGCATAACAACTAAGGGAAGAGGTCCCTTATAAATCAATTTGTAGCAAAATCAGGTACGAAATTGTGATGAAATGATATGGAATCGAGATGAACAAGGTCAACGAAGACTAAGTGGAGACCTTGGGCATACCTTAGTTGGAGAAAAACTAATAATGGATTAGAGAATGGTATCCAAAACAAATTATGACAAACAAGACTCTGGATTCAAGAGAATCATAAGAGATGATACTAGACAGGTCATGGTTTTGATTGTAGGAATTGGTATCTACAAGGAGACAAATGGCGTTGACTCTTAATTAGGGAACAATAAGGCATGCCTGAAGGCTAGTGTGGGTATCAAGAAGATATTTACAATGCATGTGTTAAATACTCCAACCAAAGGTGACTAGGACTATCATAAGGAAATGACAAAGTGTAATGATAACAACAAAAGCTTTGCTTCCAAAAAATATATGCACACTTTTTTGAAAAGAATAAATGAATATTGGTGGGAATGTACAAAAAATGGATATGGGTACCCTAGTCAAAATGGTGACTTGCGTGGTGATGCAAGTGTGAAACTGCAAAGGGTGTGGGACCCATTGGCTATTATTCATGTGGGTTAGTGAATAGTAGGTAATTACATAAATAGTATACAAATGTTGGGGGTAAGAGAGGCCAAATGTGAATTTGGTATTGCTTTAATGATGATATATAAAAATAGTGTTTGGGAGTATGAGGGAATGGGTTAGGAAAATGATGAGAAAGAAGCATGAGATTTTTTCTTAATAAATGTGAATGAAAAAATCCTAGTATGGATGATGATGTAGCATAGATGTCGGTAATATAATTGGTGCTATAGGGTGAGGTGTTCCATGTGGGTGGGAAATTATAGATTATATGTGACCATATAACTGAGGAGGAGGTGATGAAGGTGTGGTAAAGGGGAACCTATGGTGATATCGAAGGGAGTGAACTGGTAAATGAAAGTAACATAGAGAGGGTACTTAATATGATAGTTGAAGTATTTCATATTGAACACTACTCTATATCATGTGCCTATGGGATTGGAATAAATAGTAAATGGATTCATGTGCACATAAACCAATTATTTGAAGTAAAATAATTGATGATATACAGTTGAAATATGAAAAACACATGAAAGACTTGAAACAACATTTGGTCACACCTATGTATAGGGATGATAAATATGAGGGCCTCGAGGTGAGAATTTGAAGTTGAAGAAAGAAGCATACCAACATGTATGGTGGAACACGTTGATTCCAATAGCATAAGTGGTTCAAGAAATGAAGCTCATGGGCTCCCATATGGTTAGAAATTAAATTTAACAACATGACATATAAAAGGAGTGCAACTCACAAAGCCACATCATTTGTATTTTTATTTTAAATTTTATGGTATGTTATATGCTTGCAACAATTAATTCAATGTCTTATTATCCCAATAACAACTTTACTTCAGATTCCAATAGAAATCACATTAAAACTTCAATAGCATTCACTTTACATCATTATTGAAAGTAATTGTAGATAGAACATCAAAAATACGTACAAGAAGATATGAGATGATAAGTGAATTTTGTAAAATGAAAAGTTTCAAGTGAATTTTATACTTAAGATACCCAAGAGACATGTCTCTTTGTAAATTGGATCACATATCTTTGTAAGTTTGCACATTTACATTTTTACCCATATTTGTTAAAGTGTTGAATAGCTCGTAAATAATGGTGGAAAGTAACTCCTAGTAAGCATCATTTATTTACATATTTTTCCTTATCCCATACTTTACATAAATACTTGCTTAAATTATGGTGGATAGTAACTTATGGTAAATATGTTATTTACATGAGTATGAGCTATTTTCAATGAATGGTCATCATGTCCTTAAAGACATGACTCTTCATCACTAATTATTAGTTAATTATTCATTATTTCTAATTCTTATTAATTACCCATAAAATTATTTTAGGAAGGGGAATTAGCCCCTAGTTGCACTCTTTAACACTCCCTCTCATCTTGGTCAACTAGGGAGGAATTCCACTTGTCAACATTCATCCATGGCCATGTTCTCTTGTCCATCATGTGCCATCTCTATTGAAGATTGATATCATATTCCAATAATAAAGGATTCACGAGGCCCTTCCACTCTTGCCAAAATGATAGAGACAAGTCCTCATGTCCAAGGATAGAACCCCTACCAAGCTTAATCCTTAGTGATCAATTTGTTGAACATCATGAATCCTAGTCATAAGGAATACAATAGTACTTTACACATCCATCGATAGTACTAATTGAGCCTAACCACTTTTCCCAACTCATTAGCCAAATGAGAGGTACTTCCTAAGGGTCCTAGACTACAAGGATAAGATGTATGTTGGGGTTTCTACACTAGGAAGGTGAACCAATCATCCTGTTTTATAGTGTACACCAGAGGGGAAGGTGAACCACTCACCCTATGCTTACATTTTGGGATATGTACTCCATGGGGGAACGTGAACCACTCACCTTGTGCTCATATAGCTCCAATAAGTACCCCAAGCCCCAAGGAGTCCAAAGCTCAATGTCCAACTCAATCAGGACCCCCATGGGAGGGTTTTTCCATGAATATAAGTCTCTCTTTTAAGGCTAAGAAATTTTCCTTTACCAAAGGATTTGTGAGGATGTCAACAACCTGTTCATCCCTCCTGATGTGTTGGAGCCTTATTGCTCCCCATTGTACCATATTTCAGATAAAATGGTGCGTTGGATTAGTCATTGAAAATGGAATTCTCTGAAACGATAATATCACTTTGACTACCATAATAAATTATGGTGGTATCCAAAACATGCTCAAATATCTCACTAAAGAGCTTCCTCAACCAAATGGCTTCACAACAAGCCATACTAACTGCAATATATTCAACCTCAATGGTGCTTAGTGCAATAGAATTTTTTTTCAACTCATCCATGAGATGGAAGAAGATCCCAAAGAGAAACAAAATCCATATGTGAATGTTATATCCACCACATTGTCAACCCAATGAGCATCAGTATATCCGTGTAGTCTTAGATCCCATAAAATGTACCTTAGGCCATGGTTAATAGTACCATGAAGATATCTTATAAGATTCCTTGCAGTAACCAATGTATATGATGAGGCTCAATCATAAGTTGACTCAATGTATTAACAGAAAATCATATGTCTGGTTGTGTGTTCACCAAAAACATCAATGATCCCACAAAACGTCTATATTTGGTAGGATTTTCCAAAACTAGACCAACAACACTTCCATGCACATAGCTTCTTGAAATTTAGTTCCATCGATGTAGTCATATACTTTCAATCCACCATGCCACATTTTTCTAACAAATTCACAATAGATTTTCCTTTACAAAGGAAAATATCACTTGGATTTTTCCAGACCTCTAAGCCTAGGAAGTAATGCATCAATCCTAGGTCCTTCATCTCGAATACATAAGTCAACTCCCTCTTATATTGATAAATGAGAGGGTTAGTGAAGATTTCTTTGGGTGTCTTTAAATCCAAGCTTTTATGAGGATTCCTATTTTGAACATACATAGTAGTAGTGTCTGCAACTTCTCCCCATAAAAACTATGGTATGCCTTCATCATGAATCATGGCATGGGTGGCTTCCATAATTGTACGGTTATTTCTCTTAGCAACTCCATTTTTTTGTGTATTGTATGGAACAGTGAGCTCACTCTTGATACCATCCTATTTGAAAAATTCATTGAATTCATTATATTCATATTCAATTCCATTCTTGGTTCTCAATGTCTTGATATTCTTGCATGTATGATTCTCCACCAATGATTTGAAAGAGATAAACCATCTAAATATTTCATCCTTCTTCTTCAAGAAATAAATCCAAGTTTTGTGGGAAAAATCATCTAGAAATATCACATAGTATAATTATCCTCCCAATGAAGTCACGGGAAAAAAACAACCATGTTAGAATGGATAAATTGAAGAATATCAGTTGTCTTGCTCTCACTAGAAGGGAATGGTCCCTCTGGATAATTTCTTGTTGTGAAACCTTGACAAACTCCTTCATAATTCATATGAAATTTGGAATTCCTTGTGACCATCTTCCTTACACTTGGTAAGGCTTTGTAATGTAAATGAGAAAATCTCCAGTGCCATATCACATATCGAATAGAGGTGTCATTTCCAAAGCACCCAAAGGAATTCCACCAACCTGATAAATACCATCAACACTAAACCCAAGAGTAAAATAATGTCTAAAGTTCTTATCCATGCACATACCTTTCCATTAGTGAAAGTTACCTTGAATCCTTTATTCTCCATTATATAAATAGATACCAAATTCCTCTTCAAAATAAGCACATACAAAACATATTAAAGATGTATGGTTTGACCATATTTCAAATAAAGAGTGACAATTACTCTTCCTTTCATGGGGTAGGTGGCATTATCTCCAAAAATAATATTTAGATTAGTCTTCCTCTCAACTAAATTTGAGAGAATATCCTTATATCCAGTGAAATTCATTCAAGCTCCACTATCAATTAACCATTGATCTAAGGTCTCCAAAGGAGAGGTAGTAGATAAAGCAGAAATGATATAATACTCATATTTGTTTTCAACAACATTATTTTCAGCATACTAACATTTCTTGTGCTCTTGGGAGGTCAATTATTTCGTTCTTGAGCAACAAGAGAATTCCATTTCCCTTTGTAAATATACATATTGTTTCTTTGATTGTATTTTTTGTCCCTTAGAGGTTTCTTCTTGTGAGGGAATTCTCTAGCATAGTGGCCAAACTTGTTGCAATTGAAGCCTTCTTCCTTTGCCTTTTCCTTTAAATCCCTTATTAGATCAAAAACTATTTCTTCTTGAATTTGATGGACCAACATCATTTCTCCTTTTAGCATGTGTAGATAAATTAGTAAGTTCACTTCCATTAACATACTTATCTCTCTCCATAATTCTCATTTCCCCTTGAGTGCATCTATCCAATAGCTCATCAAAACCATGTAACTTGTCATTGTTTAGAATGGTGGTGACAATTTTTTTCCATGGCCTTGTAATGTTAATTTTGGAAGATTAGTGACAAATTCCAACCATGGGAATATGTTCCTCTTTTAAAGAGGACCAATTTTGATTGTTGAACCACTCAAATCAGATAAGGGAAAGTGAATTTATGAAGAAAAGCCCACATATGTACATATGGATAGGTCGACCCTAACATGAAGTTGGTCACCCTTGGAAGCCTATAAATACAAGTGACCTCAAGCTCATTTAGATATCACCTAGCATCTTCTTCTTCTATTCTTCATTGAATCTTGGTTTGCACAAATATGAGGTTGCGTCAACGAAATAGGTTTGCACAAGTTTGATATTATAGGGCCTGGAGCTCACACGTGTTTCTAGAGTTTTGGGTCATAGTCGCAGGCTTTCCAAAGGAGAACTCTGACTGCAGTCACATACTTGCAGGCTCAAGGGAGCGACTGGAAGCTCTCAGTTGCATGCATGATCTCTTCCTCCATGTGATCAGAAATTAGGGAAAATTTTGATAGCTGACCCTAGCTGACCACAGTTGACGGAAGATAGGAAAATTTATCTCTAACATATATTGATGCTGAGAACATGTTTCTAAATGTTATTGGATGATTTTTTATTGGGCTCATTGTAGTCTCTGCTGAACATTTTATAACAATCTAATAGAAGAATAATTTTAAAAGAGATTTCCCTGTAGTGAGTTTTTTCCCTGGTATTTGACCAAATATGTTATCTCTTGTTGATATGTTGATTGTCTCCTTTGTCATTACAATTATTTTTCTATCTTCAATTACTATTGATGATTGGAAAGATTAATTGGTATTGAAAAATATTGTTAATTAAAGTATTGAATTGGGTTAAAATAATTGATACAACATAAAACAATCTGATATTTAACATGTAATACCTCCAAGTGGAATAAGGGTGAGTTCCATGTGAGTATTAGCTTCTCCAATTGATAGAAAATCATGTAGTAGGAATTTAGAGTTGTGCGAGTGTGTGTGATTTTATCAAGGATAACTGCGTGGGTGTTCACATGTTTATTCATAGGACACTTGCACCAATATACATGATTAGGAAATGCATAATTGCACATGTATACACAATTGTATTTGGTATAGTTGCATGGATATCCACATGACTAAGGGGTGACTAATCACGTGAATCCACATGATTGAGTGGTAATGGGTCATGTAGATGGGTTGTGTTATTTTTTTTTGGGGGGGGAGAGGTGAGGGGAGGCTAAAATGATGGTTGCATTACAAGGAGTCATCATGGTGTTACATTGGCAAGAGAAACACTATGCATACATCCAAGATGCATTGTGGACCTCCCCACAAGCCCAGTGAGAATTTTCCCGCTAGGTTTTAATTAATTCTACTGGTGCCCCTTGATCATGTGTTGAGAAGATATACTACATTTTTTTTCTTGGGTTATGTACGCCAAACCATGATTCCTTTGAGGTGCGAGGGGAGAAATTCAATATATCTATAGAGATAGATATATTCTTTCTGACTAGTTTGTAGCTATGTGGGGAGGATGTCCCACAAAAGGTGCTTCTTGGTAAGGATATTGTGGAGGAGTGGGCATACATTTATGGTGATGGCGAAACAATGTGAGGTGGAACCATGAATATGAGCTAGATTCATGTGAGAATCCAAGAAGTTGATGCATTGATCATGTGGACGTATGGGCGAACACCACTGATGGGATTACTAGGGCCTAGATGGGCATTCTCGATAGGATGTTGCACGTGATGTTCTTTGTTTGGTAGCACTTGGACTAGGCCATGTTAGTCTCATTGTTTATGCAGAGTGTGCATGAGTTCATTTTTTACTCATTTTTGTGTAGCTTCTTCTTCAAGGAGGTTGTGTTAATAATGCCCTAGATCAAGGTCAAGATGATTTCACCTATCCTAGGATGATGTAGTGGGAGGTCTTGACGATTAGAGAGGGAAAGGGGAAGAGAAACTATTATTGGACTAAGGTGGATGATTGGCGAATATATATTCCATAGGTTATTCTATAATTCTCATACATAGAGATGGATTTTTAGTGAGACGCAAAGACTATCGTACCCACTCAGGATGCCTGGGAACCCTCAAGTGCATAGTTTTTAGTTATAATATTTAGTAGTATTTATTTTTAATTTCATGATATCTGTTATTTAGTTGGCCTTACTTGTGGTCTATTGTTATAGATATAGGACCATATTAATGAGAGATACCTACAATCCATGACGATTCAAAGGGGGGAGTTGAAGTTCCTTTTCTAGGATGGATTAGGCAGATCCAACATGCAGAGGGGTATCTTGAGGCCATGGTCGAAGTGCCATCATGATCATGAGGGTGAGTCTTCACAAGCCCCCATGGAGAGGGGAGATGGAGATGAGTGAGATGAGGAGATATGATGTCTTTGTGGGGATAATTCCCAATTGTATATTTATGATATATATCTCCAACAGAGGATGGATTTCATGCTTTGAATAGTTCTAAAGGATGGTTGGGTAGGCCTAGAGGAGGACATGGTGGATTCTTATGTTTCCCCATAGAGAGAGTGGTGCTAAACACTGAGGTGGGCGACAATGGTGGCAATAATAACCATTCTAATTTTGGTTCCTTGGGGTGCTACCCAAGATGTGAGAGAGGCACCTCTAGTAAGATAGAGGGACTGTCAATGGGAACACCCAACATTATTTCCCCCCTATATGGGGTCTTATTATACACATTGTATTTTGTATGTGAGGGTAATCTAGAGGAGAATGCCCGTAGTAGATGTATATATTGCACTCCTTATTTTTTATGTAGCCCAAGTGATGGCCACCAACCCACACTAATGTATTTTTTTAAGCATATATATGATGATATATACATATCTCTATTTTTTGCATGACAATGATGTCTCTCTCTATCTTTTCAGTCATGTGTTTATTAACTTTGCTTATGATCTATTGTGATGTGATATGATCTATATATGCTTTGTTATTGATGAGTAAAACCAAATGTTATGCATGTTTAGATCATGATTAAGTATTGTTAATGTGATTCTTTCCAATCCAAAATGGTGTTCGTGGCTAATGAGGAACCCCACAATATATGCAGGATCATATTTGATTTGTAGATTCTATCACGCGTTGTATCATTCAATCAATAATTCATTTCTACCGGAAACAATTCATACTTCATTTTATTAACATATATTCAATATTCACCAATATTTGAAAAAAAATATCATTCATTAATGGATGACAGGGTCCTGTAATAATAACAACTAACCATCAATTCACACTCATGTTAAAAAGAATAAAAAAACTATGCAATTAAGAGAACTATGGGTCCAAGTCCTAGGGGTATATTTCAACCCTTTGGTAGTGTTATCACTCTGCCATATCTCTAAGGCTGAAGAAGAAATCCCAACAGAGGTAACCATAGACTAATCTTTTGGCTTGCTATCTAGCCCTACCAAGTCGGAGAGGGCTCTCTCCATAAAAATCACAGCCAAGAGGGCTGGATGAAAAGGTTTTAGGGTAGCTATGAAATGTAGAAGGGTTTGTTTTGTTTTGATTGGGTTTGCTGGATGAGGATTAGGTCAAAGAGGCTAGGTCAAGGAAAATAAGATGGGAATTGCAGTCCATTCAATGGGGAAAGGTAGGTCAAAAGATTAGCACTTTAAGGTGATTTTTTGAGAGTTTCAGACTGATGAGCAGCTAGGAAGCGCATAAGAGATGTATTCTTACTAAACTAAAGAAAATGAACAAATTATGAAGACTTTCCCCAAATAGAGCATGAAAGAACATGTATTCTGCCTATCAACTTGAAAATCACCATATAATAGACATGAAATGGTTTATGAGCTTACAAAACATTCATACAAATGAAACAAGAGAAGAAACAATGCTAAATATCCATACCACAGGTATCCCAAAGAAATAGCTGCAATTCTTCATTAATTTCTTGCCAAACTAATTACAATATAGTCCTTGATCAATACAATAGCATCCAACTAATTCCAACCTGTAAAATGACTGAAAAAATACATGATATAGGCCTCAAACAAACTCCTCCCAGCCTCAGGGGTCGAATCCATGAGAGGAAGAGCAGTTCCACCAAACACTGAGTTGAAAGCTGAAGTGTAGGGAGGTCCAAGTGACTAAACCCTAACTTTTTTCAAACTGATTCATTACACCTCATTGAGTTCATTTACCTCATGTGTTTACCCTAGGTAACAGTAAAAACACCATAATTACATTTACATCATTTATTTACAGAGTTAAAAACATGATTCCCTAAGATAAAAAGTCAAATTTGCTTAAAAACTCATAAAAATCAGACAACTATCAAAAGTGCCATCCCTTTGTCAAACGCGCCATCCCTTTGTCAAACATGTCATCCATGTTGCAGCCTGATTTTGGGTGCCTTCCTGGTGTCCAAATTGGGCCCAAGATAGCTCATTGGAAATATTATCCTGTCTACTTTCCAAATATGCCTTTAGTTTGTATAATGGACTTGATTTGACCTATCAAAAATGGATTCTCCCAAGACTGCTCAATGCACAGTGCATAGGCAAAAAAGTTGGGAGAACGTTGATTTTTTGAGTGTTTTTCCACATTTTCACCTACCAGTTGTCCAAAACAAGGCTAGAAAAGTGGTTTTCCTACATGTATTCATCATTATTAATCCAACAATGGTCTTTGTTTGGCCAATAGATGCCTCAAACAAAAGCGCAGTGCCTAGCATTCCAGTTGTGAAAAAATTATGAATTTTCTAGAACAATTAACCTCCAAGATGGAGCGATATCTCACCAACCATGAGGTGTTTTTCAAAATGGAGAGCGGTTTTTGTACTTTGGTAGGGTTTGAACAAAAACCTCCTCCCGTTTCTCCAAATTCAGTTTTTTTTTTGCCACAATATTCTCTGCAAAAAGGTGTCTCAAACAGGATTTTTCATAGGCAGAAAAATAGGCTTTGAATATGTGAATGAATCTCTTATTCTGTAATACCCATGTAACAAGTGAAATAGGTTTTTGTACCTTGATATCTTAGGAACAGAAACCTCAAACAGTTTCCCAAAATACATTTTTGTTTGGCCACAATATGTTCTAAAACACGGTGACCAAACAAGACATTTCTGGAAAATGTGCCTTCAAAGAGTTTTTCAAATTTCCTCAAAATTATTTCAGACTTACTTCATGGAGACTTGATATGGTATGTTATGCTATATTGGATGCATCAATGAGAAAATCCAACTTACCCTTCTCTTTCTACTTGATTAGGGTTTGTAGTTTCGAACATCCAGGTCTAGGTTTTTAAAACCATTTCTCACCTTGGTTGGGCATGTTTGTGGCTGAGATATGGTATCTACTGAGAATATGAATTCAACACCTACAATGATGGCCCTGTCTCCTTTCAAAGCAGTGGAAAATATGTTCGTGATATTCTCATGAAAACCTACCTCCACTCTTTGGACCATTTTACAAAACTTATAATAACCCACATGTTTGAAAACATTTGACTACTAGGGGTAACAGTATCAACTCCTTGGTGTCTAATGGCTCAATCCTTGAGACTCACCCTCCTTTGTGGTGTCTTTTCTCCTCTCTTTATTATCCCTCATTGTAGTTTTTGTGTTCTTCTTCCATGGTGTATTGGTGTTAAAATTCTAGGGAGGTGTAATTGAATGGAAATGAAATTTTGGGGAGTGAGGAATGAGATAGGGAAATTTAGGGAGATGGGGGAACGGGTTTATGATTTGAGGGGACTGACAAGGAGTAGGAATGTAGAAGGGTTTGGAATAGGGAATTTAATTATAGTTTAGGGATTTGGGAGCCTAGGAAAATAATGTACCTAGGGCTTAGGGTTTTAAGGGGTGAAAGGCTTTAGAGAAAGGGAAATGTCATGTAGGGTTTTAGGAAATGGTTTTTACAATGTGGGAAGGGTAATGAAGATTTAGGGACTGTAATTTGGGATTTGAGAATGTAATGGGAATTTTTGGGATAAACTAGGGTTTTAAACTTGAATAAAGACACCAATTTCCTTTAACAAACTTCACAAATGCAAAATCAACTTGATGGAGAAGAGGAATGGAGCAATCATAGCTTACTTTCTTTGCTGGAGGCCATGGGCACCATTGTTGAAGTCTGGAGGCAATGGCATGAATATTTGAGATGTTTCTGGAAATTTATGAGGAAAATAGGCAAGCGCGTAGCGCATAAAGAAGGTGTGCAGTGCATAAGGCAAGCGTGCAGCGCATAAAGCAGGCGTGCAACACCAAGGAGAAACGTGCAACGCAACACACTTGCGCACAACGTTGTCTTGCATACCACTTTTGGAGGCCTTCTCGAGCTCCAAATTGAGCTCATGATAGCTCGTTGGAAATAAATCTCTCTTGGATACATAAAGGACCTATCAAGTACTGAAAATGATCAATTATAGCCCCTCAAAAATCAATTCTCCCAAGACTGGTCAAAAAGTGCAGAATGAGGGTGAAAAAATGAAGTGTGCTCTTGCATGAAACTTTTTGAGGCCTTCATCAATTCCAAATTGAGCTCATGATAGCTCATTGGAAAAATATTCTAGTCTATTTATCATTTGACTTATCAAGCAAGTCATTTGGACAATCAAGCTCGGATAAAATTTGATTTTCCCAAGGTCACTGTAGAAGTGTAGGGAAACATAGGATCTTGTAGAGGGAGGGGAATGAAGGTGTTAGGGGTTCTCTAAATTCTTGGGTAAATTTTGGGGGATAGGGATAAATGTTAGAGAGTGTGGGGAGGTGGAATTTCTAGAAATGAGTGAGGGGAAGGGGTACAAAGGGGAAAAACATAGCCCTAACCTAGGAGGGTGTCAAAAGTGTAGCAATAGGCTAGGGCTTGTAGGAAAGTGAGGGAAATGAGAGGAATGGGCCTGGGAAAAGGTTAGGGGAGGTATATGGAGTGTAGGTGAGGGTGATATTGATGGCTTGGAGAGAAAATGAGAGCCTCTTTGATGTTTTAACGGCCTTTATACTTGTTGTATTGAATGAATTAGTTCTTGGGACCCACTTTGCTATGTTCAAATTCACTTTTGAAACATTGCAAAATACCCTTTAACTTTGTCTTGTTTTCTTTACAGATTGATCATGCTTGAAAATCCTCTTTAGATGGTAAAGGGATATTATTTGGATCACTCTCATACTTTTTCTGACCTTATGCAATGAAATGGTGTTATATTGGACCTTGGAAAATGAAAACCTAGAGACCTAATGAAGACCTTGAGTGACCAGACTTCATGGTGACCTCACTGACATAATGGCATGATTAAATGGACTTTCATGACTGAAGTATGCTCAGCAAGACATGAAGGTGGGCCAGCAAGTATGAATTTTTGAGGAAGAGAATCATTTTTTGACTAGGGCTATCATCAATGAGTATATTTTTTGCATGACCTAATGGAATGATAAAAAAATTTCTGAGTGGGACTCCTAAAATGATATAAAAAGAGTATTTTTTTATCACTAATGGCAGGATGAAAATAATGACACTAACAGGTAGATCCATGGGTTAGTAGTCTCTTAGTAAACACACGATCGGGGCCTCTTAACACAAAGTAACAATCATGCTCATTCAAATCCAAATGTGATGCTCAAAAAATAATCAATCATAGTAATCAATTGTAACAAGAGTAAAAAAAAATAACAATTTCACACCATTAACATTTAAATCCATGGAAATCATAAAGAATCACATTAGATATATTAAATGCACATAATCCATGCAAGTGCATTCCCGACTAGGGGGGCCTTCCTGGCTGGAAGCATTGCATGTAAAAGAACTTGTTACCCCAACAAGTGAAACAAAAAAAAATGCAAATTATATTACATGGTCATCAAAATATAATACATATTCTAGAACTTAATTCAGTCGCTTCAATAGTCTGACAATAAAATTATGGATAATTTTCTTCTGCTAGTTACAGAGAAATATATAATACTATCATCGACCAATCTATTCCAAAGAAAAAGGAAAAGCATTATAAATAAGCGGCTAACCTTTACAAAAATGACAGTGGACGAAATTTCTTATCTATTGTTGAATGGTCTTGTTTTAAATAAAACTCACAAAATATAAAAAGATACCAAAACGGAAAATTCTTTGACTATGCAGGTCATGGTCATAAGTATCCAAGCTATCATATAAATTAAACATTACATCCTTCCTCCCCATAGTTATATGGGATGGCTCCTTCCGGTAGATGTACTATAGTGCTTGATCCAGTAACTAGAAGTCATCCACCGTAGGACTTAGGAAAAAAGGAGACTGCAATGCCTCACAACCATTCAACAAGAAAAAATTTATTGTAATGCAAATCAATTCAACAAGAAACACATAAAATAGTAATAATCACCTTTAGTATTTGAGATTCAATTAAAGGAACATAATGACAAGAATTAACAATAAAGTGTAAGGAAATGTAATGCGAGGCTTGGGATTTTGAGGCACGGGAGATGGTTGGGATATGATTTGAACAAGCTTATTTTGAGGCTCTTTGTTTACCTCACGCTTAGACAGTTGCTTGTCCTCGTGCTTATTTTCCTCCAAATATTGACCCAGGTGGTCAAGTTTCGCTTGAATCCCCTCTTGTTTCCTTGAGGAGTATTTATCTTCCATTCTTTTAAAATATTGCGTCAAGCAGTCCATCTTGGTCTACCATAGCTAGTCCTACTAAACTAGTATCTGACTTCGAACAACCAATGAATCTCACTATTTTCTCAAACGATCATTGTTTTGAGTCAAATATCGATTCTCTAGTTATAGTTGAATGCACTCAACCTTAAATTCCCTTCATTTAGAGTTTCTTTATCTTCAGCTTCTTTCCTAATCATACTTGATTTGGCTCTATGTCTACTAATATTTTAGGATCAACCTCTAGCAACTCCTAGGTAGTCTTAACCTCTTCTAACTTAGGATAATTCGACACTCCCTTCTTTCCAGTATTTTTTTCCTTCACCGTCGATAGAGGTAAATTCAAATCCACGGACTCACATAATAAAGACTCCACATATTCCTTGTAGGCTTCCATCTTTCAGGTTGATTCCACAATCTTAACATACCCTTCCAATTCAAGACTATTAGCAACTTCCATATTTTTCTTTACACCAGCTTTAGATAACTTCAATACTAGAACTATTTCTGTGAATTTATCCTCATGGGCACTTGGTGCCTGAATTTCCTTGTCTACTTATATGTCAGGACCATCTAAGGGTGAGGAATGTTCAACATTTTCATCAGAAACGTCTCCCACAATATCATTCTGATCCTTTATCAATTCATATTTTGAAACAAGACCCTCGGCTCCTCCTTCAAAGTCAGAATATGGTAAATGAAGAAAACTTTGACTAACTTCATGACATACATGTGCTACCATTTTCAAAAAATCTGACTCCTTGGCTAAGATCGTTGAGGTTTTTGCGGGTTCATTTCTCCCTTCTTGGCTTGTAGATTGTTTAACTGACGAACGGGTGTGGGGTCAGCGAGGTAAACTCCTAATGACCACCACATTGTCTGAATTTCCTCTAGAATTAGGTTTCTTCTCTGAATTCAACTCATCAGGGTAAGTCACAAGAGAAGTTTCTTTCGACACCTTTTTATTTTTCCCTTTCTTCTGCATGAGAACCTTCTTCTATCTTTTCTTATGACTTTTCCCTTTTCGCGTTTTCTTCTCTATAATTGGGACTTCCTCCCCTGCGGACGAAGGTTCTTTGTCCCTCTCATCCACTGCTTCTTCTTCCTTTTCAAACAGGGGATCATTTAGTGTTTATTATTAGAGAGTTATATTTTTCTTATATGTAGGAGTCTTTCTCATTTCCTCCGCATACCAAATATTCATATGAAAACTCATCTTTTGAAACTCTCTTTCTCTTTAACATAGATGATGGATGCTTCGAGGGAGACAATAGAGATGTCTAACCAAATCCATCCCAGAAAAGGAACTCCTCCCACATCTTTCTCTCTCTATAATTATTCTTCTACCAATTTTTTATCAAACCATGGTGAAACATACTGGTCTCACCATTTTTAGGTCGAGCCTAAACATTTTTGGCCATTATGGTTAAACTTTTTAACAAGTAGAAAGGGAGGTTCATCTTCTAATTATCCTTAAAAGGAATCATGAACTTAAGATGATACTAGAAAGTAATAGTATATCTAGGATCAACTCACAGGTGCAAGAATTTTTATTCATCTTTTTGCAGCAGAATACATTATATGGGTACAATCTCTACTGAGATAGACTGTTGTGGCATTTATCAGATATATCTTGCGCTGAGGCAAAGATCATCCTAAGGCTACCTGACACACAATGCAGGCTCAGTCTAGAGACAAAGAAAACATTACAGACTTTGAGTTTCTATCTCGTGTTGCAAGCAAATCACGGATATCCGCGCAGATGCAGAGCAGGAGATTACAACTCAGGACTCACTCAAAACTTAGACCAACTCATACTTTCTTCCTTAACTCCTAAAACTCTCTCCCTCTCATCAGAATGAGTCTTACCTTCTTATAGATCTGAAGGGGAACAAACATCCGGGAAGGTACATTATTACAAAGTCCTAGATTCCAGACAAAAGAAAAGTAAATCTAAGGACAAAGATATGAGAGTACACCTTGGATTTGGGTATGAGTGGACAACCCATATTATCTCGTCCCTATTCCATACGGAAAGCCTTCTGGCATATGGGGACCAAATCCAAAGTTATCTCATGACACAAGAGATTGCGTACAAGCAGATTTACACAGTGGAGATTCCAAACAAGGGGAACCCACGAAAGCCGAAAGTTAAAGATTTATTTGTACAACATATCTTACATAGTGGAGATATTTGGTCCAGGGAATCCCACGGAAACCTGTCCAACACCAAAGTCGGTTGGAAAGACGACACAGAATCACAACACATAATGCTCAATTTGTGGATGAGAGTAGTGCTGGTACCTAAATCTGTCAATCAGATGATTTGAAAAGTACTGCACTCGGATTTCTTTTTCTGATTCCCATTGATGGAATGGATTATTATCTGGTGGTGTAAGGAAATTGAGATTCTCAAAAGGATTTTGCTCTGGATTTACTCTTTCATGAAAGTCTTCATAATCTGGCTGGCTGTCATCATAGCTTGTACTAATTAATCTTATCTTGTAAGTATTTGTGATGAACCAACGTACATGCCCACATCTTTTGACTGCATGAAAGAAGTGTAGATTCTCAATGTCGGCAATATCTTTAACTGACTTATAAAATATGCCTGATTGATGGGCACAAGGTTCACTAAGGCCATAGATTTTCAACATGTGCAATGAATATGGCTTCATGATTAAAGCAGATAAACCGTAGATTTGCCACCAATCTAAGAACCAGTCAGGAGTGGGGTCCTCTCTTTCCATTTGCTCAACTGTCCATCCTTCAAAGATGAAAGAAAACTGCAGAGAATAAAAAAGGTTAGAAGCATAGTTTTGCATATTCATACCTGTATAAAAGCATTCTCTCTGGCGGTCTGGATCATAATTCTGATGATGATTGCAGTTATCAAATCGTCTGAGAGTGATTTGACAACTCTGAATCTCATCCTCATCATCATCAAGACTTTCTAAAATATATGAAATACTGCCGATATGAACTAAATAGTCCAATGCTTCTTCTGCTTCTCTGTTCATTTCAGACTGCAATCTTTCATTCCATAAATATGGAATCCCATCTCTGTGTCTAATTTCCTTGACATGAAACCAGCTTTCATCATGTTCCATTAATGGAGTTTCATATTCATAATTAATCCATCCACTTGGTGTCTCAATTTGAACACTTTCATCAGTCCTTCTGATAAAGTTGCAGGAAAGAGAAAGTATAGAATTGTCTGTCAAAAATTCTCTGCTTAACATATCAGCAAAGCTATTCTTCTTTCCTTCCACAAACTCAACGTCAAAATTGTATTGGCTCAACTGCATGACCCAGCGAACCATTGTTGCATCCTCAAATTCACATTTTTGAATAGCATATTGTAATGCTTTGCGATCTGTCTTGACTGTGAATTTGGTATATATTATGAAATCCTTGAACTTAGCTATGCCTAAGCATACAGCCCTAAGTTCTTTCTATAGACTAGCCCAATTCAATTGATTCTTAGCCCAGAGACTAGATGCATACTGACAAATTTCAATATCTTTCTTATTGCTAGGATTTACCTGGCAGAGCACTGCACCCCATCCAGTATGACTAGCATCGGTCATTATAACTTTCTCCCAATCTTCTTGTATTGGAGACAATGGCTGAATTTTCCTGACCCTTTCTTTAATCCTTCTGACGGCTTCAGTACATTCATTACTCCAAGGGATTGGAGTCTTCTACAATCTCTGATTCAATAATTTCCTGTCATGTGCACAATGTTTCAGGAACTTAGAAATGTAATTCAAGCTACCCAAAAATCTCTGAAGCTGGGTTTTATCAAGTATTTCATCAGGAAAATTATCAACAAAATTAAGACTTCTCTGAATAACACCATAAGATCCATATTGGATATTATATCCCAAGAAATCAATCATGGATCTAAACAATTTCATCTTGGACTCAGACAAAACTATACCCATTTCTTTCACTCTTTTCAGAAAAATCCTGAGATGTTTTATGTGTTCAGGACTGTTGTCTGAGTGTATTAACAAATCATCTATATATTTTTTCAAAAAATCATCCATCCCTTCAAATGTTTCATCCATTATCCTTTGAAATGCAGAGGGTGCATTTATCAAGCCGAAGGGCCACTCATAATGACCCTGTGGGACGGAAAAAGTTGTTTTCCATTTGTCTTCTTCCTTAATGCCTACTTGCCAAAAACCTGACTTAAGATCAAATTTTGAAAAGATCTTAGACTTTGAAATCTGAGCAAGTATCATTGAAGGTTTAGGTAGAGGATAAGCATCATAATCAAGTATGTTATTTAGAGGCTTTTAATTCACAACTAACCTCGGCTTTCCTCTAGCTACTTCAGCATGTTTATTCACATAAAAAGCAAAGCATGCAATTGGGCTTTTTCTTTTCCGAATCAAGCCTTTATGCAGCAATTCTTTGATTTCTTCTCTGCATAACTTCATCTGTTCTGCATTCATTGGAATTGCTGCTGATCTTCGTAATTTACCACTGAAATATTTCTTTAGTGGCAACTCAACTTCTTGTTTCTTAATATGCCAGAATGCATTTGGATCATCTGAGCAACATTCTTTGAACTTAGCAGTAATTTCTGCTATTTCTCTGGCATATTTTCCATTATCCAATAATTCTTCAGTTTTTAGAATCTCCTTCTTTGTTTCCATCTTTGCAAGGAAATTTTCCATTCTCTCAATTATTTTCAGTCTATTAGGTGAATTTGAATTTATAAAGGGAAAGAAAATTTCTTTACCTTTCAAACTGACAAAGTAACCATACCTTTGTGTAGACTGATCAATTGTAGCACCATGCCTGTCAAAATTCTGAAAGAAAGGAGTACCAAGATACATTGCACAATCCATACCTGGTACTATTGGACAGACAAGATGAACACCAATTTCTTCTGTAAGAAAAACATCAACTTCTGCTTCAGAGACTGTAGTTATGTCTCCACTGGCCGTTGTTACTCTGGGGCAAGAAGTTTGCCTTCTTAGATGTGTGCTGACTACTGTGTTACTGACAATATTTAATCTTGAACCAGTATCCATGAGAACCTTCCAATATTCATACTGGTTTCCAATCTTAACTTTCATTTTAACACAGTACATTACATCTCTATTTACAATGTTGCAGCCCAAACCCAATCTTTCTGACTCATCATCAGAATCATCCTTCTGAACTGACTTGTCTGGTTTATCCATTTGCTCTGTGAATAGATTTTGATGAAGTGTCCAATTTTCTACTTTTCCAGACATTGGAGGGTTATGGGAGGAAGATGCTTGATTTATGCCTATCAATTTAACACTTAATTCTCTGTGATTTTCTAGGCATAATCTCATATTTTCTTTGACAGTTTTTCGTAGGTCCTTGATTGCCTGATGTATACTTGGCAAAGTCTGTGGAAGATCTTCACCAAAATCTTCAGTTCTAAACTGTCTTGTTAATGCTTCTACTGAAAATAAAGAAGCAGGGGGAACATACCCTTTATTCGGAGTTTCTTTTGAATTTGAACTTGCTGGGGACTGGTTCAGATGATTCATTAGTAAAGTTTTGTACATATCTCTTATCTGGGGATCAGTAGCTGCTATCATCTGAGTGAAAAGATTTCTGCTTGTCTCATCTTCATCTGTCTTCATCATTCTGACCGCATTACACTTGCAGACATCTGGATCACTACATTCACATTCTCTGCATTCAACACAATGCAGATCTCTGCATATATCCTCATCAAAAGAAGATTCATCAGAATTTACATAGTTCAAATCATATTCTGATTCTGAATCAGAAGATATCAATTCATCACAACTGCTAGGAAGATCAAAGAAATTAAATTTCCCTTTCTTATTTCTGTATGTTAATTTCTTCTTGCCTTTATCTTTTTTCTTTTTAGGACAGTTATTTGAAGTATGTCCTTTCTCATTGCAGTTGTAGCATATGATTTCTTTATCTTTGGAAAACATTTCTGTATGTTTATACGGTTTTCTCTTGAAATGTTTCTTTTGGGAATGCTGGGAATTCTTCTTGGCTTTCTTATGTTTGGATTTGCGAGACGACCTACGCCCCTCAGAATTGCCAGCTTTACCAAGATGCCATTGTTTACAAAGCTGCTGATAACCATGAGGCTTTTTGGGATTGGTAGCAGCTCTAGCAATCTTCATTTGTGAGCATAATTCAACAATGACTGCTTTGACTGCTTGGCGTATGACACCAAATTTGTAATCTCCCATTTTCCAGGGGAGTTTATTGACTAATGCAGAAGAGACCCAATGGGGAAGAGAAGCAACAAAAATCTCTTTCCATTTGGGTTCCAAGATTAGTTCTGGAGACAGAGTGTGTAGTCTGTGAAGAAACTCATTGAAATATTCATCAAAATGTTGCATATTATGCAACCTCATAGCCAATAATGTAATAGTAGTAATTTCATTGGTTATTTGGGGAAAACCAATAAAATTCACAGTGATACTATACAAAAGACATCCAATCATATTATTCACAGGAAGACTTGTGACTGGATCCATATATGTACTACCATCAGCATTCAAAATAACTGACTGTTCCCAAGAAGGAAGTAAATTGGAATTCTTAAGAGTTTGTGCTTTCAGCCATGCATCCAAAGTACCTTCAAAACCACCTATTATCCTTCTTGTAGCATTTATTGGACCAATATTATCAGACAGATATGTACGATAGCAAACTAACATTGAATGTAACACAGACATAACCTCTTCTTCTGTACAATTGTCTATGTTCCATGAATAAGTAGAATTTGCAGACCAATCCTTGTGATATTCTGATTTCATGAGGTCTCGTTGATCTGGTGCAGGATTCCAAGAGGTTTGATATCGAGATCTAGAACTGATAGGATTGACTCTGGTTTCATCTAGGTCTTCAGCAGAATTTATTCCAAACAACTCTTTATCTTGAGCAGAAAAATTATTTACACATTGCTCAAGCTCTTCTAATTCTGGGGCTTGGTCAATCTTATGGAGACTAGGGCCGATATCATCTGCCTTACCAAAAGATTCTGAATAGAATTCTGAAAAACTAAGCCGTTCATCTTCAGGCTCCTTTTTAGGAAATTCCTTTTGGGCTTTGCCAAAGAAACTGGGATTGGCAAAAGGGGAATATGAAAATGTAGCATCAGGAGCAGGAAAACTGATTGAGCTTGGGGCCTTGATCAGGCTTTCAACAGAAGATGAAATAGAATATGGCAATGTAACCTTTGGTTCAGAAAACAGAGTTGAAGTTTTATAAGCATCTGAACTAGGATTTTTCTTCATAGATTCTATGCCGGTAGAAACAATCCAAACTTGTTTCTTTATGACATCAAGGCTGGAGTTAACCTTGACAAGTTCCTTACCATGAGCAACTGTAGCTTCATGAATTTTCTTGTCTGTCTACAATGTTAATTTAACAAGTCCTTGTGCTAAAGCTTGATCATTTTCTGTCAAATTTTTTATACTATCATTCAGGCAGATAGTATTATAGTCTTATTTCTGCAAGACTCTGTTAATCATAGTTTTCATTTCAGCACAGGCAATCTGAATAGAAGAAAATTCACTTCTTAAAAACTTTTCTAAACTGGACAAGGCTAAATTAGTCCAATTTGTGGCTGCAATAGCTTCTCTTGTGGAGAGGGAGGCATCATCTAACTGTGAGGGAAGTAATTTGAACATCTTCCCATCTTGTTGACGGATCACAAAATTTTTCCAAGGTGGGAATTCAGTATCTGTTTCAAATACAGAGCTGTCTAGAAGTTCCCACTTATGCTTGATTGGCACACCAGTTCTGATCATATTTACTTTAAATTGCAAGCATAATTCTCTAACCAAGTGTTCTCCTTTGGTTCTTACTGCTATCAGATGTTTTGGCAGATTTGGCTTTGATAGCATATTCTGGATTTTGGGAGAAAAAGTTGGTAATTGGAGAGGAGAAGGAATGACAACAGGACTTCCTTCTATTTTCTTGGACACGTAGTCTTCTGATTTCTTGATTATTTTCTGTTTGGCTTCATTTCTGAATTGCTTAATCAGAGACTCTTCTACTTGGTTTACTGAAGGATAATACCATTCATAGAATGATATCCATTGATTATTAGCTTTCATCCAAGCTTTCCATTTAGCATCATTTTGCTGGTTAAATACTTTCCTTTCTGGCTTTCCAAGAAGAAGAACTTCTTGCATATACAAATGTTCTTTTTCATGTGTGTAGATGTCCCAATTGAACATCTTCTTTTTCCATTGGTCTTCTAGATCATATGGTCCTATGCCTTTGAATATTTTCAGGAAAGCAATTATTTCAGAATCTGACGGAATCTCAACGGACTTAGGAATTTTGTCAATTGGATTTTTCTTGTATGCAGGAATGACAGATTTATCTACAAATCCTAATCCACGGGATGTGGTAGGAGAAATAGACTGTACAAGCAAATCTTCATGAACATTGAAGAATGTCACTGTCTTATAGCTTTGTTCAGAAGACTCAGAGGACGAAACAAACTTTATCATATTAATCCTTCTCGATTGTTCTGATGAAGGGGATTCACCATGAGGCTTTGGAGGTTCTGTTGAGAACTGGCAGAATGTCTTAGAACAGTGAGGATGATCGCAGACTGAAGCTAATACTGGATTTACATATTGTACAGAGGCCGTAGGAGAAATCATATTTACAGGAGGTTCGGCAAACCATGCTTTTAATTTGGCATAAATATCTGGATCTACCAACATCGTTGGTTCCTTTGAAAATGTAGGCTAAGTTTGTGAAAGAGTTGGAACCAAAGTAGAGGTAGAGGATTCACCATGCTCAATGGTACGTCTTCTTGGAAATCTAGTGACAACTTGGTCATCAGACTCAGAGATAATAGACTGGGCAATTGCAATTGGCTTTCTGGTATTGCGTTTCCAATTAGTAACCCATTCATCTGGAGGAATAAGTGATCTCTTGGAGACTGACAGTGGGGCAACAGGATTGCAAGCAAAATCATACTGGATTAGTGTAACAGTGCCAGATCCTTGTTCAGGAGCATGCAAAACAGCTGGAATAGTTGTGTTATAAAAGCGAATACAAGTAATATAAAAAATAGTCAAATTTTTGGACTTGGAGTCAAATTCTTCATAACCTTGGGTTTGAACACCCAAAGTGAGACATTTCAAAATGTTTGGATCATCAAGGGCAACAGAAAAATCTGGGAAAACATCGTATTGGACAGGGCCATCAAATAGGGTAGTCTCAATGCCACCAATGAGGGCTTTTGTGAAAGATGTCCATCGATTATCAAGCAAGGCCGAGAAAACGAATGTCGTTTGACCTTTTCTGTGGAGAGCATTGAGGCCTACTCATACCATCCCCAGATGGACATACTTGTAACCAGACTTTAATGCAGCTTGGATATGTTTCTGTTCTAACAAGGGAACAGTCATCATGGCATTTAAGTTCAATTCAGTGCGAATAGAATTTTCTTTGATTTTAATTTGACTCAAAGCTTTAAATTGAAAAGGAGAAATGCCTTTATATACATCAGATGGAGAAACCTCAGGAAGTTTCCATGCAACACGAGGGTTTGTTTCTTCTAAAGTTAAACAGGCAGAATTTATGGAAGCTTCTGGAGTAACACAAAGAGACTCAAGACCAGAGTGTATCTGTTCGTCATTTTCTAAATCATCAAAATGTTTCGAACCAAAACGACCCATAGAGCGAGAAGATGAATCCATTGCACACAAAGTATAGCAGACAGTAAGAAGAGCAAGTTATCAAGATGTATTTGGGAAATCACTTAGCTGAGATATTGCGGCTTCCACGCACAAGTTCTAGTCGAACGTCTTCAACGCCTTCAACGCCTTCCGCGGCAACACAGGCTACAAACACTATTCACGACATCAAGCAAACTATCTAGCGCTCCACTCAAACAATATCCTTTCCACAGTTAAAGATTACTCATAAAATAACATCACTCACAGAACAACTTGTCTCTGATACCATTTACTGGATCAACTCACAGGTGCAAGAATTTTTTTTCATCTTTTTGCAGCAGAATACATTATATGGGTACAATCATGTTAGTGTCCAAATTTGCAGTGATCAAATTTAATCTTTCACATTTACTTAGTAGTGGTCCTAGGTCAAATTTTCATGTTTCAAGTCAGTTTTAAAATAAAAAAATTTCACTGAATATGTCTAGTTCTGAAATGCTACTCCCTTCACTCCATTCATGCTCATCATAATTTTAGAGGTCATGTCATACATCAATCATATAGGGTCTGAGGTCATTCACCACACCTTCATTTAGGTCAAAGTCTAGGTTTCATTTGTTTCACCACCATAAGAATCAATTATGTCATAAAAGAAATTGAACAAAATCTCATTTTCACCATACAAGTCATTTGCATAGGGAGTTAGCAAAGATATGGAAATAAGTAAAGATCTCCTCTCTTCTCATCATCATACTCCACATCTACCATGGGCTGAAGAAAAATAAGCAAATTTGTGCCAACACTAAATGTGCTACGCTTCTAGGTGTGTTGCACGGTCTTTGTGATTTTGGTGTTTGAGCTCCAAATCAGTGCTCCAAGGTTAAAAACCACTACACAAAGGTTCATACACTTCCTAAATAGTAATTGGACACCCTCCATGTCTCTCTCAGTCAAAATTTATCGGCCGATAGGTAGTTTTGCCAGCTGGAACTGTACCACTACGTTTTGGTATTTTCATATTCATTTGTTGCAATTGATAAAACCTAATATAACCATACTAAAACCTTCATATAAACTTCATACACCATACCCTAACATTTCCTATCACTCACAACCCTCTTTTCCATCAATTTCATTAAAACCTTAGTTTTCACTACCATTTTAGTAAAAAACTAGTGAAACCTTGTGTTTGACCTTTTGGAGTACCTTTCACATGCCCGGTCTTAAAAATTCCATTGCATCCTCTAGCCAACTCAACACATATCTCCTCAATGTTTTATGGATTTTCCCTAGCCCCCTTCACTTCATTTAAATCGTAAACCACTCTACTATCCCCTGTTTTCCTAATTTTCCACCTTCCCTATCCGCTATATCAAGCTAGGGCTTTCTTTGTTGAAAAACATGATGGAGGGTGAGAAGAAGGTCGATAAGCGAGGTCACCATTCCAGGTTTGAGCCAACTCAGACCCATGGCATCAATTTTAGAGCTTCATGATCAACCTAGGGTTTACATTGCACACAGGGAAAGATTGGCTTCAAAATCAGTTTTTGTAGTAATGGCAGTGAATTTTAGAAAAATGAAAGAGGTTTTTGTCAACCATAGGCCAAAGAAAAAAAACCTCCTTCACTTTATGTGCAGGTATTATGGTTTGAGAGAAATGCAAAATTTATAGTTTCTCCAGGTCATTTTCTGCACTTTTGAACAGGTTGTATTCAATTCAATTGTTCAGGAGTTTGGAGCAGGGTTTTGCAGTGCTTGATGACTCCATTTTCGAGAAGACATGATAAGCTTTCCAACCATACCACTTGCATCCCAAAAATCATCTAGGAAGGTCTCCAAAATCCCTCTCAAAGTAGGTGCTATGCTTCTACTTAGAGTTCGCTACACTTCTGCAAATTTTGAGTGATCAGATTCAAACTTGGATTCTGAGCTAATGCGAAAGTATTCTGGAAAAATGGAGGAGGTTATTGTGCATAACATGCCAAAAAAAACAAACCTCTCTCAGGTTTGAAAAAATAGTTATGTTTAGAGAGATATTGATCCATATTTAAGCCATATTTTTGCAGAAATTGGTTTGGAAAATTATGGATTTTTGGTAATTCAGTTGTTACGTTTCAAGAACCAGTTGTTATGCTTATGGGGAAGTGTTGTTCAACTATGAAGTGTTGTTACACTTCTGTAATTTCGTGTTTCAACTCTAGAAAGGGTCCAGAATTAGGTTTTTGGCTTCAAATCCATTCAAACAAGCTCAAGGCTTGTGACCACTACTTCGTGGACCCCCAAAAAACGTTGAGTTATCAATCTTATACCCTCCCTTGGTCAAGTTATTAAGTTTTCAATTCATTTTCATGCTCACTCCATATTACACCATATCATCACTTCTCCATGTCATTGAAAGACTCCATTTTAATGAACCCTAAACCATACCATCTAACACTACCCTACATTTCTCATATACCTCACACTCTCATCTCTCATCATACATATCATCCTCAACAGTCATTATCATTAAACCCTAGTTTTTAGCTATTTTCAAAGTGATAAATTGTTAATTTCCTGTTTTTTCTTGATTTCACCACCCTCCTCACATCCATTTCACTTCATTTCACCCACAACATGGAGCTAACATTCCACCCTATCCATTGAATTTCTTGTAGAATTTTCTCTAGCTCCATAACCCTACATCTCACCCTCTAAACCTACACCATCCCTACACTCTGTTTTTTCTAGATTTCACTACACATACCCATCCCATCAAACATATTAGGGTTTCATCCTTTCAGTGATGAACACTTGGAGAAGCTCTTGAAAAGGGCTAACAGGGAAAATAAACTGCAGAGACACATGGAAAATCATTATCACACCAAGAACACAATTTCTCAAATAAGGCTAAAACAATTGAAGAAAAGGCTAAGAAAGCATAAATGAAACTTAAAGAAAATGCTTGGACCTGTTGGTTGAAGCTTCTTTGGCTATTTATCCCATTACTCACAGGTGTTATAGAACCAATTCTCAGAAGTTTTGAACAATTTTGGTATTTTCTATGATTTTTGCACAATTCTAGAAAATTCTCATTGCAGAAGTGTAAAGAACTTTTGTTACTCTTATTTTGGGGGCATCCAAATAATGATTTATTTACTTGGATGGATGTCTTTTGATGATTACATCATAGATCAGGAACCCCCTTGGAATGACATGTTGTAATTTTGGATAAAAAGCTTAAAAACCACTCATTTTTAATGTTTCTACTACCTTTTTGGAGCCTCTGTTACGCTTTTGGAGGAACCTTGGGAGAATGGATGTTTGAAGATCTTCCCATGGGTAATTTTGCAAAATTCAAGCTGTTATAGAAACTAGACACACACGGATAATTGACCATTCTTTAACGGCTGGATTTTGACACCTAAAAGTGCCTCCAAAATTCTATTATGCTTCTTCAAATTTTTGTTACCCTTGTGTCAGAAATGTCACAAATCAACATTGGATTCCTCATGAGACTTGTCAAGCTAAAAAATGGTCACAAATTCGAGGTTTTGATGTCCTATGAGTTGGAATTAGAGTTATTGAGTTGGTTTGCACACTCCTATCATGAGAATATGTAATTAATGTAAGGGACAAACACTCCTAGTTCATAGCTAAAATTCAAGGAATGGTTTCTAACCTCCCTAGAATCTAGGAAATGATTCATCTTGTGTACTTATGATCCATTTTGGATGGGATTTTGACCTGATGAGGTGTCATAGTCCATAGTTTCTATAAGTAAACTCTCTCTAGTATTTTGTTGGGATAGATAGTCTTATTTTAGGTGGAGCTATTGTAATCAACATTTTGGAATGAAATCAAAGACAGATTTGCAGAACTTGTGTTGAGAATCTTGTAGTATGCATTGGAGCATTTTTTCTTCTTATGTATGTTTATCTATTCATGCTAAATGATATATATTCTTCTTGTAGATATAAATTTCCATATGTTTATCTTGTAATTTTATAAGCATAAATCGTGTATGTTCATGCTACTGCAGGGTTTAGCCAAGATTTACATAATGCTTCTTATATTCACTTCTAAATGAATGAATCCACTTTAGTGCTCATTCAGACTCTCTCTCACTTCATCCTATACTCAATGACCAATTAAAAATTCTTTCAAGCTACCTACCTAGCCTCACATATTCTCTGCAAATTGACCTTGGGATTCAGATGTAAAAAACCTTACACACGATCTACTCACTGACTTTTCTATCCAGCACTAAAAACATCAAACAAAGCCTATTCTTGAGCTTACATACCTAACCTAATATCATTAGATACTCAGTCATTCCTTTGACTGAAAAAGTGACAACAAGAGAGCCCTATCTAGTCCTGGTAGGGCTAGCTACCTAACCTAAACCCTAGTTTGTGGTTACCTTCCTTCAACTCCATTCAAAACCTTGGGAAGAAGGGGGGAGTGATAGCATTCTTGGTGCCATTGTCGGGGAGGGAAGGTTAAATCTTTCCCAGGAAATAATGACAAATATTAGCTCTGATTTTTTATGGTGAATAGTGGCCAAACACAAGAAAGGATGTGCATATTTCATCTGGCGACTCTAGTGGCGAAGAATCTAAATTTTCAGAGTTTTCATGATGACTCCATTGTTAAAAAACCGGTATCTTCAAGAACTATTGGCGACTTCACTGTTTTCAAGATGGATTCAACCACAAGAAGGAATGCTAGATATGCTCCTATGCATTGAAATGATGTTCGAGGCTTTCCAAATCCCATGCATCAAGTAGATTGGAAAACATACTTGCCAAAATTCAGAGATGGAAAAGGTGATGATGCCACACTTCATTGAATAAGATTTCATATGCATGTGCATAAGTTGAAGATTAATTTTCATGAAAGATTGTTTAATGAATGCTCATGATCACATTAGAAGAAAAATCACGATTTTGGTATGGCTTGCCTCATAACCCTTATTTATTCTCTCGGTTTTAGCTCGGTATTTTAAAGTATACGAGAAACTTATCCTTATTTTCTTTTAATTGAAGATTTTTGCCGTGCTGAGAATTTTATTCAAGAGCTAGAAAGTGCTTATGGCAATGAAGATTTTATGGATGATGAACTCTTGGATGCTTTGAATGAAAACCCTTTTCACCGCCACGAGAAGATCATGGATTCTTCCATGGATGACAACAAAATTGAGCAGAATTCTTCGAAGGATGACATTGATCTTCCATCTTTCGAAGTTGATGATAATTTGTAGCAATATTTCCAATCTTCAAGTGATCAAGATATATATGAAGATGTTTTGTTCAGCTACCCTTCATCTCTATCCTCTTCCGAGTTTTTAATTCAAGAAGAAATATGTACAGATCAGAATTTTGAGTTTGCTTGTAAAGAAACTCTAAAGAGTCATGATTTATCTATTGAGGTCAAAAACAATGTACAACAGTTTTGTTGTCTTGAGTTTGATGAACATGTTCAGCAGCCTTCAAAGGGTCAAGGTGTAGAATTTTTTCAGAGCCAAGACAATTCTCTTTCTAATATACATGAAAATCCACTTGTAGATATTTGTGTTGATGTTGATTTGGCTACCTTAATTGAAGATCTGCAAGAACATACAAATCTTGTCTTTGATCTGGATAATATGGAAGACCACATTGTTGTATTTATATTTAAGAGGGATCAACCAAATGAAGAAGATCAATCATTCATTATATTTGAAAGAATTTATCTTCTTTTTGTTGATCAACAAGAGGTAATGCTTCATGATTTTCAAGACCCCTTAGGGAGTCTTTTGCAAGCATCAGAAAAGGTGGAGTTTGTTTTGTTAACCAACACAGGTTTTGGGCTCAGATTTCATTTTGAGTTTCCATTTACTCAAATCTTTCTTTATGCCTAGTGGGTAGATAGCGATGTTCGGATTACTTGATTAGTTACATTGGATCTTTGAATTCACTTGATCAAGTGATTTATGGATCAATTAGAGTAGGTAAGGTGTAATGAATAAGCTCAGCACTAAGAATCTTTCGGTGTGGGTTTCCAGGTAGAGTTTGAGTTTATGATGTACAATTAGGTTTTCGAGTTTGATTTGAATCGAGTTTGAAGTTGTAGTTACGGTGAATCCATTGCCCAATGGATGAGGGCTACTTGGTCTATGGTGTTCTTGAAACCTCCCGAAGGAAAGTAGCGGCATCCTGAGTTGGGCCAATGTTGGTGTCCAAATTTCACTAATCAAATGTGCTCTTTCGGAGTTTGTAGTAGCGATCGTAGGTCAGAATTTCCCGTATTTCAAGTGGGTTTTCAAATAAAATTTTGTTTCACTAAATATGTCTATGTACGAAATTCTACTCCCTTCACTCCCATTCATGGTACGACATCATTCAAGGTCATCTCATCCATCGATCACTCCTGAGCTCTGTGATCGTTTTCACCACACCTTCATTTAGGTCAAATTCTAGGTCTCATTTGTTTCACCACCATAAGAGTCAATTATGTCATAAAAGAAAGTGAACAAAATCCCATTTTCACCATATAATTCATTTTCATAGAGAGTTACAAAATATAGGGAAATAAGTAAAGAGCTCCTCTCTTCTCACCATCATACTCCACAGCTACCATGGGTTGAAGAAAAATAAGCAAATTTGTGCCAACACTACCTTTGCTACACTTCTGGGTGTGTTGTGCAGGTGCTGTGCTTTTGGTATTTGAGCTCCAAATCAGTTCTCCAAGGTTCAAAACCAATACACAAAGGTTCATAAACTTCCTAAACAATAAGTGGACACCCTCCATACCTATCTCAAGTCAAAATTCATTAGCAAATGAGCAGTTTCCTTCATTAGGTTACCTCCACTACGTTTTGGTGTTTTTCATACGATAAAACCTAATCTAACCATCTAAAACCTTCATATAACTTGTTATACACCATACCCTAACATCTCCTATCACTCCACAACCTATTTTCCATCAATTTCATTAAAACCCTAATTTTCACTACATTTTGGCAGAAAAACTAGTGAAACACTGTGTTTTGACCTTTTGGGTACCTTTTGCATGCCCATTCCCAAAAATTCCACTTGCTTCCTGTAGCCAACTCATTACCCTATCTCTTCATTTTTTTATGGATTTTTCCCTAGCCTCCTTCCACTTCATTTCATTCCTAAAACTGCTCTACCACTATACCTTGTTTTCCTTATTTTCCACCTTCCCTATCCACTACATCAAGCTAGGGCTTTCCTTCTTGAAATCTATCATGGAGGGTGATAATAAGGTCCATAAGGGAGGTCACCATTCCAGGTTTGAGCCAACTCAGACCCATGGCATCATTTTTAGAGCTTTGTGATCAAACGAGGGTTTACATTGCACACAGGGACAATTTGGATTAAAAATCAAATTTTGGAATAATGGAGATGAATTTTACAAAATTGAAAGAGGTTTTTTTCAACCATAGGCCAAAGAACAAAAACCTCATTCAGTTTATGCACAAGTGTTATGGTTCGAGAGAAATGCCAAAAATATAGTTGCTCTAAGTCATTTTCTGCACTTTTGAACATGTTGTCTTCAAGTCAATTTTTCAGGGGTTTGGAGCAGGGTTTTGTAGTGCTTGATGACTCCAATTTGTAGCAGACATCCTAAGGTTTCCATCCATACCACTGGCATCCCAAAAATCCTCTGGGAAGGCCTCCAAACTTTGTCTCAAAGTAGGTGATATGCTTATACTCAGAGTGCGCCATGCTTCTACAATTTTTTAACAATCAACTTCAAACTTGGACTCTGAGCTAATGGGAAAGTATTTTGGAAAATGAGAGGAGATTATTATGCATAACATGCCAAAGAACACACACCTCTCTCAGTTTTGCAGAAAACGTTATGGTTAGAGATATATTGATCCATCTTTAAGCTTTATTTTTGGAAAATTCTAGGTTTTTGGAAATTCAGTTGTTACGTTTCTGGAACCAATTGTTATGCTTCTGGGAAGTGTTGTTACGCTTATGTAATTTGATGTTTCACCTCCAGAAAGGGTCAAGAAATAGGTTTTAGCTTCAGATCCATTTCAAACAAGCTCAAGGCTTGTGACCACTACTCCTTGGACCCCTCACAAATAGTAAGTTATCACTCTTATACCCTCCTTGAGTCAAGTTATTACGTTTTCAATTAATTTTCATGCTCACTCCATATTACACCATATCATCACCTCTCCATGTCATTGAAAGAATCCATTTGAATAAACCCTAACCTACTCCATTTGAATAAACCCTAAACCCTACCATATAACACTACCCTACACTTCTCATATACCTCACACTCTCATCTCTCATCATCCATATCATCCCTAACAGTCATTCTCATTAAACCCTATCTCTTTGAATTTGTTGTAGAATTTTCTCTAGCTCCATAACCCTCCATCTCACCCTCTAAACCTACACCATCTACACCTGTGTTTTTCTAGATTTCACTACACATACCCATCCCATCAAACACATTATGGTTTCATCCTTTTAGTGATGAACACTTGGAGAAGCTCTTGAAAAGGGCTAACAGGGACAATAAACTGCAAAGACACATGGCAAATCATTATCGCAGTAGGAACACAATTTCTCAAATAAGGCTAAAACAATTGAAGAAAAGGCTAAAAGAAGCACAAATGAAACTTAAAGAGAAGTATAGCTTGGACTTGTTGGTTGAAGCTTCTTTGGTTGTTTAGCCCATCACTCACAGGTGCTACATAACCACTTTTGAGAAGTTTTCAACAATTTTGGTATTTTTTGTGATTTTTGCACAATTTTGGAAAATTCTCATTGTAGAAGGGTAATGAACTTTTGTTACTCTTATTTTGGGGCATCCAAATCATGATTTATTTACATGGATGGATGTATTTTGATGAGTACAACACGGAATCGGGGAACCCCATGGCATGACTATAATATTGAAGAAAAAACTCAAAAACCACTCATTTTTCATGTTTCTGCCACCTTCCCATGGTGAAGACCTATCGCTAGCTTTTGGAGTAATCTTGGGAGAATGGATTTTGAAGCCTTCCCGTGAGTAATTTTGAAAAATTCAAGATGTTTTGGAAACTAGACGTACAGGGGCTGATTAATTGTTCTTCCAGTGGTTGGACTCCTAAGTGCCTCAAAAATGCCTCCAAAGTTACATTGTGTACACTTAAATTTTTGTTGCCCATCTTGTCCATAAATGTCACAAATCAACATTGGATTCCTTCGACACTTATGAAGCTCGAAAATGGTCACAAATTTGAGGTTTTGATGTCCTATGAGTTGGCACTAGATTTATTGAGTTGGTTTTTGCCTCCTATCATGGGGGAATGTAAGAACAATATGAGGACAAACACTCCTAGTTCACAGCACAAATTTCAGGGAATGATTTCTAACCTCCCTAGAATCTAGGAAATGACTCATCTTGTGTATTTATGATCCATTTTGGATGGGATTTCGACCTGATGAGGTGTCATAGTCCATATTTTCTATAATTAGACTCTCTTTAGTCTTTTTTTGGATCGGATCGTCTTATTTTGTAGTGGAGCTTTTATAATCAGCGTTTTGGAATGAAATTGGAGACATATTTGTAGAACTTGTGTTGAGAATCTTGTGGTATGCATTGGAGCATTTATTCTTCTTATGTATGTTTATATATTCATGGTAAATGATATATCTTCTTCTTTTAGATACATCTTTCCATATGTTTATCTTGTATGTAAGAATAAACCATGATTTTTCATGCTCTGTTTTCGGCAAGATTTACATGATATGTCTATTCACTTCTAAATGAGTGAATTCATCGTAGTGCTCATTCAGACTCTCTCTCACTTCATCCTTTACTCAATGACCAATTAAAAATGCTTTCAAGCTACCTACTTAGCCTCACATATTCTCTGCAAATTGACCTTGGGATTCAGACCTAAAAAACCTTACACACAGTCTACTCACTAACTTTTATATATAGCATTAAAAACATCAAACAAATCCTATTTACTGAGCTTACATACCTAACCTAAGATCATTAGATATTCAATCATTCCTTTGAATAAAAAAGTGACAACAAGAGAGCCATCTACCGGATTACGGTAAAGACTAATACTGACCCTAAAGCACAGTCGTGGTTGTCTTCCTTCATCTCTATTCACAACCTTGGGAAGTAGGGGCAAGTGATAACACTACCTTCACATGTAATGTATTTTTGGACCAAATACAAGGGTTCTTGCCACCCCTTCACCCATGCCCACAATATGCCCTTACTCCAATTCGTACTTTTCTTCTCAGGTATCAGAAATTGGTCATAGTCAAACTCCTTCATTACACCCTTGAACCAATATTTTCTCCTATGGAAGAGCATGTACTGCTGTGAAATGGATTCCTGTCTCCAACTAATTGAAACGACCTCTCCCATCAAAATTATATGTAAAGGCTCTCGTTACTTTCAAATTATCGCTCTTTTTGGCAAAGAGCAAACAACCTCTTTGAATTATTTACGAGCTAAGAAAATTTATCAAGTAATTAGGGACTAGAAGGTTCAAAACGCAACAATAGGGGTTTTGGTGCCATGTCATCTTCTGTAGAGGGAATAATTGAAAATCTCGGCTCTACGTAAGGTCGGGTCGAAAGAATGCGATGGAAGAATTGGAACAAAAATTTTCTGTTATGGGGAAAGGAGTGCGTACGAGGAAGAGAAACTCAAATCATTAAATTGCATGGGAAAACCATGCATGCATGATCATTGTGATAAGATAGGGTGATGACACAATAAACCATAGTCATAAGTACAACAATATTTTATATATTAGTGAATACTTACCCAATTAAGTCATTCATTAAAGTAAAAAACCTTACCATGATTACCTTAAGTACCTTGGGAGTCTCATTGACCGACGTGTCTTCATTGGGAGGATCGTGTGAGAATAACTATTTTCGCAAACATGGAGATTTTTTCCACTTGTTTGACAGTTACTGTAACAGGCCACCCCAAACATACAATTACGGCTCATCATTGTTGGGAAATATGGTCAATTCACAACCAACTATTCATCTAGTAACCACTAAATCCTAAAGGAATTCTAGAATTGATGACTTCAATAATTAACTTGGCAATGTGTTGGACTTCGTCTTCGCAGCTCTACATTTTCTTCTGCTTGCAATTTATCATTGTTGATAACCGACATGATAAAATGTTACTACGGTAGAAGGGCCATCACAATTCTCACAATGAAATCCATTAACTACACGACCAACACAAATGCGATAGTTGTCATCTTTGAACAAAAATCATGTGTTAATGCATTCCACCACTTTGGTTAGAATATCCCACCATGTGAATAAAGGAGTTGAAGTTGAGCATGCCAATAGAATTTTTAGATTACCATCCATTAATGTATGATGTTAACCAATGTGAGGGCTTCCACCTTTAATGTCACTGAGGCAAGGTACCCAGAGTATATCTTGGGGGTACGAATAAATGTGTTGAAGTTGAGTCACCTGTGAATGCGGTAACAGGAGATATTGATGTATTCCCACTTATTTTTGGCAGAAAGACATGCCATTTTATGAATGCAAGTCTCAAATACGTAATAATCCCTATCTGTAAAGGAGACACTCGAATTTCTCCCAAAACTAGACTAGGGTGTTCTTCGAAATCCTTGCACTAAGCTTATGCTCCAAACCCTTGCATTAAGAAGCTCAGAAGAGGTTGATTCCCATAAATGTAATAGCCAAAAGATGGGTTGGTGTGACCTTTTTTGCCCTTATATACCTCATGGGCCAATTCGGCCCCCTTGGTGGCCCCCATCCCCTCATGTGAGTCAACCCCCTCTTAGTGATGCGACTTGTTTGTTATGTGGTCCACAACTTAAGTGACCCTCTTCAAAATGGGACCTACTCATTATTCATATCTCCTAAGTATAATATGCCAAAAATGTGATCCCTACACCATTTAACCCTTTTTTCCCAAGGGACTAAGCATGTAAAGGCTAAATCCATAGTGGCTTACAAAATAGGGGATATCACAGATTTGAGGGTCAAAGTAACAAGACGATAGTTGAGGGCCTCTAGGATTTTTTGTTCATGATCGTGCCCAGAAATCATGCTGCAATTTAAGGTTAAGGCATGAAGGATAAAGGACAAAGGCTTGAAGACGCTTGTTTGAGTGAACAAAAGTAAGGAGAAGGGTCGTAGGAGAGACACACCAATGATCTCATCTCAAGAATCAAGTCGACAAGCTAAGGAAGCCAGAAAGCCTCGGGAAGAGTAGTGCTTGAGATTAGGAGCAAGTTTTGTGGTCTTTCTTGGTTACAGAGTGTGGAGAAAAATCAAGTATGCTCTTGAACAAGGGTAGGCTTTACGCAGAGGTTTCTTCCCTAGTAGGGCAGTTTGGAGGTCGGGGATTGAGTAAATTATATGTTAATCTATATGTGCAATGATGCCTTAGGAGAGGTACGAACTAGGCGGGTTACCACACTAAAATTCTCTTGTGTAATGGATTTGGTTGTTTTTTTGTGAGTAAGGAGGAGTCGGTACGAAGGTACGCGAGTTCGGCCTCTTGTCTAGGCTACCAAAGAGGGGTTGCAAGGCCAATAGTGCAACATTGTAGTTTGGAGCTAATTTGAACCATAAAGGAGGTTGAAAATATGCCTCATAAGTGGAGCAAACAACATATAGTTACGAACGGAAGAGACAACATTCTATGTTGGTTGGTTGGCTTGCATGTTGAGGAGATTGAGTGTTGTGTTGTATACTAGGACATATGTCAACTAAGTTGTGTTTGGAAAGAGATTGTAAGTTCATATGCAGTGGTATTTGATGAGGCAAACCCAATGTGAGTTGTTAGTATATTGAGCCTATGTACAATGATATTGAAGAAGAAAATCTATTGTTAGAAGGCAGACTTGTTGAGCCTATATTCAGTGACCTTGGAGTAGCATAGTCATTTAGAGAAGGTACTTTTGTTGGAGCTTAAGTGTGCAAGTATTTTAGAGCAACAAAATGCTTGTGAGAAGCTTATTGAAGGAAGAAAACGACCTGTTAGGTGTCAAGGACAACAAGTGCAGAAATGGATGACCTAGGTGGACTACTCCAACAAGTAAGTTATGTGTTAGTTCTTGTCTATTTTTTTGTGGGAAGATTTCATATCTAATGTTCCATACTACAAGCGCTAGTTGTATACTATGTATACTAGTTGTATCAGAGATCAAAGACCATGATCCCTGGTACGAGAACCCAATGATTCCGTGATATTCCCACTTCGCTTGTGTGCTAAGAAATATCAATCTTGCCCAATTTTGTCTTATTTCATGTTGGCACTTAGGAGATGTAGGTTCAGGGGTCCCACATGAATTTTGGAATTAACAGGGGGCCAAAAAAATTAGGAAGGAAGGGAAATATTGTGGCTCTAGTGGAGCATGGGGGCCACCCCATGGAGAATTGCAGCCCACATGTGGAATACACTCTCATTGGCCCCGAAGTTGGTGGGCGAAAGTCGCATTGGGCCCACATGGGCATTTTGTAGGCTCTTTGATAAAAGGAGCAAGAGGCATTCATTTGGGGCATTCTTGATCATTTGATAGATTGTTTTTGACAAGCACGCTTGATCTGAAGCCAAGTCTGCAAGTGTTCTTTAGCATAAGAGTGTTTCCAAGTGGAAATCTCAACCCTTTCTTCGGTGGACTTCGAGTGCCAACGCAAGGAGGGAGTCTCATCCATTTTCAGTTGATCCAGGAGCAATATTTCGTAGGTTGGGGCCAGCACCACCAAGAGCTGTGTAGGCACTAAGCAGTAGAGGTTGGAGCCACACGTGTGGGTTGAGAAGCAAAGATCATTTGGGGCTTAAACTTATGGGGAAGGCTGGAAGGGAGTTTCTTCAGTGATTGGAGGAAATTTTGGAGAATTTTCCAGACTGATTTGGTCGAGCAACAAACATAGTATTTGTTGCAGGTTACATTAAGAGAGAGCATTTTGCGATCAATTACCGGAAGCGTTGAAGTTAGAGCAAACCCTTTAGGTTTTTCTGGGTTTTTGACAGAGCCTCGAGATATAATTTGACGAAATTTTCGGGCTGATTTGAGGTCCAACAAGGATCCCAACTCGGCCGGCAACAAGGAAAGAACTGAGAGAAATTGGGTCGAAGTGCAGGGGTCCAACATTTAACCACTTCCTTCGTGGGTTTTTGTGGGTTGTTAGTGGAGAAGTCACCGAGAGTTAATTTCCCGGATTTTCAAAGCACGAGAGGAAGCCCTAACATCTATTATTTGCAACCAACAATGCGGTTTTTCACAAGAACATCACGAGAAGTTGTTGAGGAACCAGGACACGTTGCATGTTAGAGCGAGTTGATTTGATCACTTGGATATTGTTAGCTTGCCTTGAGCAAGCCCGAATTGCATGATTTCCGATTTTACTTTGTACCCAACAATTATATCAATAAAATGACTCGAATCAATGAAATTCATGGAGATTTTTGGTTGTTAAATGTGTTGTAAATTTTATGTTTTTTTGCTATGTTTTCTTTTTGTTTGGCATTGTATATTTTTCGCTAGGAATAGTACGGTGGTATCAAAACGCAATTTTAGCCGATTGTGGGTCTAAATCACGCAAATGATCGAAGTGTTATTGTGGACTAGAATTCAGTACAAAACACTAGTCCACATTGTTCTTCGGATTGAACTTGTGCCCAAAAATGTCTACATTGAGAAATTTTAAAAATGCTACTGAGCCTCGAGAGACTAGAGGGTTGTTCAAGAGTGGGTGTCAACGAAGAGACGTGAGAACGGAAAGTGATTCCAAACTTGAATATGAAGAAGATAAGAGGGAGGCATAATTGTTGAACGAAATGCTAGTGTCAATGCTACGAGGAGACAAAATGGGAGGCGGTGGTAGCGAGATGAAGAACATACCCATTGAGGAGGGACTTCATCAAGATAAATTCCGACTAGTTTAGCATGAGGCCAATAGCAAACGGAGAACATGAGATGCACCTGGTCTAACACAAAGGGTCACCTTTGTTGGAGTTTCTTCGTGTGATAGACACGGTGGAGAGGGGAAATTAAGCATACATCCATTAACAAGGTATCCATTGATGATGCATCACGGTCTATGACGAGCTTCGGAGACGACAACCACCTACGGTTGATAGATGAGCATGTCTTGCATTTTGGGTTGTGTGTGGAGGAGCATTTGGAGGGCTCATGTTGAGCCCATGATGGAGGAGGATGTGAAACCATACTTTGAGCTAGCTATTGATGAGGGGCAACATAGATACCCATGTTGGAAAGTTTGACTGGTCGCTTCAAAGGCACACTGACAAGATATATAGTGTTATCAGCCCACCCCTATGCATTAGATTGAGAGATGCAGAGATTTCTAGACGTACCAGAGGGGATGACCACATTAGCAGCACCATTGGGTCACCCTTACTTGTTGGAGAGAGGGAGACAGAGCTACCTAGTCAGATCTCATGTGTTGACTTAGATACGAGATGAGACAATCGAAGTTGCACAGGGTGCACCATCTGCATGTCGGGGCTATTCTATGTATGGGAGTTCATGGATTAGATCCCTCTCTTGGGGTTGGATGGTGAGGGGCCACGGGTTGGTACCTGTGGAGTCGACTATGGAGATGGTGGTGGACCCGGTGTGGCTGGGCGGCGACTTCCGGAAATAGGGATACCGGGCCATACTGGCATTGAGATCCAGAAAGCAAGACTACTGTCCTTCCCAAGTATGCCAGTTGACTATGACTTGGATGGTACAGTTGACCTAGCAGTTGAGTGTGCACATTCGCTATGGGAGTTTCGGTCAGCACCAGTGGCCAGCCACTTTATGGTCAAACTTCTTGAGTTATATTGGTATGACGTTTGTACACAGGGTCACGGGGTGATCAACATACTCTAGAAGGAGTTTGTTGGAGAAGGTGGCATTGGCAGGCCACCATACGGTGCCTTGTATGGGGTTGGGTATTATTCAACATTGTGTGGGGACAGAGGGTCGTGGAGGAAGCGAGGCTTGATGGTGGCTTCACTACGCTTTAGGAAGATTCACTTCTCGTGTCCTCGGGGAGGATTTGGGTGAAGATCCATTCATCGGCGGTATAGTGATGCGACGATGGGTGATGATGCGGTCGAGGGTGGGCCGACACATGGGAACACAACTCTAGGCCATCACATCTGGGGATGTGTGGGAGCATCTAATGTTGAGCGATGGACTACCGGTGGACATGGAGGTCATGGTGGTGTATTGTAGTGTGTTGGATTGTGTTGACAGGTTAGGAGTATCGTACATCACATTGAGTACATGTAGGGAAGATTGGTGCCTTGACATAGACAAGGCACGGACGGTACGGTGGTATAGCGGTTGCCGAGGGGACCTGCGCAGTGTACGAGCGAGGTATTTGGTGGTTTATCGAGGCGGATCCCAAGGCTGAGAGAGGGCATCCATTGGGATATTCTTCGGTACACCGAGTAGACTCTTGATCCTACCCTTGGGGACTTACCCACCCATGACTCTCATACGGTTTGTGGAACACGAGCTTGGGGACGACTTCGTTTATTTTTGAGGGTAACGTGGTTCCACTCCTAGCTCACATAAGGATTCGATTGCGAGGGAATTACCGCGATGTGCTTCTCTGCGGATGGTACGAGGTGTCACGGGGGCCTGAGGACGGTGAGCTTTTGTCTACGAGGAGGGCACCTGAACTTAGGTTGTGTACAAGTGTGCTTTTCGTCACAAGTTGGGATAATGTATTTCACTATGTGGTATGGCAGGAGCAGGGAATGTTGGCTTGCATGTGACAGACTCCTGATACTTGGGGTCCACCCATGGGAAATGAGGGCCAGATGGGTTCTGGAAAGTAGCAGCACTACACAACGAAATTCTACAAGGAGTGGGAGTTATGTTCTCCCAGTATGATTGGGGGACCCAAGGACCCGGTTGGTGGATGGATCACTCCACTTTGTGATGAGCAAGGTCATGGCAGAGGGTGGTCCAATTCACCTTGGGTTTGACAAATGGGGGATCACTGAGGCCTCCACTACATAGCGAGGACAACTTATACTGTTATTGCTCAAGGTCGATATTATCCATGGAGGGCTAGATATTGGCATCATGGACATGCCTGGGTAGGATGAGCTTGGCTCTCACGGGAATTTTACTTCGAGCCTCGGTAGAGGAGGATACAATTCGCACACGGTGGGGGAGTGTGTCATAATCAAGTAGCGACGCATCGACGCGGTGGCACCATACAAGATTAGCCGGAGACCTAATCGCGGCCACTCCACAGCTCAATAACTTGTTAGAGGATGTGTTGGCTACTATGGGGGAGGTCGTACGGATATTCCATTGGGCTTTGTAAAGAATGGCAATCATGGGGAACTTCATTGGCATGTCACGGTGAGCCGGCCACGGTGATATGGGGAGAAGCTCATGTGAGCAAAGACGCTGTCTCTCTACGGTGTTGGGTGGTATCTTCGGTATACTCTTGGATTGCATGGGATAGCCTACGTGGTAGGACATTTTCCGAAGTTGAGCATAGTGCCACATTGTCTGCCAGTCCCCTACTCATTGATTATACACACGGGACTTCACGGTACTTATGCCGGGCAAGAGAGTGAGTGGAGCTGGGGAGCTTTAGGTGGTAAGATAGCTTGGGGTCTAGTATTGAGGGATTCTCTCATCTCAAGACAATGCGAGTCGAGGAAAGATTCAGCCGTGCATCTGGGACACGGCACATTTTTGCGATGACGAGTGGGGGCAACAACTAGAGAGTGCTTGTTCGAATTTGGTTAAGGACAAGCAATGTTTTGGTAGGGAGAATGTGATAGTCCCACTTGTGTCGCTAAAGAGGAAGTATCAATGCCCACCCATTTTATCTTATTTCATGTTGGCAATTAGGAGATGTGGGTTCAAGGGTCCCACATGAATTTTTGGATTAAGTGGGGGCCCAAAACATTAGGAAAGAGAGGAAATAGTGTGGCTCTAGTGGAGCATGGGGGCCACCGCATGGATAATTACGAACCACATGTGGAATACACTCTCATTGGAGCGAAGTTGGTGGGGGAAAATCAAGTTGGGCCCACACAGGAATTTTGGAGACTCTTTGATAAAATAAGCAAGAGGCACTCATTTGGGCATTCTTGATCATTGAATAATTTGTCTTTGATGGCACCCTTGAGAGTTGAAACCAGTGCCAAGTGTTGTTTGGCACACGGTGTTTTCAAGATGGAAATATCAACCCTTGCTTCAATGGACTTCGAGTGCCAGCCAGGAGGTCTCATCCATTTCAATTGATCTGAAACAGCTTGTTTCGTAGGTTAAGGAGCTGCTTGTCACCATGGGTTGACGCGTGTGGGCACTGCGCCCAAATGAAGGTTGAAGCCACATGTGTGGGTTGAGGAGTGAAGATCATTTGGTGGAAACTTGTAGGAAAGGATGAAGGGAGTTTCTTGGGTGATTGGAGGCAATTTTGAAATTTTCGAGGGCTGGTGGAGCAACAAAGCACAATATACGCTACAAGTTACATAATGCAGTTTGAAGAGACGAGCATTTGTGATCAATTTTCGAACGTTGAAAGCGAGAGCAAACCCTTTACGGGTTTTCTAGGGTTGCAACGAGACCTGAGAAAATAATTTTGGAAGAATTTCACTGCAAGGACGGTTGAGGTTCGACGAGAGATCCCAACTCGGCCCGGCAACTAGAGGGCTAAGGGGGGTGGGGTGAAGTCAGAGAAATTCGACATTTTGGCCAATTCCTTCGTGGATTTTTGTGGGTTGTTGGTGTAGAGCACAGGGGTTAATTTCATGAGATTTTCGAGCACTAGGGAGGTCCTAACAACTATTTGCAACCAACAGTACGATTTTCACTAAAACAATGCGAGAGTTGTTAGGGACGACCACACATTACATTTTAGGCAGTTGATTCATCACTTGGATATTGTTAGCTTACCTTGAAGCAAGCTTGGTATATTTCCAGGTTACTTTGTGCCAACAATTATATCAATAAAATGACTCAGATTAGCGCAATTCATGGATATTTCTAGTTGTTAAATGTGTTGTAAATTTTATATGTGTTTCTTCTATGTTTGTTTTATTGCAATATTCTATATTTTGTTAGGAATATTATAGATTATTTTATTAACTGAAATAATAAAATAGTAAAGTTTAAACTCATGTCTACTGACCTTACTAAATTCATTTGTTCTTTGAATATTTTCTCTGTGTAAAGCTCTTTAATGGGATAAAATATTTAGGTGTGTTTGTGTTAATGTTTTTAGACATGGGCTTGATTTTGAAAACTATGGGAAAAATCAACACCATTCTTACGCAATCTCTTTGAAGTTGGATTTGCATGGATTGCAAGGATTGTTCATTTAGATTATGAGCTACAACGAAGTGGGGATTTTATGGGCCCAAATAACATTATCACAAACAAATCTTCTTGTTTTGAGACACTCCCCTACTTCCCTAAAAATCAAATTTGTATGACTTGACATCAATTGTAATAATGAAATAATTAAATGCTTTGAATAAATAAATGCTATGTAAACGAGAACAAAAGATACATATTTAATTCAAATTGAAAAAAACGGTTAAGTGTGAGAATGTAAATCCCAGAGTTAACTATTGTTTGATCAACCATGGAAGCCATACTCTCAGGCTAGAAGTTTATGGTAAACCTATCTTGAAATAATGTCAAGTTTATTGACCAAAGTGAGAAAAGTTGTAATCATTTTTATTTATATGATCCATGTCACTCCAAGGATCCTAATGGTCCAAACCACACCAAACCACTACTTATAAATAGATAGGTAACACAATTAATTGAAGGGAAGTTAGCACATGCAATGGACCTCAAATATTAGAAGAAACCAATCCACTCCTATTCTACATCATGAATGAGGTGATAGAATATAGCCATCAACAAACCTCCCATGTGTAGCTCAAATTTATATAGTGCTCATATACGTAAAATTGGCATCTAGGGTGGCTTTCCACTTGCAATGCAACTCATATGATGGAGATGATATTTTGGCAAGTTCTCTTTAAAAGAAATTGTAAAGAAACTAATCTAAAAGATCATGTTTGGATGAACGGAAATTGGATTATGGAATTTATTCTCTCCTAAATACATTTGTCAGGTCGGCATGAAAAACAATGAGCTCTTAAGCCCCAATAGATGTATCCTCCGGCCACTCATTGAAGGATATAGATTAGAGAAGGCATTCCTCATTTGGACATCATCATCTCATTGCATCATCTCTTCTCTCATTGGTTCGTACAACCTCGAGTCTTTATCTCTCTCTCCTCGCAACGCGTGTCAAGGAAGGAAACGAATTTCGGTTGTTCTAAGGCGAGGAAGATCGGGGCATTGTTGGCCAGGAGTCGAACTTCATCCTTTGACTTCAATTTTTGGGCATAACTCCCAGTCTAGAAGGTGGAGGCTATTTGCCTGAAATCCGAGGAATTGTAATGAGTTTGATACCACATGGCGTTGCGCAGAACTTTGATCGCAACATTGACTTTTCAGGTTGACCGAGTTCGATTATGATTTACGGATTTGTTTTGGGTTCATTTGGTTCACTGTTGGAGGCCGCATTGTTATGAAACTAGCTCCAAAAATAGAAGAAAAGAGAGATCAATGCCTTAGAAATTAGCCACTTCGAGGGGGAAACCTCCTTTACATTACATAAATGAACAATTCTTGGATGATTCAAATGACAAAACCTCCTTTCTATATGGGAGTCCATGGGGTCACAATATAATCCTAACAGGCTATGACAGTGACGCAAGGTCACAACAATAAAAATAGTGGGGTTTTATGGGGCATAATAATAACAATATGGGGACTATAGGGGTACAACAATAACAATAAGGGGCTACACTAAAAACAATAAGGGACTACACAAGTAATATAGGGACCTAACATGCCCCTCTCCTTCAAAAAATTGTTGCCCTCAATGCTTGAGTAGCTATGGATGCTTCTATATAAAATTCTCATCCTCCCATGTGGAATCTTCAGTGGGTAAGTTCTTCCACTTCATGAGATACTATAAAATTGATCGCTTTCGTAGTTGTCAATTTCTTGTTCCACGGCAACTTCCTTTAGGTTCCAAAATGATTTTTCCCTTCCTCATCAGAGATTAGGCGTCGTTTCGAGCTGAAATTTGTCACCTATAACCTTCTTTAAGTATGAAACATGAAGAATTGGGTTCTGCATTGGAGAAGAACGGGGAACCTCCAATTAATGTACCCATAGTACCAATCTTTTGAAACACCTTGTAAGGACCATAGTACTTTGGGGATAATTTATTATCCTTCTTAGCTTGCTTAAGGGGACATTTGTTTGCATGGTTGTAGCTGTAAAAATACCCAGTCTCCTAGATCAAAACTTCTCTCGTTGCGATATTCATATGCTTGTTGTTTCGATCGATTTTGTGTCAAATTTAGGTTATCCTTCAAGAGTTGGATAACTTCTTGTCGATGTTCGATGTGATATTCCACAGCTTGAACCTTAGATTTTTCTCTTAAAGATGATGTGATCGACGGTGGATGGTATCCATAAAGTGCCATAAATGGGACCATTTTTGCTGCAGTATGGAAGGAAGTGTAACCACTTGACCCGTTGTGTTTGTTTATCAGATACAAAACAACGAAGATATCCTTCCAAACATTTTTTCACTATCTCTATTTTCCCTTTGGATTGAGGATGATAGTATGAGCTATGGGCTAGTTGAGTACCCAAAGAAGAAAATAATTCCGTCCAAAATTTTTCAGTGAAAATGGGATCCTACCTTAACACAATAATCTTTGGGTTCCATGTAGATTTGAATTGTTTCCATAAATACGATATGATTGTACTTGCTTTAAATGAATGAGATAATGCACAAGTGTGCCTACTTGGTAAGTTTATCAACTACCACCATTATGACACTCTTTCCTTCGGACTTAGGTAAACCTTTGATCAAATCCATTGAAACCTCCTTCCAACATTGACTTGGAATGGGTAAAGGTTGTAGCAGACCCGAGGTTTTAATTGTCTCAACTTTATTTTGCTGGCAAACCAAACACTCTTCCACAAACTTTTGAATATCATATTCAAGGCCATCCCAAAAAAAATATTTCTTCACCCTGTGGTAAGTTTTTTTTTTTTTTTTTTTTTTTTTTTAAAATCACGAGTGTCCTCCTACGGGAGAGGTGTGTAATTCTAAAAGAATCTTTTGTTTTAGTTGGGAATTATTACAAATATATAAGCGATCTTTGTACCATAAGGAATCATTTTTCCAACTAAATGTATCAGATGTATTGGGATCTTCCTGCAACTTTTGAATGAGTGTCCACACTTATTCATCATTTTTCCATTCCTCCCTTGCTTCGGTCATCCAATTTGGTTGGATAATTGAAATGGCACAAAGCAATGCTTCCACCTCCTCATCCCTTCTTGAGAGTGCATCTCCAACAACTTTAGCTTCCTTTTTTTTAGATGATTTCAAATTCATAACCCAACATCTTTGTGACCCATTTGTGTTGCTCTTCGGAAGATATCCTTTGTTCCAAAAAGTATTTAATACTATCATTATCATTTTTTACTTTGAAGTGTCTTCCCATTAGGTAAGGTCGTCATTTATTTAATGCATCTAGTATTGCCAACATTACCTTCTCATAAATAGATTTTTGTAAATACTTTCCTTTGATTGGAGGACCTTCAAAAGCAATGGGTCTTCTTTCTTGCATTAAAACAACACCAATTCCATTTATTGAGCATGACATTCCACAATAAAGGTTTTTGTGAAGTATGGCGTAGCTAAGACTGATGCTAGGCACATTGCCTCTTTAAGATGTTCAAAGGCCTTAGTTGCTTCAAGAGTCTATGAAAATGCATCTTTCTTCAATAATGTTGTTAGAGGTGTTGCTATTCTCTCATAATTATGTAACAAACTTGCGATAATACCAGTAACGAGAAATCCTCTGTTTGCTTTATGGTTGTGGGGACTTTCCATTCCTTAATGGCTTTAATTTTGTTAGGGTCTACCTTAACACCCTCATGAGATACAATATGACCCGGATATTTCACTTTTTGTACTCCAAAAACACATTTTGGAGGTTTTTGTATATAATTATTTCTTCTCTAATAGTTTGAGTACCACTGTCAACATGTTGAACATGATCCTTCAAGACTTTGTTGTAAATTAGTATATCATCAAAAAATACTAACACAAATTTTCTAAGGAAGGGTTTAAAATGGTTATCAACCCCTTGAAATGTAGAAGGTGCATTGGTAAGGCCAAAATGCATGACCAAAAATTCATAATGACCCTCATAGGTTTGAAATGTTGTTTTGAGAATATCTTCGGTCTTCATTCTAATTTGATGATATCACAAACGAAAGATCTGGCTTGGTAAGATAAATTGCTCCATGTAATTCATCCAATAATTCAACAATCACAAGAATGGGAAATTTATCTTTAATAGTGAGATTATTGAGCTCACTATAATCCGGACACATGTGCCATGATCTATCCTTCTTGTGCACCAATACTACTGGAGCAAAGAAAGAACTTTGACTAGGTTGAATTATATTAGCCTCTAACATTTCTGCAAATCATATGTTCAATTTCACTCTTTTGGACATGAGGATATATGTAAGGCATGATGTTTGGAGGAACAATTCCTCGAATCAAATGAATAGCATGATCATGATCATGAATAGGTGGGAGTCCTTTGGGAGTTTCAAATACCATGGAATGATTGTCCAAATTTTTTTGGAGATCTAGAGAAATAGATGATTTTGATGTTGGAACTTCTGGCATAATTGTGAAATCACGCCTCGATCCTTCTTCATAAGCTTTGCCATGACATTAGAGCTTATTATCTTTCCCAACTTCCTTGTGATACCCCGTAATTCAACTTCCTTTCCTTCCGAAAAAAAATTCAAGAAAAGTTCTTGAAAATTAAAAGCTATCGTCCCCAAAGATTGTAACCATTGTACCCTAGTACAACATCAACACCTCCCATTGGAATGGAAAGCATTGGACTATTCAATACATATTCCCCCATAGTTAGCTTGATATTATGGCATTTTCCAAAGCAATTTATAGTCCCTCCATTTGCAACCATCACTTGACACTTTGGTGCCGGGTATAGGAAGCAATTCCTTGGCTACCTTACAATGAATAAAATTATGGGTACTACCTAAATCAATCAACACTATAACATGTTTCTTCTTGATATGTCCTTCTATATTGAGTGTTTGACGAGTGGTAATTTTACGCAACTGCCATTCATTAGGGATATGGTCGAACTCATTTTCTTCTCTCTCTAGGGTTGGTTCCTGGTGTGTATCACTCTTCTTTTGAAGTTTCTTGTTCATTTTCTTCCTCCTCTTCTAATCTGCTGCAAATAATTTCTTCTCGAACACTTAAGTAGTGCATTTGCTATATCACAAGTAGCAGCAAAGCCCTTTTGCTCTTTTTTCTTCCAATTGTTGTGGTCTCAACCTTGTAGGTTTAGCAAAGTCTATAGTACTTTAACACTTCCATCTTTATAGATGCGAGTGGTACGCTTCCTTATCGCCATAAATTTACTTTCAATTTTTCTTTTCAACCTGAATGCCTTTTCCGATGAATCAGGTTCCCAAAGGCAAACCTCATGTTGAATGTTATTATTTAATGTCCCTATGAAGACATCAATCATGTGTTCCTCTGGAATATCAGTTACCCTTATATTCAATTTTTGGAAGTGCTCAATATGCTCCACCATTGAACCCTTTTGTTTGAGATTTATCAATTGGCTAAAGAAAGTGTTGTTCTCTGTATCCTCATAATGTGTTATCATTTTCTCCATAGAAATTGACCAAGTGACAATATTTTTACGAGAGCAAAGCCATCGATACCATACAAATGTATTTTGTTCTAAATGTAAAGTTGCAATGCATACATTTTGTGTGTTTTGAATCATGTTGATTGTTGTTTGATTGTAGTTTTCGGAAACTTAATTTTGTATATTGTACTCTCTGTTGAAATTTGAAGAATAATAAGAATATTTGATCAAAGGGTTTTCCCCACAATGGGGTCTTTTCCTCGTATCTGCCAAAATATTGTGTCACCTTGTCTTGGCTTGTCTTCTAGTTATTTGTTTATGGTTTATCAACATTTACTGCCAATATTAAAGTGATTGCTAATCCCGTGATTTACTGTTAGAGAATCTTGTGTTCCACGACCACTCCAAGCATATTGGTATCAGGTACCACTTCATCCAGGATATGGTACAACAAGATGCTGTAAAGTTCCATCACATTGGCACTGATGAGCAAGTCGCAGATATTCTCACGAAGCCCTTGGGGAAGGTCAAATTCTTAACCTTCTGTGATAAGCTTGGAATGAGACAGTGGGACACTCTTATGAGGGTCTCCTTCGGGATTGGGAATTTGAGCTCACACAGGGCTCTGGGGAGGCTTAGGGATAGCTTCAGAGCTATAAGAAACCATAGGCGAGGTTAGCCTTTCTTATTAGTACTATTATTCCCACCATTATGATATTGAGTTGGTTCACCCTCTCTTGATCTATACCCCATACATCTTACATAACACCCAGTGTCCCAGGACTCATGGAAAGTACCTCTCATCTAGCCAATGAGTTGGGAAATGAGGATAAAGACCATAACATTCTTTGTTAAATTTAGCTAACCATGGTGTTCTATGTTTGATGCACTTTTACTTCAATCTTTCTTAGGCCCAATACAAAATAGCAATCACATAAACTTGAAAGTAAAATGTTGATAGAACACAATAATAGATCAATAGAAGACATGCCAATATAGAATGGTTTACAATTCCTTTTGTCCGGCCAAAAGATATGAGATATTGTGGCGTTACGGTGGGTCAACGGGGACGCTTCAACTAGAAAATTCTTTGACGGTTAATAGCCAACACTTTCATGTGTCACACTGGGACCTCGGGCCATGTACCGATCAATGCAAGTCAGAACGGGGGACAACACGGAAAACTCAACGCGGCAAACCAAGGCTTCGATCAAACGACTCGAAATTCCTCGTTTTTGGTGTTAGCGTACGGCCTCCTAAAATCGAAATTTCTCAGGATGATTGGTCGAATGACCAGGTTTGACCACGTCAATGTTGGTCAGCAGCTGAGCGAAAAGCTAAAAATATCAGCACAAAATCGAGAAAGCCCTAAAAATTAGCGGAAAACGGCCCTGACGAGATCGGCCACGAAGGAATAGCGACTTGGCTCCATACGTGTGAGGAAAAAAATGCCGCCAGATACTATCGAACCAACCGGATCACAATGAGAGAATGTGTGATGAGATGATGACGTCTAGTGACTTCTCGAAGTCTCTCCAATTTATATTCATCGATAAGGGTGTGTGACACATCTCTTAGGCATGTGGGATAAATACGGCCGACCTTGACATGTGGAAAATAAATTCAAAATCAATGTCTACTCATACGGTCAAGGTGCAGAATAATCTTGCACCCCACTCTCCCGAAAGAGAATCCAACAAAAATATGACCATCGTCATATGGTGATGCAACATGGAGTTTGGACCTAGTTGCCCAAAATTAACACTCCCTCTCAATTGGGGAGAACTCCATACATCCCACGAAATTGCCATCCATCATGTATCAAACCAAACATCATGCATCATCTGTTGGTAACTTGGCACATAGCTCTTTACTTCAAAAACAAAAGGTGAGTCACAAAGACATCACACACAAGCCGACACGAAGTACGGCTTAGAGTAAAAGCCTCTCTCGGACTCAAAAAGAGTCTCATACTAACGAGAAGTTGGGTTACGGCCCGAAGTCGATTTGGGATAAAACCTCATCATACTTGATCCCAGATCAAGGTGTTAGACACGTGCCATCCTAGACATAGAGAGTAAGGCAATCTCTGATGCATCCATCGATCTTGCTATGGTCTCGATCCACATTTCCCACCTCGTTGGCCAAATGAGAGGTACTCCCCATGAGTCTAAAACTCCATGTTAGGTGGGGGATGTGTGGGGCATAGATAAAGAGGCGACCAACTCCAGCCTCATAACGGTCAAGGCGGTCACAACAAGGTTCGACAAGCCTAGCCCGTGAGTGCTTATAGCTCCAGAAAGCTATCCCCAAGCCCGGCCAGAACCCCGAGGCTCACTGAGTCCAACTCAAGCACCACCCTCGAATATGGTCTTTCCACAGTTCCAAATTTCTGTGAGAGTTCGAACTTGACCTTCACAGGGCAAGCTTCATGAGAATATCTGACTGCTCGTCAATTCCTATATGATCGAGCCTTACGGCGCCTCGCTGAACCATATTCCGGATAAAGTGGTCACTGATATCAATATGCTTGGATCGATCATGGAACACGGGATTCTTATAAACACGAATCCCACTCTGGTTATTACAAAGCATAACGGTGGTATCTAGCATACCCCAACGACTCCGGCGAAGAGCTTTCGCAACCAGCGACACAACAAGCCATATTAGCGCACGACGGGCCGGCTCGGCGGTCGCAAAACCACCGACTTATGCTTCTGCTCATCAAGATATCGAAAAGCGAACCCAAGGTGAAGCAACATCCATATGTGCTCTTGCGATCACCACCTTTCTTGACCCAAAAGTTGACATCGGTATATCATGGAGTCTCCAAACTTACCGATAGTGTCTCGTGCATGGTTGTTGTGCCACGAAGATATCTCCAACGATTCTTGGCACCAATCCGGTGAATGTGATGAAGATCAACCATATGTTCGTCAAAGTGTTCAACGCAAAACACTACGTTGGGACGGGGTTCACTAAAAACATCGAGCCCCTACGAGTTGTCGATATAGGTAGGTTTGCTTGCTAAGCGCAACCATTCCATAACTTCTGTAGAATTTGAGGTTACGCCACGATGCTGAGCGCGGACTTACAATCCACCGCCCCAAAATCTCTCCGGCAACCACAACATATTTTCCTTGAGAGGAAGAAAAATCTCACCGCTTCTCTGCCCGGACCTCTGGGCGGAAGTAGTGCATCGGTGCTAGGTCTTTCATGTCAAACTTGGAAGCTAGCTCCCTCTTACATTGATGAATGAGAGGTCGGCCTGTCAGAAAAGGGTAAAACACACGGAAGAGAACCAAAATAAAAGCAGGCCTTTCTCTATCAACCTTAAAATAAAGGTTCAAATCAACATTACTTCGAGTGAAGTCCAGGGTTCACATCAATAGCTATCTATCACACTCTGTTACACACAAGCACGAAGGCACACTAAACCATAGAGGGCTTTGTTATTTCATATATGGTATCTCTATCTAGGACTTCGAACCCTAGAGGTTGCTCCATATACCTCTTCCTTTATAGATCCATGTATGAAAAGTGGTCTTCACATCCATGGTCGCAAAGACTCCATCCTTGCGTAGTTGCGAGGGCAATAATAGATCGAGATGGTGGTGTAAGGCAATGCAGGATGCAAATATATCATCATAATCTATGTCACCTTTGAGAGAAGCCTGCGGCAACGAATCTGCTTGTGCTTTTACTTGCTTCCATCGGATCCATGCTTGATGTTATAGAGCCATTTCGAGGTGACAACAGTTTTTCATCGGTGTTGGACCACTTCTGAACATCATTCTTCATAATGGACTCATATTCTTCGTGCATACTTGGCTTCCTTCCAAACTTGATGTTACGGATTCTTCTAACGATACTCCATACTCATATCGTACTATCATACTCATGGATGCTAGATACCCTTGGTATGTCTTCGGCTTCTTGCTTTCGGGGGAATGTCCCCCCTTGGAGCAATATGTCTTTCGGAATCTTCGAGTATCCCTTATCCATGAGGTCTTCTTGTTGAAGGAGGTGGATCAATGGGATCCATAGGTCCTTTAACATCGGCCATTAGGTCATCCTTCGGCTCTTCCAGCTTCCCTGCTTCTTCATCTTCTTTGTCTTCCTTGGAGTTAGGAATATTTATCACTTTCTTAAGGGCAACATCTTCATCAAAGGTGACATCGTGGCATATCTCCACTTCTCTTTGACTAGGAACATAGATTCTATATGCCTTCGAGGTTTCACTGTAACCCACAAACATTCCCTTCTTTCACTGACATCCGGCTTGCTTCTCTTTTCTTTCGGCATGAAAGTAAACGGAACAACCAAAAACTCTAAAATGAGAAACATCGGGTTTCCTACCAAAGAAGACTTCTTGGAGGTTTTGGAGTCTAGAAAGATGCGACCATCTATTTCTGAACTTGTACCCGACAGTGTGCAGTTTCTCCATATAAACCGAAGCCTTTGGTCACATAGCATGGCGCGAACAATTTCCACAATGGTCATGTTCTTTCTTTTAGCAACACCATTTTATCGGGACGTACGCAGTTGTGGTCTCCTCTTAATGCCATCTTCTCTACAAAAGTCATTAAACTCATTTTTGACTCATACTACGTTCCCCATTGTCGGTCCTCAAAAAAATTTGATTTTCTTCTGGAATTTGATTGCCTTACCAGGCCTTGAAGGTACGAAACCATTTGAATGTTTTGTCCTTCTTCAAAAAAAATATATCCAGGTCTTGCAGAACAAGTCATTTGTAAAAGTCATGTAATAGGAACATCCTCCCAAGGATGTCATGCAGCATACTAGACAAGTCAGAATGTATCAACTGCAAGATATTAGTTGTCTTTGTGACACTTGAGGGGAATGGTCTCCTTGTATGCTTCCCTTCGGCACAACCCTGACATATACCTTTGTGATCATCTCCCAATTGGGACATCCACTGTAACCACCTTCTGTGTCGGGAAGGGCTTTGTAATGAAGGTGTGCAAACCTGCGATGCCATAACTACTGTTTGAAGTTGCTGTCACATGTCATAGAGCCCAATGGACTTCCTCCAACTTTGGTAGATGTATCAGCATCTGAACCAATAGAAAGAGCTTCTTCTAAGTTCTTCTTTCATAAGAAGTACCTTTCTCTCAACGAATACCTCGAAGCCTTTGTCTTCCATTACCAAAAAATGGACACGAGGTTCTTCTTCAAATTAGGTACATACAACACATCTTGTAATCGGATGACTTAAGCCCAGCAGAGATAAATGGAGGTCACAATCCATGTCTGTCTCTTTCACGGGATAAGTAGCATTATCTCCAAGGATAATTTTGGAGTTAGTATCCTTCTCAACCAAATCAATAAGAGCTTCTTTATAACGTTGAGGTGCCTTGAAGCACCATTGTCGATAACCGGAGACCTTCCGAGGTGTACGTGGAATGCGGCAAAGGCGAGATACAAGAATAAAAATCACTTTTCTTATTATCAGCAACCTTGAACACGTCCTGAAATTTCTTGACCTCCGAGGTTGCCCATTTCCATTACGATTGAACGGAGCCTTCCTTTTTCCTTGGAACACCATTCACCTTAGTTTCATCGAGTTTTACATTGCTCATCATGCTTGAGAGGTCGCCTTCAATTAGGCCACTCTCTTGCATAGTGACAAGTCTTATTTATAAGTGTTACATCTTCCCTTCCTTCCTTTGTGCCGAAACCCTACTACACTGGTTTTGATTTCTAAGGCCACCATGTGGTTCTTCTTTGTGAGCGACGAAAGGCGGTAGGGTCACTTCCATTACCATTAGAGCATACTCCATCATTCTTGTTTCCTCTTTAGTGCATCTCGTCAATATTTCATCAAAATCAAGAATCACATTATTGACCAAAGAGATAATGGTATTGAATACACATGTATCACGAGACACTCCAAGTGCAATAAGAACCATCTCTCGATCATATATTGCTTCCCCCGATAGCTAGGAGAGTTGTTCACTGATTCAGCCAGAGCCTCATGAAATAAGATTGAATTGATTCATCCTTACCCTTCTTGATATTCTTCAATTGATTCTTGAAGACGAGGATTTGATTAGCATTGCTAGCCCTGAGCATGCTCACCAGCTTATCATACATCTTCAACTCAGAAATGTAAGAAACCAAGTGGTTATGAATATAATCTCGGATAATCATCTTTGTTTTGATTTCCCCTTTTCTATACTTTTCCTTCGTGGCAGAAGCTGCATTTGATGGAGGCTCTTGAATATTCCCTTGTACATAGTCCGCGACATCTTGATCTTCTAGCGCCAAATCCAAGGACATCTTCCATGCATGATAATCAGACTTATTAGTTGATTTATCCTTGACCTTAGCTCATATGAGTTGAGGAGGCCATTTGTCCTTGATAGGATTTCTTCCTTCGAGAGATAACTTCTAACACGGCTTGGACTCTTGGACTTTGTCTTCACTCGACCTCGATACCATGTTAAATTTAGATCACCATGGTGTTCTATGCTTGATACTTTTACTTCAATGTTCTTAGGCCCAATACAAAATAGCAATCACATAAACTTGAAAGTAAAATGCTGATAGAACACAATATTAGATCAATAGAAGACAAGCCAAATATAGATCAGATTTACAATTTTGTTTGTCCAACAAAGATATGAGATATTGTTGTGTAACGACGGTCAGCATGATGCTTCAACTAGCGAAGTCTTTCTCGGTCAGCCATCATTTTCATGTATGCTGCAATCGCTCAAAGACATCTCATCACCAAGTCAATGCCAAGTCAAACCGGGGGACAATGCGGAAAAGGTCAACGCGAGGGCGACGAGAAGAGTCAACGCAACGACTAGGGCTTCGGTCAAACGACCCGAAATTCCTCGATTTTGGTACTGGTTATACGACCTCCCTAAGAGCTCGAAATTTCTGTGGTCAGGAGTCCAACGACAAGGTTTGACCATAGTCAACATGTCGATTTATGGTAGCATCGGATGTGCTCTAGCCTTGTAAATTTGTATGTGAGCTAAGACACATGTATTCCATAATACCCAGAAATGGTTTTGGAAAATTCCACTTAGAGATGGTTTAATTAAATTAATTAATCGTTTTTTAATGTTTTCCTAAGTCTAAACTTAGGGAAATTGATTAATTAAAGGGTATTAATTAAACTAGTTTTGAATCTTCTAGATAAAGTCATGGATCACCTCCAAGTTAATCTTAGCCCTTGATTATGTTTCATTCTTGGCCGCTTAAGGGTCAACGAAAGAATATAAGGAGAGTGAGGGGCCTATGGAAAACACATTGAGCATGTTGAGCATTTGGCATTTTCAAGCTTGTGAGAGAGATTTTTTATCAAGATCGAATCACTAGAACAAGAGTTTCTAAGTGATTTTCGTTCAACAGTACGATTTCAAGAAGGCGGATACGATGGCGGTCATGGGGCCGGGGTGAGCCCCAGAAGGCGGCGGTGGCCGCAAGAGGAGGCAACGCAATCACCTGGAGGGGTGAGGCAGTTCCTTTTCTTGAAGGGACTCACGCAAAAGTGACGCGGTGCCTTTTGTATTCGATTCGAAGATAGTGGGCGGGGGTTTAAGGCTAGGAGGGTCAGAAACTCAATTTCGAGATCGACCTTGAGTTGCGAGAGGTGACGCGGTTCAAAGCTTTTCGTAGGTTACGCGAGTTCCGAGCGTGAGCATCATGCATAGGGAATAGAGGCTTCACCGGTCTTTGTTCGGATGAAGTTTGCAAAGTGAAATTATGCCTCACATTTCTTTTTTACTAGTTTTCTGCGAAAGGTGACCCGGATATTGGCACCCTAGTTGTACTCTGAATTTTATTTTTTGCTTAATAATATAAAACCACTAAGTTTATTTACATCGGTTTTCCGGGTGGTTTTTGCAGGGACTTGGTCCAAAAATAACTATGTCAAATACGGAGATGTTTTTCATTTGTGTTGTTCGGTTTGTTTAGGTATGAATTTATTCTACATCATTATTTGTGTGTTGCGTCGATATTTACTTCGATATTTCACTATAATGAAATAATTGTGAAAAATAATAGGATAAGTAATTCGGTTGTTAGGTAGGAATCCAGGATTTAGTATTTTTCCACATGGTATTATAGCTTATTCAAGGTGAAGTGCGGGACGAACAAGAGTGAAACGACGGATCAACATTGAAGGGCGGGATACTGCGTAGCGATGGTGGCTCACTAGAAATTACATAGTCCGGACTGGAGAGGCAATCCAATGCGAAAAGGGCTCCCTGCGAGAGAGTTGACGGAGGGGTAAGCTTTTCGGTCGCGGAAGGGACGGTGTAGCGATTACAATATAGCGGGACGCATTAGATGCATCACGGTGAGTCTTTGGTGCACAAGCGTTGTTTCTGAAGAAAAACACGGTTGAGATTTCTTGACCTCATGGAGTTTCTTGCTCAGCTTCCGGTTTTCTGTGCGACGGCGAAGCATTGTCTTACTCCCCAAGGAATGTGTAAGTCTAGCTGAGAAGAGGGTTAGATCAAGATAACGACAGTTGAGGAGATGGCCAACAACGGATTTCGTGACCAAGATAGATTGGATGGTGCCTCCAACTATGTTATTTGGAAGTCAAGGATTCAGTTTCTCCTTGATGAGCATGATGTTAAAGGCCTCGGCAACGTGGTTACAAAACCACTAGATACGACGTTTAGAGCCTTCAAGAAGAATATGGCAAGAGCCAAACGTTTAATACTAGATGGTGTGAAGGATCACATCGTACCTCACCAAAGCAAAGAACAACACTGAAAGAGAAATGTGGTGGGGCTGGGCGCTATACCAAGGATCTTCCGACGTCGGAAGATGTGTCTGGAGGAGAAGATGTGCTAATACCCGAGGATGATGAGGAGAGTGTTTTGACTCCTTCTTGTCTGGGGTCGGGATAACCGAGACCGATTGTGTCGGCGATGGGATCAACACCCAAAGACTCAGAGCTTGTAAGGCTCACTCTAAACTTTGTTTCAGAAGACTATCAGGTCTTTGTCCAAAGCATTCTAGGCAAAGAAAAGCTTCCAGGATGGGTAGCGATGTGGGCAACCTTGTAGCAAGAAGAGATGAGGAGAGATCTCCTCAAAATCCATATTGAGGATGGCAACAACGGTTTGAAAGTCAAGGAGGAAGAAGAAAACACAGCCCTTGCATCAAAGTGGCAACAGAGGCAAAAGAAGAAAGATCTATCTATGATCAAGTGCTTCAGGTGTGGGGAAATGGGACACTGTACCACACAATGTCCTTACGAAAAAGGATAAGGAGGAGAAGCAAGATCCTCCAAGTCGGAGCTACCAGATTGAAGAGCGGAAGTTGATTGTCTTGTATTAGCTCATGTTCGGAAAGGAAGAGAGTGGGTTGACTTGGAGTTGTGAATCCGAATCTGCAAGTGGCGAGGATCCTTGAGTATTTACGAACTCTTGGATCACATATGAGCTACGGCAACCTTAAGACGGTAGCGAGGATGGAAAGTTTTAGCGAAGATGAGACAATGCCACAATGGCTAGCGAGTGCTAGAGCACAGTTAGCGCGGAGAGGGAGCGATGGCAAAAATAGTTGAGGTAGCGGCGCGGTGGCGTCACGTAGTGCGAGGCAGCAACGGTGCAACATATTTGGAAACTGAGTAGAAGTTGGCAACAATCGATTGTTATTATTAGTTACGTTATTACTTGTCCAATTTCGGATGTTTTTCTGTTGCAGTGTAGCAGGTGCGTATGACAACACGGTGCAAAAGTGGTGCGGTGCAATGCCATAGTAGTGCTCACATAAAGGTGCGAGAGCATTGCTCATGCGGTGCGAGCGGCATGGTTGTAGGGTCGAGAGGGAGTTGTCGCTACGGTGGCGGACACGGTAAGATGCGAGTCGGTAAACGATATGGATGCGGCATGTATACTGCCGAGTGTTGGTGAGTAGCATCAATAGCACAACAGCAGATGTTCTAGAAGTCAAAGCAACACATTGAGATGTCTTGCAAGAGCACTTTCCTCGCTAAGAGGGAGTGTTGATCTATGGTAGCAATGGATGTGCTCTAGCCTTGTAACTTTGTATATAGGCAAAGACACATGTATTCCATAATACCCAGAAATGATTTTGGAAAATTCCACTTAGAGATGGTTTAATTAAATTAATTAATTGTTTTTTAATGTTCTCCTAAGTCTAAACTCAAAGGCAGTTAATTAAAGGGTATTAATTAAACTGGTCTTCAGATCTTCTAGATAAAGTCATGGATCACCTCGAGTTAAACTTGGCCTTGATTATGTTTTAATCTTGGTAGTTGAAGGGTCAACGAAAGAATATAAGAGAGAAGGAGGGTGAGGGGCCTGTGGAAACACGGTGAGCATGCGGCATTTTAGGAGAAACGCCAGGGAGAAGACGGGTTTAAACTCAAGATCGAATCACTAGAGACGGGGTTTTGCTGATGATTTTGATTCGGTGATACGATTTAACGAGAGGGCGGATGTAATAGCGGTGGGAGGACCGGAGGCCATTCGAGAGAAGGTAGTAGTGACGCGAGAGAGAGGTAGTGTGGTCACCTGAAGGGGGGTGGGCAGGGTTCCACGGGGGACTCGCAGTGACACGGGGGAGTGCCTTTTTGTATTCGATGCGGAGATAGTGGAAGGCGGGTTTCGAGCCGGGGAGGGCCAAAACTCAATTTCGAGATCAGCTTTGATCGGTTGCGAGAGGAGAGGTCGGTGCGGTTCCGGACGCCGCACGGTCTTACGCGATTCCGGTGTGAGCATCACGCGAGCGAGAGGGGCTTCTGCTTTCTTTGTTCAAATCGGCGAAGGATTTGCGGAAGTGAGAGTATACCTCACATTTCTTTTGTTACTGGATTTTCTGCGAAGGTGGTAGAATATTGGCACCCTAGTTGTACTCAAGATTATATTTCATAATAATATAAAACCCTCGGATACGCGCGGAATTTTCTCGAGTTGGGTTTTTACGGGGACTTAGTCCAAAATAATTTGTCAAATGTTGATGTTTTTCATTGTATTTTGTCAGTTTGTTTGACACTTATATTTATTCGTAGCATTATTTGTGTAGACTATGGCACATATCGGTGATTACTTCGATATTTCACTATAATGAAATAATTTATGAAAAATGATAGGAAACGTTCAAATTTGTTACGATGGGAATCAGGATCTGGGATTTTCACACAACGTTGGTCAACGTTGCAACAGAAAATCCCTAAACAGATCAACACACAAAACAAAAAGCCCTAAATAGATCAACGCAGAAAACAACAACTTCACTCCACACGTGTGAGGGAAAAAAGGCCTCCAAAGGCTATCGAACCAATCAGATCACAATGAAGATAAACGATGAGATGATAGAAAGGCAACACTCAGTCTCTCGAATTTCCTATTCATCAATGAGTGTGTGTGAAACATCTCTTGAACGTATTGGGATAATCTCCTTTGACCTTTTGTATGAAAATAAATGCAAATCAATGTTCTCCTTATCCGATCAAGATGATCTTTAGATCAATCTTGAACCTCTCACGAAAAGAGAATCCAACAAAAAAAATATGACCATCGTCATATGAGCAATGCAACATGGATTTTGGACCTAGTTGCACCCAAAATTAACACCAATTACCAATGGAGGGCAATCGTGTGTTGTCGTACTTTCTGTGTCTGGGATGTGTTGTGTCCAACAACTTGATACGAGATCAAGTACGATTGAGGTTTTTACCTCTAAACTGACTTTAGGTAAGTGGAGAGTGGCAAGGTCTTATCACTCACTCTCGATCAAATCTTCTTCATTATTTCTTCATGGTTCAATAGAGAAGAGCAGAGCAGAGTACAGGAATGGCAGTATGACACAGGATGACAAGATTGCATAGGTTGACAAATGGATTGACGTGTGGAGTTCTCCTGGTGAGAGGGTAGCAGAAATAGCAATAGGGCCAAACTCTACTTTGGACTTCTCATGTGATGGAATGATAATTTTGTTGGATTGCTCTTTCCAAGAGTGCAAGATTGATCTTAAAGGTCATCTCTTGTTCAAATATGAAAGCGGTGGATTTTGAATTTATTCTCTCACACATGTATACACATTTGTCAGGTCACTTTGAAATATAAATATGAGCTATGGCCCCCAATAAGTGTGTCTCCACCTCATTGAAGGATATAAATGAAGATTCATTCCTCATTTGGACATCATTCATCTCCCTCTCCCATTGGTTTTGTACAAACTAAAGAGTCCACTGTCTATATCGACTTAAAATGGCTCAACAAGATCAAACATGGAGCCAATAGAAGTGTTGAAAATTTCAAGGTCAAATATGTTGTCCAAGGCTTCTCGCAGAAAGAAGGTATAACATATGATGAAATATTTGCACATACCACCATTCGTTCAATTATTTCCCTTGTTTCCTCGCGGGATGGAGTCTACATCAGATGGATTTCAAGATTGCCTTCTTACATGGCTCACTTAAGGAAGAGGTCTATGTGGAACAACCTTGAGGACTTAAATTCAGACCCAGTTACTGTATGCAAGTAAATTCGAGATCGAGATTCACATGCTTGTCTGGGGCTGAAAAAAACTCTATGTTTGAAGCACAGCCCTAAGGTTTGGTATCAAAGGATACGATAGTTATTTGATGATGTTGAGCTTTACGAAACTAAGGTTTGATCAAAACCCATATTTCAAGGTTGATAATGAAAAAACACTCATTTTGGTACTCTATGTGGATTGTTATCTTCTGCCAGGTACGGACCCTCTCATTCATCAAGTAAGAGGGAGTTGGCTTTAAATTCGAGATGAAGGACCTAGGGCAGTGCCTAGCCCAGGGCCTAGAAGGTGCGGCAAAAATAGGTTAGATTTTTCCTCTCTCAAGGAAATTATATTGTGGAGATTCTTTGAAAGATTTGGGATGATATTTGCCAAGTCCATGACCACTCCGATGGAGCTCAACTGAGAAACTATGAGGAAGCAACCTTTGATGGGCCCAATTTAGAAATCCTGCCAAGTATCATCAACTCGTGGGGCTTTGATGTTCTTAGTGAACTCTTGTTTGGACATTTGTTTTGCAATGAATACGTTGAGTCAATATATGGTCAAGCCTCAACACATACATTGGATTGCTGCCAAGAATCTCTTGAGATATCTCTGGGGCACAATCAATCATGGACTGAGATACACTGCTGGGAATGTGAGGCTCCATGGATATTTTGATGTTGACTGGATTGGAAGTGTGGTGGATCGTAAGAGCACATCTGGATGTTTCTTCACTCTACGTTTTGCTTTGATCTCTTGGATGAGCAGGAAGCAGAAATCAGTTGCTCTACGCCTTTGCCAAGGCCGAATACATTGCAACAAGTATGGTCTATTGTGAAGTTGTTTGGGTGTGTGTTGGATACCACTGTGATCCATTGTGACAACCAAAGCGGGATTCGACTTTCAAAGAATCTCGTGTTCCACGACCACTCCAAGCATATTGATATCAAGTACCACTTCATGCGGGATATGGTACAACGAGGTGTCATAAGGCTTCCACTCACAGCAGGACTAACTGTTCAAAATCGCCTGATATTCTCCACTGATCTGAGAAGGTAGGCCCAACACCATGACTTGGGATCGTGGTCCAAACCCTCTTATGGGGTCACTTGAGTTGGAATTTGAGCTGCGGGAGCTCCGGAGGCTTGGGGATGGCTTCTTGGAGCTATAAGAAACCATAGGGCAAGGTTCCCCTTTCCACAATGGTGGTATATTCACAACATTATGTTCTTAAGGAGGTTAGTTCCTCTTGATCTATGCCCCACATACAACCTACTTGTGTAGTCTGGGACTCATGGAAAGTACCACTCATCTAGCCAATGAGTTGGGAAATGAGGATAGAGACCATAGCATTACCGATGGACGCATCGTATATAGTCATACTTTCTATGTCTAGGATGTCTTGTGTCCAACAACTTGAACTAGGATCAAATCTGATTGAGGTTTTTACCTCTAAACTGACTTCGAGTTAATGGAGAGTGACAAGGTCTTATGACTCACTCTCGATCAAATCTTCTTCATTATTTCTTCATGGTTCAATAGAGAAGAGCATAACGAGTACGGGGATGGCCCCGATGTGACACGAGTTGACAAGATTTGCATAGGTTGACGGATGGATTGACAGTGGAGCTCTCCCCTAGTTGAGGAGGTGTTAAAATTGGCAACTAGGGCCAAACTCCACTTTGGACTGCTCATATGATGGAAATGATATTTTTGTTGGATTCCTCTTTCCAAGGGGTGCAAAATTGATCTAAAGATCATCTTGTTCTGTAATATTCTCAATTAGTGATGGCTAATTGGAACTATTAATTTTGATCAATTTTGCTTACTATAGTTAAATTATAAATAAAAGTGAGTAGAGGGGAACATAACTCACTCTAAACATAAAGTTCACTCCCTAGTAGACACAACGTTGTCAACCAAATGGAGCCAAGGGGGGCAAAGAGACCACATAGAGAGGGACCCACTAGAGCACATGGAGATTCGCAGGAGTTGAGTTGGCCGACGTGGGGCAAGAGAGCTTACGTTGGAGAGGATGGACCTAGGGTTTGAAGAGAGAGGCCAACGTTATAAAGGAGGAGAGCCTCCTTATTTTGGTCATTCGATGTTTATGATATTGAGCCGGTCAGCATTGCCAAACCTGTTGTTTGTTTAGCTGATACTGTGACCTTTGTTGGCTGCCTTTGAGTGTCTCCCATTCGAGGAGATCTCACCCTCGGCCACGGGGGACCCGAGTGCTGCTCGGGTGAGTGATCCCATCGATATTTTGCGGAGGATCGAGTTGAGGCTTGGTGGTGGAAAGCTTCGCGTCTGGTAGTGAGTCTTGAGAGAGGGCCGAGTCCATTTCTTGGGAGCTCCCGGTTGGGTTTATGTTGGAGGGTTTCGAGCTTTGAGATTGAGCGAGGGCCGGCCCTTGCCTATTGAATGATTTTGGCGAGTTCGAGCGACATTTTCGTGGATTCCCGCCCGATGTGCGCGAACGCCCGAAGGATAGCGTAGATCACTCAAGGGGGTGATTTTCGGGGGTTGGCTATTTCATAAACACTCTTTGAGCTTTCTGGGTTTGGTGGCTTGGAGAGGGTGGATTCCGAGGTTTCGGCTTTTCCGAGTAGGGGCGACCCCAAATACTCATTTGGTTCCCGGTGGCAATGGCTTTATTAGTTCTCAGGTAAACGGGACGCGAGATCCGAGAGCAACCATTTCTTTGTCATTACGAGCTTTTCTTCACTTGCTGACGGTGCAAGTCTAGGTGCCATCACTTTGATCACCTATTGTGCTCATTTCTGTTCTCGATTATAATAAAATGGCCTAGCTTTCTCTCTATGTTACGAGTATTTGCTACATGTTTTACATATGCTATTGTATGCTTGCACTACGCTTATTTCTCTCTTTGAGCATTCCGGATAGTATACCACTCGGTGTGTTTTTTCCCATACTCTTGGACAAAGTTTGGAAAGGGCCGGAGTAGCCTCCGGATCTCACCCTCTTTTCGGTGACATGTCTGATAAGCATGCCTCCATTCCATCTGCAGTTTGGAGTTTGCTTGTGTTTGAGAGATATCCTAAAAAACGAATATTATAGTGGTATGGGGAGCATAGATCTAGCTCAACTTGTGGAGCTAGTTGTCTATAGGCAAGAGAGAAACCTACAACTACTACGGAAGGTAGAGTACGAGAGATATTGAGCGTAGGTTGAAACACCTACGAAGAGGGTGTTGCGTTCGGGCGGGCGGGCCCGAACGGGGGAGGAGCACAGCGAGTAGACACGAACGGAGGGAGCCTGTGGTAGACGCGCGACGAGGGGAGAGCCAATGGAAGATGATAGTGATGCAAAAACGAGTTTGAGGGCTTGCTCCTCAAAATCGGTGCGAGGATCTAGCGGGGAGCAAATCGGAGATGATGGGTCGAGAGATTCAACGCCTGGCAGAGCTGAACGGCGTGAAACCCCAGGGGTTCCCGAGGTTGGTGGTCGACCACATCCCACTATTTGCGGAGGGCGAGATGCCACTCACACCAAGCATTTGTGCCCCCAACTCGTTCCACTATGCCCACTTTTCTGGGTGCAGACACTGGGGTAGGAGCACAACAGGAGCCAGAGCCTGGCCACATGGGTGATTATTTTGCTGAGTACCAGGCATATGGGCAAGAGTTCAGGGACGCCCTTTCATTCAGAGACTTTGTTCAGCTCCAGTGGGACAGCAGACCCCGCGACCATCATAGAGGGCACCGGCATTATCATGATGGAGACACCCAGCGTACAACGAGCTGATTCCATTTGCCTACGTTTGATGGTTCATCAAACAGTTCGGCAAAGTCTTGGGTGGAGAAGCTGGACATATATTTCCAGCTCAACCAGATGGCAGAGACGGAGGCCATCAAGGTGGCCACGCTGCATTTGGATGGCGAGGCTCAGGACTGGTGGTTCCATGGGATGGTTACACTTGGGCATTCCACAGTGACTACCTATGCCAAGTTTACTCGGAGGTTGATAGAGAGGTTTGACCAGAGGGATCCAGAGGAGCACTTTGTTGAGCTGACGAGGCTCAAATAGACCGGGAGCCCGGAGACGTATATTGCAGATTTCCTGAGGATTTCAGTGATGGTGCCAGATCTATCCACAACACGGATGATCTATATGTTTGTTGAGGGGTTAGCAGAGCCACTTCGGGGTCTAGTCAGATCCACTAGACCAGCCACACTCCAGGATGCCGTTGGCAGGACCCGGGATTTGCAGGATGCCTTACCCAGGACCAGGACACCTTACCTCCAGAGACAGGCTTTCTAGCCAAAGGGGAAGGATGTGAGGATTCCGCCTCCGAAGGGGAATCAGGGTAGGGTACAGCTAGATGATGATGCCAGGAGGGAGTTGAAGAAGAAGAGGTTGTGCTTTACATGTTAGGAGCCGTGGGCACCAAGACACAGATGTGCTGCTGGCAAAGCACATTTTATTGAGGTCTTCTCCGAGAGTGGCGGGAAAGAGGATGAGGATGATGACGTGGAGGCAAGAGGTAGTCATGCAGCGCAGGATCCTTTGCCACCTCCACCCCCAGGAGCAGGAGGTGCGACCTTTGCACCTACCGAAGGGACCTTGGCAACATTGTGAGGAGTTCCCAAGTACCTGACTCTGCGCATACGTGGGACAATACGTGGGCAACGAGTGTCAATACTGGTGGACAGTGGGGCAACCCACAACTTCATCGATGCACAGATGGTAGAGTGAAGAGGCATACAGACAGAGAGCTTCGATGGGTTTTCAGTCTTGGTCCCAGGAGATCAGGCTATGCAGTGTGCCCGATATGTTCCAGAGTTGTCAGTGACGATGGGCACCTACACATTGACTGACCACTTTTCCGTGGTCAACATCCCGAACACCAACATGATATTGGGTGTACAGTGGCTTATCACTCTAAGGAAGGTCACCACGGATTGGAAGGCCTTGGAGATGGATTGGGATGATGAGAAGACTGGGAGGCATGAGAAGATACGGGGTCAGCACACATATCTGCCTCAGACTATTTCAGCTCACCGGATGGAGGCAGTCTTCCGAAAGGGAGACATAGAGTGGGCAGTAGAGCTGCGTGCATCAGAGGCAGGGACTACAGGGCAGACAATGCATCCGGAGATACAGTCCATCCTTGACAGGTATGCCACAGTGTTTGGGGAGATTCCGCCAAGTCAGCCACCGGAACGGGGGTTTAAGCACACTATAGAGCTAGAGCAGGGAATTCAGGCCATTATCACCACCCCTTATAGGCATCCTAAGGCCTATCGGGACGAGATTGAGCGGGCCATCCAGGAGTTGCTGGCTCTTGGACACATTCGACCGAGCACCAATCCTTTTGCTTCTTCTATGGTATTGGTGAAGAAGAAGAGCGGCACATTGAAGATGTGCATTGATTACAGGGCCCTAAACAAAAAGACCCTAAAGAACAGGTAACCTATACCGAGGATTGATGAGTTGAGGGGAGCACAGTTCTTCTCAAAGATTGATTTGAGATCCGAGTACCATTAGATTCACGTGAGGGAGCAGGACATTCCCAAGACCACTTTCAGGTGTCATTATGGCCACTTCGAGTTCTTGGTGATGCCCTTTGGGCTAACCAACGCACCAGCTACCTTCCAATCATGCATGAACCACATCTTCCGCAGTCACTTGAGGAAGTTTGTGTTGGTCTTCTTTGATGATATCCTTATATACAACAGGACTTGGGAGGAGCATCTTCAGCATCTAGAGACAGTACTGCATATTTTGGAGCAGCAGTTCTATGCTAAGCTCTCCAAATGTGAGTTTGGATTGACGGAGATGCTGTACTTGGGACACATCATAGGGGTGGACGGAGTGAGAGTCCACGAGGAGAAGATCAGGGCCATTAGAGATTGGCCAGAGCCAAGAAACGTGACGGAGCTTCGAGGATTTATTGGTATCAGTACTTATTATAGGAAGTTCGTCAAGGGTTTCTCTCAGCTCGCTGCCCCCCTAACAGATCTGATGAAGAAAGGGGCATTTAGCTGGACAGATACAGCACAACGAGCCTTTGACAGACTCAAGGAGGTTATGAGCAGCTGCCCAATGCTTGTGTTGCCGGATTTTATGTAGCCTTTTGTTTTGGAGTGTGATGCGTCGAGAGAGGGGATCTGCACAGTGTTGATGCAGGGAGGCCACCCTATAGCCTATGAGCGCCGGAAGCTCCTTCCTCATGAGCGGTTGTATGCTATATACAACAAACGCTGGCCATTATGCATGCATTGGCCAAATTCCGGCAGTACCTGGTGGGTAACAGGTTCAGGGTGAGGACTGATCACAACAGCCTCAAGTTCTTTTTGGAGCAGAAGCAGCTACAGGAGAGGCAGCAGAAGTGGATCAGCAAGATCCAGGCTTATGACTTTGACATTGAGTATATCAAGGGGTAGAACAACGTGGTAGCCATTGCACTTTCACGTAGACCAGCCACGTTGTCTCTGATGAGTTTGGATACAGATTGGAGGGCTCGACTTTTGGTGGAGTACTCCAAGGACAGGTTTTCTTGTGAGGTTCTGGATGGTCAGGTGACAGATGATAGATACAGGGTGATAGATGAGATCATCTACTACAAAGATAGGATCTTCTTGACTGAGGGCTCCCAGCTCAAGAAGAAGATACTCGTGCATCACATCATTCACCATTGTCCGGCCATCAGGGATTTACCAAAACCTATAGGGCCATGAGAGAGATGTTCTCATGGAAGGGCCTTAAGGAGGACGTGCTCCAGCATATTAGGGAGTGCGAGGTTTGCCAGAGAAACAAGGGAGAGATGAGCCACCCAGCAGGTTTGTTGCAGCCTCTTCCCATTCCGGAGGGGAAATGGGAGAGCATTTCGATGGACTTCATCACAGGGTTGCCCATGGTGCAGGGCAAGGATTGTATATTCGTCGTCGTTGATCGGCTGAAGAAGTACGCACACTTTTTCGCCATATCCGCACACTATACAGCAGCACAGGTGGCAGAGCTATTCTTCAGAGAGATCTTCAGGTGACATGGTCTTCCCAAGACCATTATCAGTGACAGGGATAGTCGCTTTATGGGCAAATTCTGGCGAGAGTTTTTCCGACTGGTGGGGACAGAGTTGACATCGAGCACCAGCTACCACCCACAGACAGACGAGCAGACAGAGATAGTTAACAAGTGGCTGGAGGGCTACTTGTGTAACTATGTTAGTGGGTAGCAGAGAGTGTGGCCGAAGTGGCCGCATCTGGGGGAGTGCTGCTACAACAACACACATCACATATCCATTGGTATGTCTTCGTTCTATGCCTTATATGGATACCGTTCTTTATCTTTTGCTGATGTGATGTTTGGTGCTAGCAAGGCTCCGAGAGCCAAAGATTGGATCCAAGAGAGCCAGGACATTCTCCGAGCTCTCAAGGATAACATGGCTACAACACAGAATCAGCAAAAGCTGTATGCCGACAGGGGTCGGGTGGAGAGACAGTTTGAGGAAGGGGACTTGGTCTACCTACATTTGCAGCGATAGAGAAAGTCGTCACTGAAGCAGAAGGGAGCTGAGAAGCTCAAGCCACTTTTTATGGACCATACAGGGTGATACGCAGGGTTGGACAGGTTGCTTATGAGTTAGAGTTGCCCCAAGGTAGCAAGATTCATAACATTTTTCATGTATCATGTCTGAAGAAGGCATTGGGGCAGTAGGTGACAGTGACATATGAGCTACTGCCTACAGATGATGAGGGGCATTTGGTGTTGCATCCAGAGGCCATTATTGATACCAGGGAGAGGCAGCTACGGAACAGGACAATCCGGGAATTCTTAGTGAGATGGAAGAATTTGCCGAATGAGGATGCCACTTGGGAGAGTGAGAAAATATTGCAGCATCCATCACTACAGTTGCTTGGGGTCAAGCAACATTTTGCCGGGGGAGATTGTAATATTCCCAATTAGCAATGGCTAATTGAAAATATTAATTTTGATCAATTTTGCCTACTATAGTTAAATTATAAATAAAAGTCAGTAGATGGGGACATAACTCACTCTAAACATAACGTTCACTCCCTAGTAGACACAACGTTGTAACTTAAGTGGGTCAATGGGGGCAAAGAGACCACGTAGAGAGGGGACCCACTAGAGCACGTGGAGGGACTGTGTAGGTTGAGTTGGCAGCGTGGGGCCAAGAGAGGCTGCGTTAGAAAGGATGGGCCTAGGGTTTGAGAGAGCAACCAACGTTATAAAAGGAGGAGAGCCTCCTCATTTTGGTCATTCAATGTTTATGATATTGAGCTAGTCACTTCGACTTCTTGAGCACGTTGGTTGTTTAGCCAGTCTATAGCACTGTTTAGTGCACCGAGTGTCTCCGTTCGGAGATCTCACCCTCAGCCCCGGGGGACTTCGAGTGCCTGCTTGAGTGAGGTAGTCCCATCAATATTTTGCAGGAGGATCGAGTTGAGGCTTGATGGTGGAGCTTGGCATCTAGTGACTACGCAGTCTTGAGAGGGAGGACACAGTCCATTTCTTGGGAGCTCCGGATTGGGTTTCTGTTGGAGGTTTCGAGCTTTGAGATTGAGCAAGGGGCCAGCCCTTGCCTGTTGGAGGATTTTGGCAGACTTTGAGGCAGTATTTTCGTGGATTCCCTTTAGTGTCAGCGCAGAGCCTTGGAGGATAGCGTAGATCCTAAAGGGGGTGATTTTCGGGGGTTGGCTATTTCATAAACGCTCTTTGGGCTTTCCTGGGTTTGGTGAGCAGAGGTGGATTCCAGAGTTTCGGCTTTTTTTGAGTAGCGAAGCAGCCCCAAATACTCATTTGGTTCCAGCAGTAGCAGCAACGCAACAGTTCTCCGGCAGCTTGGACGCAGATCAGAGAGCAGCCATTTCTTTGTCATTCTGAGAGCTTTTCTTCACTTGCCTGGTGCAAGTCTAGGTGTCATCACTCTGATCACCTATTGTACTCATTTCTATTCTCAGTATAATAAAATGGCTTAGCTTTCTCTCTATATTTCTGAGTATCTGATACATGTTTTACATATGCTATTGTATGCTTGCACTATTGTTATTTCTCTCTTTGAGCATTCCAGATAGTATACCACTTGGTGTGTTTTTCCCATACTCTTAGACAGAGTCTGGAAAGGGCTAGGTAGCCTCCAGATCTCACCCTCTTTTTAGAGGTGACATATCTGGTAAATGCCCTCCCAGTCCATCTCTAGTTGGAGTTTGCTTGTGTTTGAGAAATATCCCTAAAAAGGGACATTACATGTTCGGATGAACAGAAGTTGGATTTTGAATTTATTCTCTCACATGTGTACATTTGTCAAGGTCGGCCCGAAATATAATGTAGGCTCATAAGCCCCAATAAAGATGTGTCTCCACCCCTCATTGAAGGATATAAATTAAAGACTTATTCCTCATTTGGACAACATCATCTCCTCTCTCATTGGTTCATACAGCCTCAAGGAGTCTCTCTCTCTCCTTGCATGTGTGAAAGGAAGGACGGAAATTTCAAAATGTTCTAGGGCAGCAGATCAGGGCATTGACTAGTGTTGACCAAGGGTAAAACTTCATCTTTCGACTTCAATTCTTGGGCAGAACTTCGATCTCTTGAGGCCGTAGATATTGGCACGAAATCCGAGGAACTCTGGGCAGTTTGACTGCAAACTTTGACCACAACGTTGACTTTTCAGATTGACCGAGTTTGACTAGGATTTTCAGATATGTTTTGCGCTGGTTTTGTTCACTGTTGGAGGATGCATTGATTAAGGTTGACCGGGCACATTTTGGTGAAGTCAACTTGCTGATTTGACCAACATTGATTTTTTGGTTAGGGCATCCTATTGACTGTTGTTTGACTGAAGTTTTGGGCAAGTGAATTTTGTAAAATGCACTCTCTCTCCCTCTCTACTGAACTTTTGAAGAATAATAAGAAGACTTGATCAAAGGGTTTTCCCCACATTGGGCTTTTCCCTGGCATCCACCAAAATATTGTGTCCACTTGTCTTGGTTTGACTTCTGGTTATTTGTTTATGTTCTATTAGCATCTATTGTCAATGTTAATGTGATTGCTAATCTAGAATTGAAATTGAGCTAATAAGAAAAGATTGAAGTAAATTGCTCTAAGCATCATACCATTGTTATCTAAAATTAACATTATCATTCATATCACTTTTTATCATGCAATAGAAATCTAAATTTTTTTAGCTCATTAATTTGTAAATTGTGACTCCAACTTACACTACTTGATAACAAAGGATCCACCAAAGGAATATCTCAGCAGTAAACATAAGAGTAGAACAAGTGTTAAGTATGAAAGGATATGGACACGCTACATCAACCCAGGCCTCCTATTTGTGCGCCTCCTAGACAATGTAAGAAAAACTCCAAGTAGTACACTTGACTAGGAAGAAAGGATGACCACAAATGTGAAATAAAACAACAAGTACAACTTCCAAACATCATGATCCATTATCCAATTTCAACCCATGATCCTTAGACACCCTAAAACATTAAATGTAAGCACTTTGTATGAGACAATGGCTAGTGTACCTCACAGTCGTTGACCTACCATCATTTGGCTAGAAATTTTATCAAGTGGAAGAACTAGCCAATGTGTGGGCAAGAGGCATATAGGAATCTTCTATATGAGGATCATATGAGGCCGCTAGATGGAACTCTACATCTTAGAAGAAAATTTCTCTCCTAGCATTACCTATGTATAATGGATCGATAACAAAGCCCAAATATCAAAGTTGACTAGGTTGCCCTTAACCATAACAAAATAATATAATAAATTATCACAATAACGTCCAACCAATTGCATTAATGAATAACACAATAAATGTTGGTCATAGCCGAATGTGATGATTAGGCCACTCTCAACAATTCTCCTCAACAAGCCTAGGATATGTTTTCTTGCAAAGGCAAGCCATTCTTATGCAATCTCTTTGAAGTTGGAATTGCATGGTTTGTGAGTGTTGTTCATTTAGATTATCAGTTACAATGAGGTGGAGCTTTTATTGGTTGTAATAACATTATCACAAACCAATCTTCTTTGTTTTGACACACTGTTACTTCCCTACAAATCAAAATTTATCACTTAAAAAGGTGATTGTAAACTTAGAGGCAATTAATGGCCCTGGATAAATTTGTGTATGTCTTTAAAATTAAGAACAAAAGCTTAAATATGTAGTTAAGATTGAAAAAGAGAACGGAGTTTGAGAATGTAAATCTAAAGCTTGACTAGCACTTCACTTGTATGATCTACCATGGAAGCCATACACTTGAGGCTAGAGAGTTGATGGTAAACATAGCTTAACCTAAAGTCGAGGCTGAATGACAAAGTGAGCAAGTAGTCATCGTTGTTAATTAGCTGATCCATGTCCTCTAGGAGTCCTACTGGTCCAAGCCACCAAACTGTTACTTATAAATGAACAGGTAACACAATTTATTGAAGGAAAGTTAGCATGCAATGGGCCTCAAATGTCAAGAAGAGATTAATCCTCCTATTTTACACCATCAATGAGGTGATAGAATATGACCATCAACAAACCTCCCATGTACCTCAAATTTATGTCAATGCTCCTTTACATCCATATTGCATTTTCTCATGCAATAGAAATTTAAATTGTTCAGCTCATTAATTTGTAAACTTAAAATTGTTCAGCTCACACCACTTTATATTTATCTAACCGAAAACATCAAAGAATCCACCAAAGGAATATCTCAGCAATAAGCTTAAGCGCTTCTTGAATACCTCTCTATCAATAATACAAAGAAACCACACAAAGGATACCTGAATTACAACAACACACACTACAACTATGATGCAAACAAAAGCGATGCAACCCCAAATAAAATGGAAACACAAACTCTGAAACAGAAGGAATACCTGTACAGCATTTGATCACCACTTTTGATGCCAAGAATGAAGGATTATCACATGCATAGATATCAAATACAACTATGTAATCAATCTGAGGATTCTTGTTATGGAGACTACAAATGGAACACAATTCAGTTTCAAAAATTATTCTCAAGTACAAAAGTTGCATGTTTCATTAATCTCATACAATAGTGTTAAATATATGATAGAGATTCCAGAATAACAATGTGCCAAATAGAGGGAATTTGAAGTTAAGAAAGAGAGTTGCTACAGTAAAGGAGAAAGGCAGCTCATGCAGAGAAGAATGCTTGGTAAGCCCCTGGGGCCTGTAGAAATGCACCATCATCATAATTTATCTCGGTTTGAGCTCCCAGTTAGGTCAACCCAACAGTCTTATGCGTTGTCATTGTCCAATTGGCCTGTGAGCTGGTCTCGACAAAACTTAGCATTGTTTTCCTGTATTTTAGACTTGAGTAGGTCTCTTTTCCAATATAACTGTAATCATTAACATAATATGAACTCGCTTGATTTCTCATTTCTGGAGGGATCAGAGAATTGGTCAATTGAATCAATGACTTGTTTACTGCACCACTCATTATGACCTTCATATAATATTCACAAAATTCAATATTATATTGACCTTGTATCACCAACTTACTAAAATGAAGCAACTTTGCTATCATCATCTAAATTACCCATTGATTATTTGGGTCACACCTCACTACGAAATCCCCTTTAAAGTACAAGCTGGATAAAAGTCTATGCAATTGGAAGCACGAGTTCACTTGAAATTTTTGCATCTTAAATTTTCAGAAGCATTAACCACATTAAAATATTCTTCAAGCACCATAAATGGGACTCTAAGAATTTGCAAGCATCAGAGCATTACTGCACGTTTGTAAATAAAGGATATATGCTTTTTGGTAGAATACTAAAGATTAAAAGTCTGCATGATATATGCACACCAAATTAGAATGTGATACAGGAGAGCGACAAAGAGGACATTCTGGCTTCTCATTACACCATTCTGCAATACAATTCCTGCCAATGCATATTTGAGAGAAACAAATATAAGATGTTGCTTGAAGTATTAGAACTGATTTTTATGGATTTAACTCATAAGTGTGCCATCATTGTCAATGTCAACCTGAAATTAAATTCCACCTAATTTTTAAATATATGCTGCCATGGTTGCAGATTTCGTACCAGCAAAATACATGGCCACACGGTGTAGCAGTAGGATGTTGCCGAGGACTCAGACATAGTGGGCACTTGCTCAAACCACCCATCTGGAACCAGCATGGCTAAAGTTAAATCAGATAAGAACAGTATGCACCTAACTTTAATTTCATATTCAGATGCAAATTACAAGGACTGCTCAGGTATTATTTCCTGCATTGTCATGCACTCATTTTACTTCCCTATGTTAATTCATATCAAAACATTTTTGTATATTATACATTTGCATGTATTGCCAGATCATTGCAAGAGAGTCATGCATTTCCTTGTGAATCAGAAGTTGAACATCACTTTTGTGTGATATCTTCCTTGTGTAGCTGCCTTTTTTTGTTATATCTTTGTCAAAGCATACTAAGTGGCTTAGTTATGTGAATAACATTAGTACATTGTTCATTCTGTAGTAGATTGGAGATACTAATTACAATAACAATCTGATCTGTATCCAGTGGGTGAGTCGGAAGAATTGCCCAATGGCACTGAAACGGATTTTTTAAACACATTTAAATTTTCAAAAACAATGTCCTTATGTATGTGCCCAAATTTGTAGTTCTACTGTTTAACTAGTCTCAACCATCAACAAGAAATACAATGCAACCACACGTAGATGTTTACCATACACAGGTTTTTAACTGGAGAAACACTGACGGGAAAAAGAACTCCAGAAGGATTAAGAAATCTGTTTACAATAATGCTTGGAAAAGCACTTCACTTCTATAGAATTCCATTCTCACAATGTCCCTCATACAGTATGGCATCATTTAGGGGTCAGCGTTGGAGTTTTTTTGTGTCTTTCATGACCAGACTATTGAAGCCAGTGGTAGCTTTGGAAGGTATTCTACATAGGCTTGGTGTCTTAGCATGTGGAAGACATTATTTGCCTCTTCGAGGTGCTTGCTTCGTGGAGTAGGTGATTTATGTCTTCTTTCCCAAGTCTAACTTAGGAAAAGTACAATAATTAAGGTCAATTAATTATTGTGGACTATTAAGTCATTTTCTAAGGATAAATAATTTAGTTATTTAAGTGACTTAGACATAATCTCAACCGTTGATCTCCAAGATGTTCTATAAGGGAAATTAAGGTTAGGGATTTGGGCTTAATGAAAATTATCAAAGAAGCCTAGCGAAGAAGTGAACACACAATTGAGCGAGTCATCATGGAGAGAGGATGATTTGCTCTAGTGCGAGTGGCTCAATGGACTGGAGCACAAAGAAGGAGAAGTGCAAGTGGATTACGAGCGAATTCAAGAGGCCAAGTGGAGGAGATTGCAAGGCCGAGTTGTTGGAGGGAGATCAATTTGATCAGGGGGAAGCCAAATTGTTGGAGGGTCGAGTTTTCCCTAGCGCAGTAATGGCATGCAAGGAGGGCAAAGGTTGATTTTACTGGCTGATTATTTGGGCCAATTTCTCCAGGCTGATTTCTTTCAGAGGTTGATTCCCTAGAGGTCAAATTCCTTGGGCTGAATTCATTCTATGGGAGTCGAGTTACAGGTTCTGGATATTGTATTTCTGCGTGTATCTTCGATTTAGTTACAGATTCCGGAGTCGATTTGTGAAGATGGCATCTTCGAGCAATCTCCAATATGAAGACAATTTGGATAGGGCTGCTAATTTCAGCCCCGGGTAGAAGCGAATTACCATGATTCTGAAGATGAATGGTCTGTGGGATTCGTAGATTTCCTTAAAGCCCAGTAATTGATTCACAATTTTCTAAGTATAAAAACCAAAAATACAAACAACTACTACACTGGAAACTTAAATTGGAAATACAATGAGTTTTATAACATATCATGCATGATGGAAAATAAATAAATAAGAAAACAAACACATAGAATAGAAGATATACCCAAGAAACCCCAACTCTAGGGAAAACTTGCAACTATGTGTGTTTTCTATTAGCTTAGCAAATAAACTCTGGAAATTTTATAGCAAATCCAACTCCAACAATTGATGCAACCCCTGTGCACTCATGCTAACCTGTGTGCATTTGTGTTATCATACGGTCATGTTGGTTTTTCCTTCTGCACAAAGATGCCCCTGGGTGCTGCTATGCAACTGAGACCCAATGCCCAGATCCCATACAAACCCCTGGGTGCTGCTATGCTCCTGTGTCAAGCCGCCCGGAACAGACCCCTCAATGTCGGGATCCCAAACTGATCTCTCACTGCACCTACAATCAACCAATCCCATCAGATCCCAACACCACCATGGCCAGTCATCACCTAAGTCCCATGGCTCAGACTGCGCACTGTCTTTGGCTATAGCTGCTGCCCCATGAAGCGAATACCAACTCAACAACTCTCTCCAATCTAACCTCTAGCCTAGGCCGAGGTCAATCCTGCTCTGTTGATGTCGGGCTAGTGCTACTGAAATATTGATGGACTATCAGTCCACAATCCATGGTCCAATGGAACATGCAACAACTCTCTCATCTAAGTGCTCTTGCCGAAATTTGCCCGGAACTAAGAATGATACTCCATCAATAGGATACCAACTCATGATCTCCCGCCATTCTATCCCAGAAGAAGAATCAAATGCAATGACACCTGCATACGGAACAAGTCGGGTGTGTTGTCTCAATTCTATACTCAAACTCATGCTGCTCTGTCCCACCCGTCAACGAGAGCTGCCTGAAAAAGAAGGCCCCTCTCTCTAAAATAGGCCAAAGTGGGCAAGATATGCTGCAAGCCCCATTGATGTACTCCTAGAGAGTGTTGCTCCTTGAAAGTACTGCAGCGCTGCTAACTGCATGTGCATCTACCTACACCTCATCAGCGGGTTCGCCCAAAGATGGATGCACCACCATCTCTAATAGCTCCTCTTTCTCCTGATCAGGAATGTCATACTCGTGTTGTCTACTAGCCTCCCGCAGAACTACCCTATTGACCTCCAACACCTCCTGAGGATAAGTATTTGCAACTACTGTCACCCGACTAGATATCCGTACATTTGTCTGCTCCTCCTCAATGGCTGACCCCAAGGGTAGCCGCACATCCATCACAACCTCAATGTGAACCTCCATTTGGCTCTCCCCAAAAGGACTATCATGCATACCATGCATATCCTCCTCCTCAGCTGACTCATGCTCCACCATATGCTGCTACGGCTTAATCATCACAAGTGACTCATCATCCTGAGTATCTCCCATAGAGTCCCCTCATTGCTCATCGTGCACACTGGAATACAACTTTGGCCGACGGTCATCAACTCCACATGGCTTCTCATGCTCCCCAGAAGTATCCTCATATGATCCCATGGACTCACCCAAAGAAGAGTCCTCATCCTAACATACAGAAGGAATGTCCTCCAACTCTACCTCTGCCACCTCATCTGCATCTCTCAACCATGAGTGATTAGTCCCCCCAAGGTTCTTTGCAGATGAAGGAAAGTCCCTTCCTCAGCTCATTTTGCCGCCTAATCCACCAAACTAGAGCAGCTCCTCCCTGGTCAATTGTCTCCTAAATAGCCCAATGTTCTTCTCAACCAACACTTCGGCTAGCTCATAAGCAACACGTGAGACCAAATGTTCTCTCCTCCAAATGGTCAATAGTCCAACCCGCAACTCCTTGCAAATGACATCCCGATCTCATATCACTGAAGACAAAATGGATAGCATGTTTGGTCTGACTGTATCAGGGTGATGTTTCCTAATGTTAAAGAAACATTGGAACATCTAAAGGAACAAGTCATCACACCCCAAATAAGCATGATGTCATACATTTTGAACATGGCCATATCTCCTAAAATCTCAAGCTTCTTCCCAAAGGTAGAGCCTGCACTGTTGTCCAAGTCCTAGAAAGTCTCTACTATCAATCTGAAAATTCTCCTCATAAGATCATCATTGTACGAAGCTATAGGTGCGGTCAACCTCATTATGTTACCGAGGCATGATGCAACTGGAAGTTTGAACCCTTCAGAAGGTTCTTCCAAGAACTTGGGTTGTATAAGAGCAAGCATAGCGGGTTTTAGAGCCCGCATCAGTTTCTTCCCTTCCAACTGGTTTATTTCAGAAAGGAGTGCATCCAATTCATCTAGTTTGAAAGGGACTTTCCATGTGATCTTCATGTGTTTCAAGTCCGTCCCCAGGTCAAATATTTTGTGTCCTATATCCTGCCCCTTCTACAAATTTCTTGATTGCTCATGCGTAAGAATGGCATGGATTTCTCTTCAAAATGGCTTGTTTTTCTATGTGGGTTTTTGGTTCAAATTGCAGCCCACTGATGTATTGTTGTGTTGATTTAAGAGGTGCTTTAAATACTCCATTATTCAGGAGCAGTGAGACATCAACTTACAAGACTACAACAGAAGTGTACAATGCTAATAATATGATATGACCAGCTATCTTAAAACAAGCTTTCCCACCAGACTCCAACACTCATTAATATTGACCAACACATGACAAAATTCCAGCTATCCTACACTCAACTCGGTCATCCCTTTGACTCCACACAAACATAGTAGGGTTTGACACAATATGTATATTGACTCAGTAAAATGACACACTCACATGACTAGAGTCTGGAAGCATCTTCGACATACCGAATTCTGCTGACAGTTTCCCTAAAAACGATTGGTTGATACACTGTTGCAGGCATAGTTTCCTTCAAAATAAATACACAGCCCAGAATGTAGCACTCAGAAATAATAGATTAATGCTTAAGTTAAACCCCACAGGAGAGATACATCAAAACAGGCCAGTCGATCACCAATTATTGCCCAAAAATTTACACAGCAGAATTATAAATATGCGCTGAAATGGAACCTAGAAATTTCACGGTAACAACAATGCTCTATAAAGGAAGTAGATTCAGATTTGGCCTCCTCACCAGCAATGTCTCCATACACAGAGGGAAGGTGCCAGAACTTTTGATTGGTGCTCTCGGTCCGCCTCGCACAACACTCACGTGCTGATCAGGTATCATACTAATGGATTCGGATGCCCACACATTATGCAACGTATTGACCCCACCACAAAGTAGTCTCTGAACACTTCTTAATTCCACGTGCAAGGTCACTTTGCATGGTCGTGCAAGTCCCGAGCTAAACATCCCATGTAACAACGATCCCTTATGTCCTTGTTCTGCAATTCAATCTATCTCACTATCATCTCTATATTTATATTTTTTACGACAGGCATCACCCTACAATTAATTCAATCCACTATGCATATCCCATGTTATTGCCATCATGACTGTGGAAATCATGTTGTTGGAGTTTACTTAATTTTTGGCTTCCGACTATGATTTATGCCTTGTCGTTGGTTAGTCCCTCTTCGGCCCCGAAGGAACACGTAACCTTTGTCCACATATCGAGAGTTCTCGACGCTGGCCCAACTCCTATGGTAGCGACATGCCACTGATATTCAATGTTTCACGTGATCGGTTGCTCGTTTATGTCTGTCGCCCTTGCACCCCAGACAGTGTGCCACTCCCATGCACCATCATCTCAACACGCCTTGCCCCCAGCAGTAGTCATGCCCGAAGCTTGCGATGACTATCGGCTCCTTCCAATTGTTTTTGCACTAACCGCCATCTTTAGTGTGTGCTACACATGGGTTTAGTCAATGCACCAAAATGCTCACGTACTTGGCCCTATTCTTAATTTTAGTTTTCGGGTGATACTTCGCAAGCTCGACTCAGTGATGCTCGATCAATCCACGATATGCACCCAGCGAACCAACTTCACATGCTATCATGAATGCGTCCACTCACTAACTGTATTACCTCCAGCAGCTCGAATCTCGTCATTACCCCTTCACCTCATAACGGAAACATGAATTGGCCCCTTCGATGATTATGCAAGCCACACAATCCCTTAGTGAGTCAGAAGTCAAATGAATAAATTCTTCTACCCTTTGAAGTCGATCACTCGGGAATGAGATTTGATGACCCTCCTTGAATTCTTAGCATAAATTGGAATCTCAACCCGGAGACGGCAAACTCCAAAAGATGCTCAACAACTTGAGATACTTAATGTTACGCTGATTCTAACAATTTTGCAATTACCAATTCAGTCTTTGATAAAATTTTGACTCGGTAATATCGATAAATCTGGTCCCTTTTACAGTCAATTTTAACTAAATTTTAGTCGGTGATTCAACCACAGAAAATTTCACAACTCCTGAAACTTAACTTGGCTGCATGTAACTCTATTCGACCTCCCAACAAACATAAGAAAATTTGCACCAAGGTTTTGGTCTCTATAACAACTTGAATTAAATTTTTGAGCAATAAAAACTGGCAACCGAAACTCGCAGGCTGATACCATTGTAATATCCCAAACTGATATTTTCGCTAAATTATGCAGAAATTTACTCAACCCCAAATTTCACATTTAAATCAACATTCTATTAACAGAAGATTGCCATGTAAAATAAAAACAAGTAAGCACTGCAATCCTATAGCACAAGGAAAAGTAAAACTCTCAGCTTTTATTATAATGGACAATTGTGGTTACATGCATATATAATCAAATTATCTGAGATATAGAAGTTGGCCTCCAATGTGATTTGTTGCACTATACTGGCCTCCAAAACTGAACTGAAATGCACTGATGTACACAACTGTGAATTCTGGATGAATTCACCAAGGGGAGGTGGGTACTCGCCCAACCTCTCTCAATCACCTGAGGGTTTCCATCCTGGGGCTACCAATGGAGTAGAGAACCGGGTTCTCAACCTCACATACAAGAAAAGGTATCAAATTCAAGATGCCCCTACAAGATGAAAGCTCCATAATGATGAGGAAGAAATTCATGAGATCGAAAAGAGAAGTTCTACAAGTAGTTGCAGGTACCATGATTTCAACCAAAAGGAAGAAAGTTGTTGTTGGAAACAAGTCCCTAGTTAAGAGGGAGCTTCGAACCAAGACCTTGGTTAAGAAAGAGCTTGGACAAGTCTTTGGACAAGAGGGAGCTTGGGTACATTCCTTTTATAGGAATGGGTATATCTTCCCTAGTTGAGAAGGAGAAATAGACACATCATTCTTGTCTTCATATTGTGAAGAAAGAATGGAGGATTGGGCAAAGCATCTAGCATCTGACAGCCTTTGAGGATGAGGTAGGGCATCCAAGAAAAGAGTAGTCGAAGAGGATCAATATTCTTTGAGGATTAGATATCCAAGATAAGAATAGTCCTTGAAGGACATACCCTGTGAACACTCGAGTGGGTTATGTGCCTTGAGAGACAATGATGATGGTGTTTGTCAGTCATTCGTCTCGTCAAGATTGTGATCTAATCTTGTTGAGGGATAGAGTTATAGTCAAGGCCTTGCTATGTGATAATGTTGATTGATATGATATAGAGAGATGGCTTACCAATCTGACTCTTCTTATGAGAATTCTTCAGATTGAGAACGTCCAAGTACCTTGTATGGATTATGAATACCTCCCTAGTTAAGAGGGAGTGTTGAAATATGTAACTAAGTTCGGTCTTCATAATGACATATGTAATCATGATTTGATGTATTTAATGAAAAGAGAAAAATAAATTTATTATTGATATTCTTGAGGCATGGGTTTCATGCTCAAGAGAAATTTATTTTTAGATCAAGCACCCATTGAGTGCTTCTAGGACTTGCCATTGAGTCTACAAGTCAATTGAGTCATTGTCATGTATCGAAGACCCTTATGGGCATGTTACATATTGTAAAGAAAATTTAATTGAGTCAAAAACAGAGTCAAAGGCCCTCCAAGAACTTGTCAAGGGGCTAGCAACAAGTCTGCAATATTCCTAATTAGCAATGGCTAATTGGAATATTCGATTTTGCTCAATTTTGCCGTCTATAGTTTATTAATAAATAAAAAGGTGAGTGGAGAGGGTCTAACTCACTTAGTGGAATAAAACACACTCCCTAGTAGCACAACGTTGTGACTTAAAGGGAGCCAAGGGGGGCCAGGCACCACGTAGAGAGGGGGCCCACGTATGCTCTAGAAGAGACTGCGCAGATGAGGATGAGGACGTGGCAAGAGGGAGGCTACGTTGAGGAGATAGGCCTTAGGGTTTTGGAGGAAGACCAACGTTATAAAAGAGGGAGGAGCCTCCTGATTTCATTCATTCATTGTTGATAATATTGAGCTGGTCGTTTTGACTTCTTGAGCATGCTGGCTATTTAGCCTGTCTGCAGCACTGTTTAGTGCGTTGAGTGTCTCCGGTCGGAGATCTCGCCCTTAGCCCCGGGGGACTTCGAGTGCCTACTCGGGCAAGGTTTTGGTGTTTGGTTTTGCTGCAGAGCTGGGCATTCATAGAGACTGCATAGTCATTGAGAGGGAGGACACAGTCCATCTAGGAGGAGCTCCGGTTTGGGGTTTTTGCAGGGGTTTTGTGCCGGGATATTGAGGAGAGGATCAGCCTTTGCCTTTGGGAGGATTTTGGGGGAGTTTGAGGCGGTACTTCATTCATTCCTATTCAGCCTCTGCGCAGAGCCTTGGAGGCCAGCGTAATTCCCCAAGGGGGTGTTTTTCGGAGGTTGGCCATTTCTGATATGGTTTTTGGGTTTTGCCGAGATTGGTGAGTAGAGGAGGATTCCAGATTTTCAGCTCATTCTGGCAAGGGGAACAACCCCTAGTCTTCAGTTCATTTCAACTGTAGCAGCTACACGGCAGTTTTCCAGCAGCTGGGACGTAGTTCAGAGAGCAGCCATTTCTTGTGTATTCTGAGAGTATTTCTTCACTTGCCTTGAGCAAGTTTAGGTGTCATCACTCTGATCACCTATTGTACTTCATTATATTTCTCAGTTTAATAAAATGGCTTAGCATTCTCTCTCTATATTTCTGGATGATTTGTCGTACATTCTTTCTATGCTATTGTATGTCTGCTGCACTGTTATCTTTATGTATTTTTGGGCATTCTAGTTCTATACCACTTGGTGTGTTTATCTCATACTCTTAGACAGAGTCTGGAAAGGGCCAGGTAGCTTCTAGATTTCGTCCTCTTTTCAGAGGCAGCATATTTGGTAAACGCCCTCCCAGTCCATCTCTGGTTGGAGTTTGCCGTGTTTTAGAGATATCCCCGAAACGGGATATTACAGTGGTATCAGAGCATAGTTCTGGCTCAGCCTGTGGAGCTATTTGTCTATGACACCGGGGAAGAGGCCATATATTTGTTACAGAGGCAGGAAGTACAGAGATCGTGAGCGTAGGTTGGAGAACACCTATGGAGAGGGAGACTGTGTTCGGGTGGTGGACACAGAGCAGGAGCCTGTGACAGACGTAGAGCAGGAGGAGGCTGTGTAAGATTCAGAGCAGAGAGAGTCGATGGCAGATGACACCGAGGCCAAACAGTTTGAGGAGGCACTCCTCAAATCGGTGTAGGATTTAGCGAGGCAGATTGAGGTGATGGGTCAGAGATTCACCGCTGTAGAGGCTAGACAGCGTGAGACCCCATAGGTATTCCAGGTAGGTGAGGGATCAGGTACATCCCACCATTTGCCGAAGCATGGTGCTGGTCAGCGTGATACTACTCAACCGATGGCTTCCCATGCACCTACACGCTCTACCATGCCCACTTTCTTGGGAGCAGACACAGGGGCAAGAGCCCAGCAAGAGGCAGAACTCGGACACATGGGCGAGTATTTTGCAGAGTATCAGGCATATGGGCAGGAGTTCAGGGATGCTCTCTCATTCCGAGATTTTGTTCAGCTCCAGCGGGACAGTAGACCCCGCGACCATCATAGAGGGCACCGGCATTATCATGATGGAGATAGCCACCGCACATCTAGCAGATTCCATTTGCCTACGTTTGATGGGTCATCAAACAGTTCGGCAAAGTCTTGGGTGGAGAAGCTGGACATCTATTTCCAGCTTAACCAGATGTCGGAGACGGAGGCCATCAAGGTGGCGACATTACATTTGGATGGTAAGGCCCAGGACTGGTGGTTCCATGGGATGGTTACACTCAGACATTCTACAGTGACGACATATGTCGAGTTTACCAGGAGGTTGATGGAGCGATTTGACCAGAGGGATCCGGAACAACACTTTGTTGAGTCGACGAGGCTCAAGCAGACTGGGAGCCCCGAGACATACATTGCAGATTTCTTGAGGGTTTCAGTGATGGTGCTAGATCTATCCGCAGCACGGATGATCTATATGTTTGTGGAGGGGTTAGCAGAGCCACTTCGGGGTCTAGTCAGATCTACTAGACCAGCTACACTCCAGGATGCTATTAGCAGGATCCGAGATTTATAGGATGCATTGCCCAGGACTCGGACACCTTACCCCTAGAGACAGGGCTTCCAGCCTAAGGAGAAGGATGTGAGGATTCTGCCTCCAAAGGGGAATTCAGGATGCCAGGAGGGAGCTGAAGAAGAAGCGGCTGTGCTTCACTTGTTAGGAGCCGTGGGCACCAGGACATAAGTGTGTTGCTGGCAAAGCACACTTCATTGAGGTCTTCTCCGAGGATAGCGGGGGAGAAGATGAGGAGGATGACGAGGAGGCAGGAGATAGTTAGTCAACCCAGGATCAGTTGCCACCTCCACCTCCAGGGACAGGAGGTGCAGCTTTTGCACCCACAGGAGGGACCCTTGCAGCATTGCGAGGAGTTCCCAAGTATTTGACGCTGCGTGTACGAGGGACAATACGTGGCCAACGAGTGTCGGTTTTGGTTGACAGTGGGGCAACCCACAACTTCATTGATGCACAAATGGTCGAGTGGAGAGGTATACCGACCGAGAGCTTTGACGGATTTTTAGTTTTGGTCCCAGGAGCCTAGACGATGTAGTGTGCCCGGTATGTTCCAGAGTTGGCAGTGACGATGGGTACCTACATCGTGACCGATCACTTTTTCGTGGTCAACATACCGGATACCAATGTGGTATTGGGTGTTCAGTGGTTGATTACTCTGGGGAAGGTCACCACAGATTGGGAGGCCTTGGAGATGGAGTGGGATGATAAGAAGACCGAGAAGCATGAGAAGATCCGCGGGATGCACACTTACCCACCTCAGACTGTTTCAGCACACCGGATGGAGGCAGATTTCCGGAAGGGAGACATAGAGTGGGCGGTTGAGTTGCGGGCATCAGAGGCAGAGACCACGGGTCAGGCAGTTCATCCTGATATACAGGCCATCCTTGATAGGTACAATGCAGTGTTTGGGGATATACCACCAGGTCGGCCACCGGACCGAGGGTTCGAACACACCATTGAGCTTGAGTAGGGCATTCAGGCAGTGATTACTACCCCCTATAGGCATCCCAAAGCCTATCGGGATGAGATTGAGCGAGCCATCCAGGAGTTGCTGGCTCTTGGGCACATCAGACCGAGCACGAGTCCGTTTGCTTCTTCCGTGGTGTTGGTGAAGAAGAAGGACGGCACCTTGAGGATGTGTATTGACTACAGGGCCCTGAACAAGAAGACCCTGAAGAACAGGTATCCTATACCCAAGATCGATGAGTTGATGGATGAGCTGAGAGGAGCCAAGTTCTTCTCAAAGATTGATTTGAGATCAGGGTACCATCAGATTCGTGTGAGGGAACAGGACATTCCCAAGACCGCCTTCAGGTGTCATTATGGGCACTTTGAGTTTTTGGTTATGCCTTTTGGGCTGACCAATGCACCAGCCACCTTTCAGTGTTGCATGAACCATATCTTCCGCAGTCATCTGAGGAAGTTTGTATTGGTTTTCTTCGATGACATACTCATATATAGCAGGACTTGGGAGGAGCATCTCCAACATATAGAGGCAGTACTACGCATCTTGGAAGAGCAACAGTTCTATGCTAAGCTCTCCAAGTGTGAGTTTGGGATGACGGAGATGTTGTATTTGGGTCACATTATTGGAGTGGACGGAGTGAGAGTCCATGAGGAGAAGATCAGGGCCATCAGCGATTCGCCGGAGCCGAGGAACGTGACGGAACTTCGAGGGTTCATTGGCATATGTACTTATTACAGGAAGTTCGTCAAGAGTTTCTCACAGCTTGCTGCACCCCTTACAAATTTGACGAAGAAGGGGGCATTCAGTTGGTCAGATACAGTGCAGTGAGCCTTTGACAGGCTCAAGGAGGTGATGAGTAGCTGCCCAGTGCTTGCATTGCCAGATTTTACGCAGCCATTTGTTTTGGAGTGTGATGCGTCGGGAGAGGGGATCGGCACAGTATTGATGCAGGGAGGACACCCTATAGCCTTTGAGAGTCGGAAGCTCCTTCCACACGAGAGGTTGTATTCTATATACGACAAGGAGATGTTGGCCATTATGCATGCACTGGCCAAATTCCGACAGTATTTGGTAGGGAACAGGTTCAGGGTGAGGACTGATCACAACAGCCTCAGGTTCTTTTTGGAGCAGAAGCAGTTACAGGAGAGGCAGCAGAAGTGGATCAGTAAGATCCAAGCATATGACTTTGACATTGAGTATGTCAAGGGTAAGAATAACGTGGTAGCAGATGCCCTTTCACGTAGACCAGCCACGTTATCTCTTATGAGCTTGGATACAGATTGGAGGGCTCGACTTTTAGTGGAGTACTCCAAGGACAGATTTGCATGTGAGGTGCTGGATGGATAGGTGGCAGATGACAGGTACAGGATGGTTGATGAGATCATCTACTACAGGGACAGGATCTTCTTGACTGAGGGATCTCAGCTTAAGAAAAAGATACTCCAGGCATCACATGATTCTCCATTGGCAGGCCATCAGGGGTTTACCAAAACCTATAGGGCCATTAGAGAGAGGTTCTCATGGAAGGGCCTCAAGGAGGACGTGCTCCAGCACATCAGGGAGTGCGATGTTTGTTAGAGAAACAAGGGGGAGATGAGCCATCCCGCAGGATTGTTGCAGCCTCTTCCCATTCCGGAGGGGAAATGGGAAAGCATATCGATGGACTTCATCACAGGGTTGCCCATGGTGCAGGGCAAGGATTGTATCTTTGTCGTCGTTGATCGACTGACAAAGTATGCGCACTTTTTCGCCATATCCGCGCATTACACTGCAGCACAGGTAGCCGAGCTGTTTTTCAGAGAGGTTTTCAGGCTGCATGGTCTTCCTAAGACCATCATTAGTGACAGGGACAACCGTTTCATGGGCGGATTTTGGCAGGAGCTTTTCCGGCTAGTGGGGACGGAGTTGACACCGAGTACCAATTATCACCCACAGACAGATGGAAAGACGGAGATAGTTAACAAGTGGCCAGAGGGCTATTTGCGTAACTATCAGTGGGCAGCAGCGAGCATGGCTGAAGTGGTTATATTTGGGGGAGTACTGCTACAACACAACACATCACATGTCCATTGGTATGTCACCGTTTTATGCTTTGTATGGGTATCATTCCTTATCTTTTGCTGATGTGATGTTCGGTGCTAGCAAGGCTCCTAGAGCCAAGATTTGGATCCAAGAGAGTCAGGACATTCTCTGAGCTCTCAACGACAATATGGCTACAGCACAGAACCAGCAGAAGCTGTATGCCAACAGAGGTCGAGTGGAGAGACAGTTTGAGGTAGGGGACTTGGTCTACCTACGATTACAGCCATATCAACAGTTGTCGCTGAAGCAGAAGGGAGCTGAGAAGCTCAAGCCTCGCTTTTCCGGGCCATACAGCGTGATACGCAGGATTGGGCAGGTTGCGTATGAGTTGGAGCTGCCCCAAGGCAACAAGATCCACAACGTTTTTCATGTATCATGCCTGAAGAAGGCGTTGGGGCAGCAGGTGACAGTGACAGAGGAGCTACCACCCACGGATGATGAGGGGCACTTGGTGTTGCAGCCAGAGGCTATTATTGATACCAGGGAGAGGCAGCTACGGAGGAGGACAGTCCGGGAATTCTTGGTGAGGTGGAAGAATTTGCCAGATGAGGATGCCACTTGGAAGAGTGAGAAGATTTTGCAGCATCCATCACTTCAGTTGCTTGAGGACAAGCAACATTTTGCCGGGGGAGACTGTAATATTCCTAATTAGCAGTGGCTAATTGGAATATTCGATTTTGCTCAATTTTGCCGTCTATAGTTTATTAATAAATAAAAGGTGAGTGGAGAGGGTCTAACTCACTTAGTGGAATAAAACACACTCCCTAGTAGCACAACGTTGTGACTTAAAGGGAGCCAAGGGGGGCCAAGCACCACGTAGAGAGGGGGCCCACGTATGCTCTAGAAGAGACTGCGCAGATAAGGATGAGCACATGGCAAGAGGAAGGCCAACTTTATAAAGAGGGAGGAGCCTCCTCATTTGATTCATTCGTTGTTGATTATATTGAACTGGTCGTTTTGACTTCTTGAGCACGCTGGCTGTTTAGCCTGTCTGCAGCATTGTTTAGTGCCCTGAGTGTCTCCGATCGGAAATCTCGCCCTTTGCCCCGGGGGACTTCGAGTGCCTGCTCGGGCAAGGTATTTTCTTCAGCGTTTTGCGGGAGGTTTGGTGTTTGGTTTTGTTGCGGAGCTGAGCATTCAGAAAGACTGCGCAGTCATTAAGAGGGAGGACGCAGTCCATCTAGGAGGAGCTCCGGTTTGGGATTTCTGCGGGGCTTTATGCCGAGAGATTGAGCAGAGGATCAGCCTTTGCCTTTGGGAGGATTCTGGTGGAGTTTGAGGCAGTATTCTATTTATTCCTATTTAGCCTCTGCGCAGAGCCTTGGAGGCCAGCGTAATTCCCCAAGGGGGTGTTTTTCGGGGTCAGCCATTTCTGATATGGTTTCTGGGTTTTGCCGAGATTGGTGAGTAGAGGAGGATTCTAGATTTTCAGCTCATTCCGGCAAGGGGAACAGCCCCTAGTCATCAATTCATTCCAGCAATAGCAGCTACACGGCAGTTTTCCAGCAGCTGGGACGTAGTTCAGAGAGCAACCATTTCCTGTGTATTCTGAGAGTATTTCTTCACTTGCCTTGAGCAAGTTTAGGTGCCATCACTCTGATCACCTATTGTACTTCATTATCTTTCTCAGTTTAATAAAATGGCTTAGCATTCTCTCTCTATGTTTCTGGATGACTTGTTGTACATTCTTTCTATGCTATTGTATGTTTGTTGCACTGTTATCTTTATATATTTTCGGGCATTCTAGTTCTATACCACTTGGTATGTTTATCTCATACTCTTAGACAGAGTCTGGAAAGGGCCAGGTAGCCTCCAGATTTCGTCCTCTTTTCAGAGGCGGCATATCTGGTCAACGCCCTCCCAGTCCATCTCTGGTTGGAGTTTTGCCGTGTTTTAGAGATATCCCCAAAACGGGATATTACAAAGTTAGCCCACATAAAGGGACAAGTCAGCCTAATGATAGCATGAGTCAAAAATAGAGTCAAAGGCCCTCCAAGAACTTGTCAAGGGGCTAGCAACAAGTCAGCCTACATAAAGGGGCAAGTCGGCCTAACGATAGCAATTCGTACCCCTCAAAAGCATATATATATAAGAAGGAACTCAACCTCATTTGGACAAACACTCAAGCAACTTCGATCTCCTCAAGATAGAAGTTGGAAAAGGACGAAAAAGAAGAACAAGAACAAGATACAAGTTTTGGGCCTCTCTCTCTCTCTCTTGTGTTAGGGTTTCTACAGTTGTTGGGCAAGTCGAAGTGCTGGAATGTTGTTGGGCAAGTCGAAGTGTTCAAAAGTTGTTCGATAAGTTGAAGTGTTTGAAAGTTGTTGGAAAAGTCGAAGTGTTGAATAGTTGATGGGGTCGAAGTTACAGAAGAAACTGTTGGAGTCGAAGTTGTTGAAGAAGTTGTTGAAGTCAGCTCATCAAGGAGAAACATTGACTTGGTCTTGGAGGGGTCTTGGTCAAGGGTTATAGGTCTTGGAATTCATCAATTGAAATTCTATAAGAAGAGAAGAGTTCTTGTGGGTTTTCTACTCAAAAGGAGAGATTTTGGCCCTGGCTGATCGCTTTCATCTTGTGTCATATTGTCTCATTGATTTTATTGTTTGGTAGTTGTTTGATGATACCGAACATTAATAATAATCAAGTGAAAGAAGAAACTAATCACGTTAAGTAAAAATACATCACAAGCAGTTATCAAAGTAAGAGAAATCACTTAATCTAGCTGCCCTAGATTTCTCAACAAAAGTTAAGGTTACTAAATAGTTCTGAAATAAGTTTTAAACATACCAATTTGACACTTTTGCTATAACTTATTTTCTAGGACTTTTCAGACAATAAAAATTTCAAAGATCTAAGGAGACATACAGAAGTGCCTCAAATAAAAATTTCAAAATCAGATTTGCAAAATTGGATATGTGGCATGTTTTGTACAAGTTCTTTCATGAGAAGAGGCCAAACACAACAAGTTTTGGGAAAGTAGACCTGGTGAAGGTAGAAGCACCTAACAGGCCGGGTGAAGGCAGAAGCATTGAGCAAACCTGGCGAAGGAAGAAGTAGCAAGCAGACTCAGTGAAAGAAATTGGTGCCTATGAATATTTACAGCAGTGTGATTGGTGTCCCCTGTATGTTGGTGCCTACAAATATTGCAGCAGAGGGAGTTGGTGCCTCTTGTAGGTTTGTGCCTACAAATCTTGCAGCAAAGGGAATTGGTGTCTCCTATAGGCTCATTCCTACAAAGTTTGTAACAGTAGGTTGATGCCTACAAAGTTTGTATCAGTAGGTTGGTTTCTACAAACATTTGTTATAAAGAAATTTTCATTTGTATCTTGTGGTCCATATGTGAAATTGTTTGCTTATGATTCATGAATATTTAAAAAAGAAATTTTCCTATACTAATTTACCCACGCCCCAACCCCACCTGCTCTTGGCATGTGTGAATCCAACATAGTCATTCTCACCAAACAAAATTGAGAAGACATGGTACCAAATCTGTAAAGTTCACAATGTTAGATGGGAACTAAGAATATTATGTAGGGAGCTGGACATAGGGGATTGGTAGCATAACAACATACAGGACATGCAAAAATTCCATTTAGAACTAAATAGAATATACATTATAAGTTCCGGCCATAAGGACTGTTTAAATTTACTGATGCTGGTAGCTACCTCGCATATTAGACAAAACTAGCCAATAACTAACCCAACTAATTGACATCCTAACGATGCAGACAACAAATAATTGTTATTTTATTACATCACATATGGCTCCAATATACCACACTACTCCTAAAATAAAAACATGTCCAAACAGAAGCAAATGAAGGACATATACAACAAGATAGAATATTTTTATTAATGTCCATTAAATTACAAAAGAAAGGTCAGATTTTTCAATTTTTCAGGTTATACTTGGAGAAAAAATTATTTAAATGTCAGTCCATTTGGTAAGCTAAGCATAGTGTAATTTAACTAAAGGGATAAAATAGCGATATTAAAGAAACCTAAATCATTCAGATACATCTGGTTCTGTGCTTGCATATAAATATATTTGCAATCATTTAGTTCACACAAAACTGGCCCATATTTAATAGATGAGAACCAACCTCAGGAAAGGATGTTGAGGAGGATGACCACTCTCCTTTAACAAGGCATGGTTCAGCAATCGCATCCCCATCTTCATTTAAAACAGGGGCACCTCTGCCTGCAATTTTCATTATTGCATCCAGTTCAATAGACAATGAGGGTTCAAATCTCACTATTTAACCATACAAATCTTAGACATTAAACCAGAGGATTTTTTATTCAATATGAAACCCACAAAATCCTAAACGTCTTCAAGAATAGTGAATGGAATCCTTTTATAACTCATACAGACCATTTTAACAATAACAGAAATCATTATTTGTCAAATTTACAACTGAAAATATCAATGAAAATTAAAAGTCATACTTCATTAGACACAAAGTTGTTCCTAATTGGTGAACAAGAAAACAGAAGTCACGAAGATAATGAATCAACCAATGTCATCAGTCAAATAATTTTCCAAATGCTCAGAAATTTCACTGGAATGAAATGGACATACGTTACGCCAATGCAAGTAATCCAATGAATAGATGAAGAGAATAGTTTCGTGGATGCTTTCTTCTATGAGAGTATGTGGAGTGATTCTTTTGTGGAAGACCCTTTTGAGAAACATTGACTACCTGTCCAAGGATCTCCCATAGCTTATAGAAACAAGTTCTTCATTCATCTATGTTTATGAAAATTTGGTACAATGCATAGTTACATTTGTTGAAGTTTGCAACAAAAAACAGTGAAATTGGTATTCAGAAACAACATGACAGCACCTACACTAGTGTGGGACCAATAGGTCCTAGTAGCACCTACACTAGTGTGGGACCAATATGTCTTAACAACACCTACATTGGTGTGGGCTAAATTTGGTGCAATGTCTATTTTAATTTTCCCTTAATTAAAATGGACAATAAAATGTAATCTTATCTCATGATCACTTGTAACAGTTAACTAAGTGTGATAAACTCAGTTAGCTCATGAATTTCGAGTTAAGGGTAGTTGGTGAGGCATGCAGAGTAATTCTAGTTGTAACAGAGTTCGAACTGCAGTTGGTGCATTAGTTTAATGCATGAATAATCAGTTAACTCAGTTAGGTGAGTTAAAGTTAGTTGAGCTAGTTGTAACTGTTTGTTGCACTAGTAAGAGATCAAGTGAATTAAATATTATTTAATTCACAATCAGTGATCTAACATGCAACTGATGATTTACTATTATTAGTTGCATGCATGTCAGTTCCAGTGGAGACCCAGTTGAGACAAAGGTTAAAGGGAAGTTAACTATCAGTTATGATATTAGCAGGCTGCCCAGATGTAGGTAAAACACCAGAGGATGCCCATGATACTTAGTGCAGTTGAGAAAGGTTGAAATTCCTAAAGAATAGGGATTGCATTCATCAGGGATTGTGTGAGCAAGGCAGGCTAAGAATTGGCTAAGTGTTGGCCCAATTTTGTCTGGATCAGTGTAAGACAATAGGCAAATTACAGGAGACTCTTGTGAGAAGAGTGCATTGTAATTGTTTCATGATTCCTTGTGGAATATACAATATATGATAGAGGGGTTTTGAGCAGCAAGCTTTCCCCCGAGTTATCGTTTGTCGCCTACACCTACCTACAGTTAGCGGGAAAAGCCTTTAACCCCACAAGGTGTGGTTGGTGGCAAGGAACTCAGAGAAGGGGCTGTCACCTATTCCCGACTCTCTCCGTTTAAGCTATCTCCTAGGTTAGCTATGGGGGGTGGTCCCTAAATGGAAAACTAAGTTAAAAGATGTGAGTTTCTAGGAGAGTCGTTAGAGTTAAATAGATTACTTCTTAAGATTCATGAGCATTTATGAGCAACTTTGAAATAATGACAAACACTTTAACTAGTGCCTTCACAAATAACGTGCTCAAAAGTAAAAGAAATGCTCAAAGTGATGAGAACACAGTAATCCTGAAATGGAAACAAAAGACTGTTAGCACAAGATATCAGAAATGCTCTCAAGATAAAAAATATCTATGAATCAAAGCATGAGAAACTATCTTGCTCATAAGGAAAAATTTAGTGTTCTACTTTTGGAAAATGTAAACGAGATGATAGAAAAACTCAAATGTTAGAACACGATCACAACATGCAATTAAATTTGCAACACCAAATAAGGGTATTTGCCGATGAAACAAGATATATCAATCATCCATAAGTATAATGATCATTAAAATGACGACATGCAATGAAGTTGCAAAAGTAGAAGCAAATTTCCAAGTACCATAGAATTAAACTTGTTGCAAAATTTAAGGAATCAAAATGCTTGCATCCAAAGTGCTTCTTGAGATAATATTTGCATGTGAATCTTTAAACCATCAAGATAGCAAAAAATTTGGGAACTTTGCAAGTAAATGTGATGAGATAGTGCTTTTGGTTTATTTATTAATTAGTTCTAAAGCAAGGTTACAATTGAACTCTAATCCTCTCCTAGAAACTCACATCTTTTAACTTAGTTTTCCATTTAGGGACCACCCCCCATAGCTAACCTAGGAGATAGCTTAAACGGAAAGAGTTGGGAATAGGTGACAGCCCCTTCTCTGAGTTCCTTGCCACCAACCACACCTTGTGGGGTTAAAGGCTTTTTCCGCTAACTGTAGGTAGGTGTAGGCAGCAAGCGATAACTTTTTTGGCGCCGTTGCCAGAGACAAGTCTTCTTGTGCCTGGGAAAACGACTAACTTTAAGTTTTGGTATATTTGAATTTTAGATTTAGATTCTTGCTCAAGTGGCAACTCCACTCAATCCTAATTTTGCAAGAGTTTCTACTAGGAGAAATTCAAGTGGTCTAGTTAGCCCCTCTCCTGATCCTGAAAGGGTTTTTAGAGAGAGGTTAAATAGACTTTCTCATAGTAAAGCTCTTGCTAGTCTTGGGCAAGAGGCTATTTCTGACATTCATTTGTTGTTTCAAGAACAAGTTGAGCCTAACATCATGAATGATCTTTTTTCTCCTTGTAACTTTACTAGCATTAATGGCTATCCTCACAATATCCCTGACAAGGCTATTGAAAGGTTGCCTTCCTTTCAAGGTAACAATGCCATTAGCACTGCATCACATGTGAAGAACTTTAATGTTTGCATCTTTAAGTGGTGTGACGTTGCTAACTATGAGGATGTGAAGATGAGGCTTTTTGTTCTCTCTTTAGAAGAGGATGCTCTTCATTGGTTCACTGAGCAACCTGCCAACTCGTATGATTCTTTACAAACAATTTTTAATGCTTTCATGGGAAAGTATGGAAAGAGAAGAGAGAATAGTCATCTGATCAATGCCACTAGCACCATGAAGAAGAATGAGAATGAAACCATGGAAGAGTTTAACAAGAGATTCAATGAATTGGCTAAAAGCATGCCTACTACTGTTAAACCTCCTAATGAATTTCTCTTATGTTCCTATCTGGATTCTTTTGGTGTTGACACTGCTTATGAGTTGAGAAGAAAGGAGCCTGCAACTTTGGGTGTAGCTCAAACTGAAGCCTTGAAAATGGAGAAGGCTAGAAAGAAATCAGGAAAATTTGAGATTCCTGGTTTCACTACAGGGCCATCGAAATCAAAGGATTCCAAAGGCAAGGCCAAAGAAGAGGCTACCCAAGATCCTATTAAGGAATTAACTCAACTCATCAAGAGCATGGAAGCAAACCACACTAAAGAAATGCAAGCCATGCAAAGAAGGTTGGTGGCCATGGAAATATCGCAAGTGCAAAGATTCCAACCTAGGCCAAATAATGGATGGCAAAAGAATAAAGGCCCTCAACAAGATTATAGGTCTCCACATCCATTGGAATCCACCAACATGGTAGATCAAATTCCCCCTTTTTGTAGGCCATGTAATGAGTTCCATGAAGAAGCCACATGCCCATATGTAAAGAGAATTATGGAAGGTAGCATGTTGGGAGATGAACATGTAGGAAGTAGTGGTCAAATCAATATGTTCTCCATGGAAGATCAAATTTACACCATTGAAAGAAATCAAGAGATTGACCATAGTCCTAATAATCTTGGGGTTGACAATAAGATTGCAAATTTTGACAAAGTCACTAAGATTTTTGGTGAAAAGCCTACATCTGGACAAATTCTTGCTATGGCAAAACAGAAAGGGATGACTTATCAAAGAAGGGATATTCAAGACCGGAATAATCACAGAAATTTTTCTCCTCCTACTTCAGAATTAAATTTTGACTTGGGCAATTGGGTGAATAATGCAAAGGTTTCTATCCCAGTGACAGAGCTTTTAAAGATACCATCTCAAAGGGCCAAGTTACTAAGTGTAATTGAAGTTACTCAGAGAAGAAAAGCCTAATAATGAACAAGAAGATGAAGAAATTATATTAAAAAGTATGAACTGTTATGTGGGGAACGAAGACCATCTATAATTTTATGTTTCTTTGATAGTGAATGATCGTCTTTTACACAATTGCATGCTTGATTCAGGGACTTCATCAAATGTCATGACCAAGAAAGTCATGGAGCAACTGAATTTAAGGGTATCTAGGCCCTATCACAACATATGTTCAATGGATTCTAAAAGAATTGAAGTGTGTGGGATAATTAAAGATTTACAGGTTTTCCTAGCTGCATACCCAGACATAATAATGACTATGGATATTGTTGTGATAGATGTTCCCGATTCATGGGGAATGCTCCTATCAAGAAAATGGGCATCAGATTTAGGTGGTAGCCTTCAAATGGACTTGTCATATGCCACCATTCCCATGCCAGATAATAACCTTGTCAGACTTGATCGGGAGTTAGAGAAAAGATATCATGTTGAGGATCCAAGGAAACCCAACAATGAGATTATCTATAGATCATGCCAGACAGGAAGTGATGTTGTGTTGACAAATTTTCTTCCCCCCTTAATAGAATGGATTCAAAATGAAGAGATTAGGCATGGCTCAAAAGGCTTGGGTACTTCAAATCTTCCATCAAAGCATTTTCAAGACAGAGCAGTAGGATTGACAGTGATTGCATCATCATCCCCATCACAACTAACCAAGAAGAAAAGAAAAAAATGAAAAAAAAAATGATATAAAAAATGAATCACCAATTTTGAGCAAGATCAAACCTCAATGCATCAAAAGTCGAAAAAGGAAAAGGAAGAGGTTTGGTGTATCTGATGGCCACAAACAGGTTAACGGTGGGGCAAGTCATAGTCCTAAGATAGTCAGAATTGGCCAAGGCACATCAAAGAAAGAGCCTATGGATTTGCCTGTGAGTAGGCAGGCTCTCAAGATGGATTTCACCGAAGACATTTGATGCCATGGGGCATCCTGTGTATCATATTCCTAACCCTATCCCTCGTAAATTTTGTTTAAATAGTTTTATTTCATGAATAAATTGTCATTTATGTTTCCTAGAATAAATTTCCATTTCTGTACTTGATTTTATTTGATGTTATTTTGAATGGATACTGCTAATATATATCTTTGGTCGGTGGATGCAGATTCCAGGTTCTTGCACATTATTACTTCATATCTAGCATGCATCCCCATATGGAGCCAAATGTTGACCACTGAAGTGGCACTTGATAATAATGAGAAGACTCCATGCCCAAGGATGAACCAGAAGACATTTGTACCATCAAATATCATCAGATATCATCAGTTCAACAGAGTTTTTAAACTCTACTTCTACTTCTTATCATTTTCTCTTGTACCCAGATTCCACGCCCTACGGGGAATTGTAATAAGTAATGCTAGTAATGATGAGTTTTGAGTCAATATTGAGTCTGTAACAGGCCTAGGTAGCCTGGGACCTTGCCAACAAGTGAGTATTACTCTGGGAGGTTTTTTTTACTTGGTTAATTATCATCTCCCCACTAGGAGTTAATAATTAATTGAGTTTTTTCCTTCAATTTTACCCCAAAGCCGGAGTATGACTTGATGGTGAGGCCTTGGGTGACTCCTAGTATCTAGAATCAATGTATATTACAATACTAGATCACGCAAAAAATATCGTGGAATTTGGTTAGGTCTCGGTAGTGATTTTTTAATTTTTTAGATTTCCCGCAAGTCGAAAATTGCAATAAAAATTGTAATTGAATTGTAATAAGTGTTGTTTAGAGAAGTTGTATGGGGTATGAGTAATCAAAATTACACCTCTCATGCTCAAATTTCTACTATGACACACTCTGAGGGGTTAACAATGTGTTTTGAACCCTCAAAACCCATTTTTCCTAAGTTTATTGGGAAATATGGCAATTAATTAAGCCAGAAATTAAATAAATGGAGAAAAATAAATATCCACACATGCTAAATGAGGTGGAAATGAGGTGGAAAATTATGAAGGAATTAAAGTGAAGTCCCAGGATAATGTGGACTCCTAAAATCAAGGAAAAGACATGTGGTCAAATAAAATTGAATTTCTGGCATTAAATGAGAGCAGCTTACTTGGAAATTCGAATTTGTGAAGTTAGTGCATATTTTGGAGGATTTGGGAGAATATTTGGTGGAGATTTTTGTGGGAAATTGTCCCCACATGAGTTACCAACCATATACACATGTCATTCCATCATAAAATTCGAATTTGGCACATAAGGGAAGAAGAAAATGATGTCCACTTGCCAAAATTCGATTTTTACACTTGGCATTGGAGCTCCACTTACCAAATTCGAATTTGCCTTGAGATCTCCTCCCTCTCACCACTTGGCATATGGTTCTTCATTGGGATTTGCTCCCAACTTTCTATATAATGAAGCCATGGGCTCTCATATTGTAATCATTGTTTACTAGCTATTGTGCTTGCGGAAGCGCTGCTGCCTTGTACACTTTCAGAAATATCAATAAAGACTTTGGGGTTTCATTCATGAGGTGTTCCTCCTTTTGGAGTGTGATGAATTGTTGATCATTGGTATAATTTCTTTTACTCATGCTTTGATCTAATTTGTTTTCATATGCTCTTGTAGATTTGTTAATGTAGAGCTATCTTACATTGACATTTGATTTAGGAGTATGCTCTAGGTATAGAATGCTCTAGTTGGTTTCAAATAAATCTCTAGAGTTTCTTATCATTGTTTATTGCTAGATCTATATGGAACTAATTATTGATTGAAGTTTTGTAGAGGGAACATCTTGTTGGGATCAAAGAATCAAGTGTTGGGGAAAGTCTTTGGAGAGACCAACCCACTCTTGATACATTCTCAAAGGAGCTCTCATTTGTTCTTTGAACCTTCATAGTCTTATCTTACAAAGTGGTTTTGCAGGGGTTTTGGGACATAGCTTGTATACAAGCCTAATACTTCTAAATTTGAATATCTTTTAAAACATTATACTTCATTGCTTTCATTTGCTATCTAAGAGCTTGAAGATGACTAAGCAAAGAGGAGAGTTTACTCGAACTCTTTGGTTTAGCCCTTTGTAAATTGTTGTGCAATATTTTGTAATTTTATCTATCTAATATTTGATTGGTTTTGTAGCCCTCTTCCGAACTTTTTCTTGTGACAGCTTGAGTGGACAACTGCAAGAAATTACTAACTAGTTGTTGCAGGACCTTTGGGCTCTGAATTTCAAATGAGGAAGATAACTCTTTTTTCTTTGGTTGTGGGAATTGAAGAGGCTTAGCTTCTCTTCTCCTATTATAAAGTCTGAATTCTTTTGAGTTTTTTTTTTTTTTAAGAAATTCTCATCGAAGAAAAGTCTATGGTCTCAATTTTTATTTGTAGAGACTTTCCTTGGTTTAGAAAAGGCCTCATGGTCATTTCCTTCTTGTAAAATTAATAAAAAATTTCGGTTTTTGTTGTGGAAGCGTGGGTTTTACCCATTGGCATCCCTATCTCTCCATTTCAAAGGAGAGAATTTGTAGATGGATTGACTTAGTGGTTTTGAGATTTCCATTTTCTTTCACATCACATATGCATGCTCTAATTGGGAAGTAATACAAATCGCATAGTCCTTTAATTTCTTAATTTGCAATCTCATTTGCCATCACCTACTTATGTTTTGTGATCTATTTCTCATTTGGATAAGTTTCACAATATACTACAAGTAAAGAAGCATGGCACTTTCAATTTATCGCAACTTGAGTTATTGAAGCAACAAAACTAGTAGCTTATTGACTTTAAATTGTAAAATACACAAGAGGTACTTGTAGTAATAATTTATTAATAAAATGTATATATGATTGATAAGATATGATAAGATGATAAAATGTCACAATGAGGCCTTGGTTATATACCTATGCAGGTGTCCTTTCATGACTAGGTGTAATGAATAATAGACATGCCTTTTCAGTTAACTAATGACTACTTAACATAATCCTATTTGATTATTTAGTAATTACATTTATTTGTATTTACTCTATTTTATATAAATTATATTTGTTACATTGCCTCTTCCTTCAAAAAACTTTGTCCTCAAAGCTTAATTTCTGACAATTTCCTTCATCTGGCGTTTTGTCATCTTGGGTTTATGAATCCGTCACTGATACCTTGGCATGTATAATTCTCCAGTAATATATATATATATATATATATATATATATATATATATATATATATATATATAATGATAAATTCTATAAAGCTTATATAACTGAAACTTCGTTATGTATATCCACCGAACATCACAAGTCGTTACATTGCCCAGCATATTATATATTTTATATAATGATAAATTATATAAAGTTTATATAACTGAAACTTCGTTATGTATATCCACCGAAAATCACACCGTATCGTATCACAACCCCCCCCATATCTTATGTTTAAAACCAGCTTACCAACAGTCGCAAAAAAAGACACGGTGACAGACACCTGGTCAGCTATTGACATCGGCGGACGTGGCCGTGGTCGATGGCGGAAGGTAGCTGCGGATATGACCGTGGTCCGTGGTCGTTGATGCCCGACAATGAACTCAACGATAGACAACGGAGGCACATGGAGCAGATATGGATTGCCGAGGCATGTTGACGTCGTGGCCGTGGTCGATGGTCATGACATATGCGTTGAGGTACCTTCTCCCTATATTATCTTGAAATAACATAGCAATTGTAGGGTCTGGACAACCATATAATAACTTGATATCTAAAACTTGAAGTTCCTCTAGCCTAATGTTGAAAGACTCTTCAATTTCTCCCTTGTTGTTCATTGGCATAACGTTCAATGCAGCGACATATAGGTGGAGTGCTATGAGCCTACAATCAAGATCAATGCTAGCCATCTGCCCACATTTTGTGGGATGCCCAATACGAATTGAGACATCTCCCATTACCCTAATAATAATTTCACCAGCCTGGATGTCCCATTGAAGAATGCAGAATTTATATTTTTCTGTCAAAAGGAAAAAAGACTCATGTAGCTCTCCATGAGGCCAGAAAAGCTCTAGTCTTGCAATTCATCCGTAGATGGGCACATCTTGCATTGGTTGCAAACCCTGTGGAGTGAAAGGATGGATCTCAATTCTACTGCACTTTGCAATAATAAGATTAATGTCATGAGGACCGGTAAAGCTTCCCACGCAGGAATGAGTAACACTGGTGGCCTTCTGAGCAGTTGCTACATAGTTCCATATGCTCATCTTGCTCCTGAGCTGTGATTTCAAAGTTATTTCACACCCTAAACGAAAGTATGTAAGCAATAGTTTATCATAAGGACTCCAAGCAACAAATGCAACTGGTTTCGGGTGTGTACTTAATCTATGTTTCATGGAGAAGAAATTCCCTTCGGTTATCTCCCAACTTATTGTTGAACAATCTTTTGAGGAAGAAGAAAAATACTTCCCATTGTTTGACAACTGGTATACATGGAACTTTTGGAAATTTTCTCCAAGAGAAGATACATTTGCTTGATGACTATCATCTTTAGTAGCAATTGTAAGATTGCCCTCACCTGGATCCAACAACAGAATTTTTATTTTATGGCATACATTATTTACATCACTATCCATGGGGGAACTTTTACTAGGAGATTTTGGTTTGTGTCCTAACACTTAAAGCTTTTTATCCTTGGAATCAACACCACGCATAGGAGAACCTTGATTGAGAGGTTTTGTGGACTGTTTTACCTGAACCCTCCTACACAAGGGAACAACATCACCTAAATCATTCTCATACTTCACAATTTTTTTTTGCATAGATTCTTTAGGCTGAATAAATTTGCTAGTAGGAAGCAAATTGAAACTTTTTTTTGAATATTTGGCCCATTTGTTTTCTATACCTACTTCTGGCAATACAAACACCTCATGACTTAAGGGTTTTCCATCTTCAGAATCATCAATGTCTTTTTTACCATCTTCCTCGTTGTTATGATATTGTTCATATTCTTGTTTCTCATCCACATTTTCTTCCTTATTATGGATTTCCATAAAATTCTTTTTAAAAAGTGTTGTAACTTCTGCACATGATTTTTTTAATTGCTGAAGCTTTTCTTGATTTTTTTTAATCTTCTTACTTTCTTCAGGATCTTCAGGTAACGGCACATTGTATGGTAAGCTATGTTCATAGGCTTGTAAGACTATATTGTGCGACATGGCTCTGATACCACTGAAGCAACAAAACTAGTAGCTTGTTGACTTTAAATTGTAAATTACACAAGAGGTACTTGTAGTAATAATTTATTAATAAAATGTATATATGATTGATAAGATATGATAAGATGATAAAATGTTACAATGAGGCCCTGCTTATATACCTATGCAGGTGACCTTTCATGACTAGGCATGTCTTTTAGACATGCCTTTTCAGTTAACTAACGACTACTTAACATAATCCTATTTGATTATTAGTAATTACATTTATTTGTATTTACTCTATTTTATATAAATTATATTTGTTACAGTTATTGTTCTAACTATGAAGCATATTTGATTGAATCATCTCCATCTTTTACATAGCACTTGCAAACTCACTTTCATATCATTTAGGCATTTCACTTTTCATACTAGACTTGCATCTCTAAAACTTACCTCCAACTTAAGTTGGTTGAACAGACGTTTTAGAGACCCTCTACCTGTATGGACTCCTCACTGTGAGATCCAAATATTTGGGCGAGGGTGAGGTCTGAGGATTAGAGTTCAATTGTAACCTTGCTTTAGAACTAATTAATAAAATAAACCAAGAGCACTATCTCATCACATTTACTTGCAAAGTTCCCAAATTTTTTGCTATCTTGATGGTTTAAAGATTCACATGCAAATATCATCTCAAGAAGCACTTTGGATGCAAGCATTTTAATTCCTTAAATTTTGCAACAAGTTTAATTCTATGGTACTTGGAAATTTGCTTCTACTTTTGCAACTTCATTGCATGTCATCATTTTAATGATCATTATGCTTATGGATAATTGATATATTTTGTTTCATTGGCAAATACCCTTATTTGGTGTTGCAAATTTAATTGCATGTTGTGATCTTGGTCTAACATTTGAGTTTTTCTATCATCTCATTTGCATTTTCCAAAAGTAGAACAATAAATGTTTCCTTATGAGCAAAATAGTTTCTCATGCTTTGATTCATAAATCTTTTTATCATGAGAGCATTTTTGATATCTTGTGCTAACAGTGTTTTGTTTCCATTTCAGGATTACTGTGTTCTCATCTCTTTGAGCATTTCTTTTACTTTTGAGCATGTTATTTGTAAAGGCACTGGTTAAAGGGTTTGTCATTATTTCAAAGTTGCTCATAAATGCTCATGAATCTTAAGAAGTACTCTATTTAACTCTAACAACTCTCCTAGAAACTCACATCTTTTAACTTAGTTTTCCATTTAGGGACCACCCCCCATAGCTAATCTAGGAGATAGCTTAAACGGAGAGAGTCGGGAATAGGTGACAGCCCTTTCTCTGAGTTCCTTGCCACCAACCACACCTTGTGGGGTTAAAGGCTTTTCCCGCTAACTGTAGGTAGGTGTAGGCGGCAAGCGATAACACCCCGGAAATTATCTTTGTTGTGGTTTGATTTGCTTCTTTCTTTACTTCTTGTGATTGGCGATTGTGTTTAATTTCTGCAATTGATTTGTACAAGCGATTCAATATCTAGCTTTAGTACATTGTTAGATCGGATTGAATCCATGATATACATATTGTTTGTATAATTTCTACATGGTATCAGAGCACAGGAAATCACTATAGTGGAGGAGAGGTTGAGTTTGTGACTGAATAGAATTCGAATTTGCAGAAGACTTTCTTAGTACTACAGGTGATTCAGGATCGAAATGGCTTTCAATGGCTTGAGATTGGAGTATGCACTCGAGGGCAGCTCTAACTATATTGCTTGGAAAGACAGAATGGAGGCAGTACTGGAGGACAATGGGTTGAAAGAATCCATTGACAATGATGTTCCCAAACCCGTTGTAGAAGATGTTGCAAGTCTTGATGCCTGGAAAAAGACGGTTGCAATGGTGAGGAGGATCTTACTGAAGGGAGTACGAGACCACATTGTCTCAAGTCTCCATGGCAAAGCGACTCCATATGCAATGTGGAAGGCTTTGACAGATCTGTTTCAGAGCAGCAGTGGTCATAGAAAATTAGCACTGAAGGACAAGCTCAGGAAAATCAAAATAGAGAAAAACAACACTATTCTGGTATACTTAACAAAGTTTGTCCAATGTCGGGATGAGCTTGGGAGTGTAGGAATTACTGTCGCGGATGGTGACTTGGTGAGCCTAGCTCTTCTAGGACTTCCCAAGTGTTGGCATAGTTATCAGGAGTCTGTCAATGGGAGGGAAAATCTACCAAATTGGGAACGACTTTGGTCAAATTTGGTGCAAAAAGAGTTCAGACGGAATACTAGAGATGGATCTTCATCTAAGAATGAAGATGAAGAAGATTGTGCTTTGGCCGCCAAGGCAAATAAGGGGAAAGGAAAGAAATTCCATTCCAAATCTGAGTCCTGTAAAGATGGCAAGAAGCGCGACATGTCCAAAGTGAAGTGTTTTCACTGTCACGAGAATGGACATTATGCCACTAATTGTCCACAAAAGAAGAAGAACAAGGAGGCTTCAGGATCTGCAGTTGGTGAGGCTTTGGCCTCACAATTTGAGTTGGACTTCTCGCTAATCGCATGCATGGTGTCAAGTGCGATGGGATCAGGGTGGTAGTTGGATAGTGGTGCATCTTTCCACATGATGGGAAACAAAGAACTTTTCAGTAGCTTGGAGGAGAAGGATTTCCAGATGCATATCGAAATGGGTGACGATAGAAGGTATAGTGCTACCGGGATTGGTACAGTTACTTTCCAAAGACAGTTAGGTAAGCCATTTTTATTAAAAGATGTAATGCATGTACCAGGCTTGAAGAAAAATTTAGTTTCAGTCACAATGTTGGAGGATAGAGGCTATGATGTTGTTTTCAGTAAAGGAAAACCTTTCCTTCTACACAAAGCAACAGGACAAGCTAAGAAGATTGGGATTCGTGTGAAGAATCTCTATAAACTTGATGTAGATGCGATTTCTACAGAGCTTCCAACCATGGGGAAGTGTGAGAAAGCCATGCAATTTTCCCTTGAGAGGGAGCTTGATTTGCATGTAGATGAGGAACTCTTGGTTCCAAAGAATGAACCTCAAAATGTGGAGCAGCCACATGTGGAGGATCATGGAGTGGCAGAAACCACTCAAGTAGAGAAATTTCGAGCCAGATGGGCGAAGCGTGTACATGCAACTATACCTCCAGGTGTGAGGTGGGGCGATGTACAAGATTAATCCCAAGAAGAAATTTGGGCAGGGTCCTAGAGTTGGTGCATCTCATGGATCGAACCTGGCTACGAGGAGTCCACAGTACAGCAGTAGCAGGATCAGTTAGATTGATGCAGTCAGATGTCAGGAGGACAGAAATCAGAGTGATAGGTGTCGGATACTAGAGCGCAAATCAGAGTTGGCAACAGTGCGGAGAGCATGGATGCAGATGTCAACAGCGCAGAGAGTCCAGTAGACATGTGCAGTAGCTAGCAGCAGTCAGAAGACTCTGAAGACAGATGCATTATATTGATTCAGTTGTTTGGAGGCTATTCAGTTTCGGAAGTGTTGCATGCAAAATTTGCATGTGCAAGAAACACTAGAGAAGTGTTGCATGCAAGAGTTGCATATGCGAACAACACTAGAGAAGTGTTGTATGCAGGAGTTACATGTCGCATGCAAGGACATTCCTTTCTTGTTGAGAGGGAGTGTTGAAGTTTGCAACAAGAAACAGTGAAATTGGCATCCAGAAACAACATGATAGCACCTACACTAGTGTGGGACCAATAGGTCCTAGCAACACCTACACTAGTTTGGGACCAATATGTCTTAGCAACACCTACACTGGTGTGGGCTAAATTTGGTGCAGTGTCTATTTTAATTTTCCCTAAATTAAAATGGACAATAAAATGTAATCTTATCTCATGATCACTTGTAATAATTAACTAAGTGTGATAAACTCAGTTAGCTCATGAATTTTGAGTTGAGGGTGTTGGTGAGGCATGCAGAGTAATTCTAGTTGTAACAGAGTTCAAAGTGCAGTTGGTACATTAGTTTAATACATGAGTAATCAGTTAACTCAGTTAGGTGAGTTAAAGTCAGCTGAGCTAGTTGTAATTGTTTGTTGCACTAGTGAGAAATCGAGTGAATTAAATATTATATAATTCACAATCACTGATCTAACATGCAATTGATGATTTACTATTATTCGCTGCATGTATGTTAGTTCCACTGGAGACCCAGTTGAGACAAAGGTTAAAGAGAAGTTAACTATCAGTTGTGATATTAGCAGGTTGCCCAAATTTAGTGAAAACATCACAGGATGCCTATGATACTCAGCGCAGTTGAGGAAGGCTGAAATTCCTAAAGAATAGGGATTGCATTCATCAGGGATTGCGTGAGCAAGGTGGGCTGAAGACAGCTGAGAATTGGCTAAGTGTTGGCCCAATTTTGTCTAGATCAGTGTGAGACGATAGGCAGATTGCAGGAGACTCTTGTGAGAAGAGTGCATTGTAATTGTTTCATGATTCCTTGTGGAATATATAATATATAATAGAGGGGTTTTGAGTAGCAAGCTTTCCCCGGGAAATTATCTGTGTTGTGGTTTGATTTGCTTCTTTCTTTACTTCTTGTGATTGGCGATTGTGTTCAATTTCCACAATTGATTTGTAGAAGTGATTCAGTATTTATCTTTAGTACATTGTTAGATCGGATTGAATCCATGATATACATATTGTTTGTATAATTTCTACAACATTATCCTCCTGATAATTTTTGTTTCCAGCAGCTTCTTACATTAACCACAACATTCATAATGACCGTTTACAACATGGTATTGAAAAAAGGTAATGCAATTATGTGTACTTATCTTTTAGTTGGGCCAATAATAAAATTAAATTATTGTATCTTATCTTATCTACAAACTCACAAGTGTTTCTATTTGTAAACTGAGATAGGATAATTTTATTAGTGCCAGTGAGTGACCAAAATAAGTCAATGGGACTAGAGTGTACTATTAGAAAATCTTTAAGGCAGAAAGATTTTCTTTATTTTAATAATTATTTGTGATGTCTTTATATTCTTATAAAATTTCTTATGTTCTCTTTCATCTTTGATCATCAAGCAATTACCAAAACCAAAACATAAAGATCAAGGACACCAGATGTAGGCACTCAGCCAAGGCTAAAACCCCTATATAAGGGAAAACTCAGTAATTCAAAATGAGATGGACCGATACATTACAACAATAGACCTTCCTCCTCCACCAAGTCAGCCTTCCAAAATGATTCAGCAAGCTTCAATAGCCGCTTCTTGCCCAGCAGCATCAACCCAACAACAATCCAAAAATTCGACTTCCCAACATCAAAACTTCGACCCCCAGCACAAGAATTTTGGCCCAGCAATAGAACAGAAGTTTCGACCCTTCCAGCAACTTATCATCTTCACACGTGTGTGAGAGAGAGAGAGAATTTCAACTTCTTAAGCTTGAGATAGACCTCCTCCTCCTTTCCTAACCCTTTTCACCTTCTTCCTTGATTTCGCACTTTTTACTACCCCAACAATTGCAGATCGAACTTGGTGAGTGAGTGCTCCAAATGAGGTCGAGTTGCCGCCTTTATATAGTTTTTTTTGCCCCTCAAATTAGACTGACTTGTCCAGTTTGAGGTCGACTTGGTGGAGGAGGCCTAGAAGACCTAATTTATATGAAAATAAATTTATTTCTTGACAAATAAATCCCAAGAAGGGTTCTTTACATTATGACATGGACAAGGACACTTGACATAAACCCTAGAGGCCTACAATGGAGGCTTTGACCTATAAATAATTGACCCAAACATGAAACCCATGCTTTAATAAGTCAATTTATTTAATAATAAAATTTATGTTTCTTTCTTTTGATAAATAAATTACATCATGATTCAAATACAATTATGAATACCAACACTAGTTACATTTTTCAACATTCCTTCTTAACTAGGGAGGTATTCATAATTACACACATATATAGAGGTACATGGAAGATCTCCAAAATGAACTACGAAGATTTCTAGCACACTCGATGTTGCAGACTAGAAACCTGACCAGGGTATTCTATCTGGGTGTGACTAAGATTGACTTAAGATTTTAGCCAGTCTAGGTGCCATCGGGCTTACTTGCTAACCATCAACTTAGGAATCTAGGTGTATATCCAAGGTCGGAGCTCCAAGACCAACGCTACTCTCCCTCTTCAGGATCTAGACATCAACACATAGGCCGGCCAGATGTCCTCCCAAGCATCTGCCATTAGATGCTTCATCTCTCCCTAATAAACTAGATATATCCATTTATCCAAGCATGCTTCCCAAGTGTTCGTCCTTCTTTATGGAGAGATTTACTTGTTCAAACACAACCCCAATCAGTAATAAACTTTCAAATACATATATAACTAAACACAAACCTTCGAGGTCCTCAATCACCCTTATGCCACTTATATCAAGTTATTCATATGCAACTAGTTGGAAGCTTTTCTTCTTTCATTTCTCCAGCAGCACCAAGACATCCTCAATACATTGTAGTACATTCATTCATTCTTCGATTTCTTCTTCAAGGTATCCATCATGATTATCGTAATATGCCCTCCCTCTTAACTGGGGAGATGTACTCTTTTCTTCTAACCATGCTCCCTTTTAACTTAGGGAGATTAACAATTTTATTTTTCTAACATCGGAGAAGCTTCAACCTTTCACAACTTCATCAAGGTCATCTTGATCATCATCATCCTTATAGCTTCCTTCATCATGCTCATTATTATTTTTCAATTACAAATATCTCCAACATCTTGAAGATTATGTACCTGCAAAACTTTAATAGCAAGTACAACCAAATACATATAGAAGCATGAGGTTAGTTATGTCAAATTCTTATGATGGAAGCATCAAAGCATTCTGACTTTAGACATCAAATACCTAAACTTAGTTAGGTTCATAATTAGCAAAGGTTACATACTACGGTTTCTCATAAACCCTAGACTACATTTTTCGAGGCACAAAGCCTTAGATAGCATATCAAAAAATAATCCAATCACAATACTATACATCTAAGATTTCAATAATATACTCTATGACATACTCTACTAGGATTTGTTCCAAACCCTAGATTTTCATGATCAAAACTAAAACATATCAATAATATCAAGTCCTAGAATATCAATTTCTACTAGGGTTTTGTTACAAACCCTAGAATTCACAAACTAAAACATGAGTATCAATAAGCATACTCGCATATACATAACTAAGATTTCATAATCATGCACTAGCATATCACAACAATATCTACTAGGTAAACCAAAGACACAAACATCAATACATTAAAGTTAGATATATAACAATTTTGACGAGGTTAGGGTTTCTATTAGACAAATTAACATATACCTAAGGATTCAGTCCTAGGACCTTACTACAACTATCACAAGGGTTTTAGCTTATAAACCCTAAAGATCTAGGGTTTAGACACTAACAACAAATCCTAAAGGACTAGGATTTTGCCATAACAATAAAGAAACCCAAAATATCAAAAGAATAGGATTTCTAGTTTTCGTTAACAACCCTAAGTAAACTAGGGTTTCATAATCAATATTGACATACCCTTAAGTTAGTGTTTTACAATGAACCCTTTTAAGGTTCAACAAGAATGATCAAATGATAATATAATGAGGGGGGATTCAATCTAATGATGAATCACCCTAGCAAGAATCTAAGATTCAAAACCCTAGACATAGCGATGTCAATAATGTAAAGAAAATTTCAAAAGAGAATGAACATACCTTTTCTATGAAGAGAACTTTGTAACACAACTTGTAGTTTAAGACATATCTTGAATTGTTCTTTAACAAACCTTGTAGGGCATCAATTCTTGAAGGGGTTCCTTTGCAACAGAACTTCTTCCATGCTTCAAGTCTCCCCCATAACCTTTGAGTATTCTGCAATCTTTTCCTACCAAGGAAAATATAAAGAAAAACGTTATTAGCATACAATACAAACAAATCTTGATGTGAGGAGGAAGCCAAACATGAAAAGATGAAATAAAGAACAAAATACTCATCTTTTTTGGAAAAACAGGTGGAGGCTCCCTATTAATCCAATCTTGAGGGATACCTACAAATTATCAAAAATTCAAAAAATGTTCTAACAAGACATGTTAGACCTACAAAGTCTAGAAATCAAAATATAAAGGATAACAATTCAAAACTTAAAATAGAAGACTAAGAGAGATATCTGTGAGGGAGAGGACTTAATAGTATAAGTCCTTGACTTTTGATTCTTCAGTCTTGTTCTTCTTACGTGGAGCTTCATCGGTAACATTTGTTTAACCCTATCGCTCTTCTTATTGCTTGGATTCTCTGGACAATGGCCTTGTAGTGACCCATTTTGTGACAATTGTAACATTCGATCTTGGATAGGTCAACTTTCTTCTTTGGTCCTTTTAACTTCTTAAAGGTTCCCTTCTTTTTGTGATAAGCAGAATAGGCATTTGACGTGTTTTCTTCTTCATCCTCCTTGTTGTTTACTAATGAAACTCGAGCTTCTTCTTGACTGCATGCATTCCACATTTGTTCAAATGATGGAGTATCCTTCCAACTTTTAAGTCCTGAAGCAAAAGCACTTCAAGATTTTGGTAGTCCTAGAAGAGCAGTAATTACGAGCTCCTTTTCTGGGACAATTTCATCTATTGCTTGGATTTCATCATTGATTCTGGATATCCTTATAAAGTAGGATAATACAGTATCGTCTTTTGTCATTTTAATAGTTCTCAACTCATTCTTGAGGCTTGCTATTTGACCAATGTTCTTGATGATGAATAGTTTGGACTTTGGAGAGAGCCTCATACATTTCTTGAGCGGAATCTATGTTGGATATATGTGAGATGAAGTTGTCCTTTACTCCATTCACTATTAAGTTCATGGCCAAGATTTCAGTTTCTCTGAATTTTTCTTTCTCTGCTACACCTTATTCATTTGTAGGCTTCTTGATTTTTCCTAGAACAAGATTCAAAACTTTGTTCTTTTCGAGAATGAAATCTATCCACTTTTTCCAGGCCTTGTAGTTAGAGGCTCCTTCTAGTTTGTTTTCTCAGTTCAGTGAGTTTGACATAGTTCTTGTAGATAGTAGGATTGTCTCTTTATATGATCCCTTTTAATGACCTTTCTTTAATCTTCTTTTCCTCAATACATCTTCAACTTGCCTTTTTCTTCCTTCTTCACCTTAGCTTTGATACCATGTTAGAAAATCGAAAAGGCAGAAATATTTTCTTTATGTTGATAATTACTTGTGATGTTTTTATGTTCTTATTAACTTTCTTATGTTCTTTTTAATATTTGATCATCAAGCAATTACCAAAACCAAAACACAAAGATCAAGGACACTAGATGTAGGCACTCAGCCAAGGCTATGTGAAAATTTCTGAAACTACTTAACAGAAATTTCTACCGCAGAAATCTGGTTTACTTCTCCTACTTGTGTTTTTAAAATTATACAAGTTATTTTCAGAAATATTCACAAAATAGCGAAGTAAACACACTGTAGATCTACACATACATACAGATCAAGTACTGAAGAATAAAGCACACATGACAAAGGGCACACATATACTTTTTGGACAATGTCCTCGGAAAAACCCGATGCGGGAAAACCGGTGCAGCAGCTCTTAGAGGGTTTTATTATTATGCAAAATGTTTGAATACAATCAAGGGCACCAGTAGTGATTTGCCCAATAGAGAAATCATGACAGATGTACCTCTATCACTCGGAGACAGAAAATGTAGTTGATTCAGCCGAAGATGAATAACCCCAATGAGCACCTACGTAGTCGCTACATCAACCTTCAGTGTGGTTGCTTCAGTCTTTCTGCAACGCTGAAAACAAGCCCTTTCTAGCCCACTGGAACCCCAGCACAGCCTCTGCGTCAGCCTTTCTTGCCCAGCGTTGCTCTGGTGTCACCCCTTTGGCCTCAGCGTTGCCTCTGTGCCACCCTGAAGGGCCTACGTCAGCCTCTCCATGAGTCTGGCTGGGTCGCGTCCCTCCTACTGGGTCTCTGCGTTGCCTAGTATGGATCTGCCTCTTTGCTTATGTATTCTTGGCCTCGGATTTGAATAATCCCTTGCCAATTTTCCCCTCACTAGCACTGCAAGCTCACTCAAAAATTCTCAGCAAACCACGCCCCAGAATTTCAACTTAGCTCAAGTGTTATCGCTTTGTGTGTGTCCTCCAACTGACCCCAAGCCTTCCTTTAATACTTGTCTCGTTAAACATTCAACAGTAGTGATCTAATCTCTAATCGACGACTAAGATTAGAAAAGACTTGATCCACATCACTTAGAAGTTAGAACATTTTCACCCACATGTCTAAATTAATTCACTTTAATTATTTAATTTCCCTAAATTAGACTTAGGGTCTCAATTAAAATAATTAATATTTTGAATAACTTACATTCCAAGAGAAATTTCTCCAAACGATTTATGGGTCTTGGAGCTCTCATGTGTTCTAGCCCCTCCACAAAGTTTTGGAGCTAGAGCACATCCGATGCTATCCAAAATCTCAACACTCCCTCTTAACGAGGAAATTTCTCTAGCCACACTTCACTCCAGAAGCGTTACTCTAATTCGTGGCATCGGTCCCTTGCATTGTTGATGCTCAGTTACTACCCCTCATCCACTGTGTTGCTGCCTTTCGTACTGTTGCCCATGACTCTGCCACAGTCACTCATCTATAGTGCAGCTCCCTCCCAAATGCTGCATCATGCTAACCATAGCACTGCCACTGATAACTGCTACACTGCAACTCAGTTGCTGAGAAGTAAGCAACTGAAGTACATCACCCAAAATATTGACAGATAAGTCAGTTTGGATGCATCTCGATATTGAAGCACCCTTTGTTGTTTCCCTGCGTTGACCCTTTGAAGCTCTTCCTTGTCTTCTGCTTTGCACTGCATAAGCATTTCCTCTGCGCTACTGAAACCCAATCAGCCTCTACGTTGCTGCTTCCATGTTGTTGCTGCCTCTCCTCAGCATTGTTCCAATCTTCATCGTCCCAACACTACCAAAATACCTCCATGATCCTCTGCACCAACTAACTCCAGTCATCCTGCTACTATCTTTAAGAGCTCTTGTAGCTTGTATGTGATCCAAGAGTTTGGGCACCTCAAGGATCCTACCCCTCATCTGCAGTTCAAGAAAACTACAGATCAATCTTGCCACACCTCTTCTCTCGAGGTACATGAGCACTCATGGCCACATCATCATCACTGCCATCATCCCCCTTGGTTGTCGTAGCCTTGGAATCTGAATCTTCCTTGCCCTTCTTCTTCTGAGGACAAGTATTGGCAAAGTGTCCCAATTCGCCACATCTAAAACAACAAACCTTTGAGAAGTCCCTCTTCTTCTTCCCTTGTTGTTGCCTTTGTCCCTTTGATGTGAGAGTTGCATCTTCCTCCTCTTTCTTGATTTTGGCTCCTCCGTGTGAAATTTTTAGTTCTGAAAATACTTCTGCATAAATAGATTTATTTCTCCTACTTATTAATTCCAATAAGTTATTTACAGAATTCTTCCGGTAAATTTCGAAATAAATACTATTGTAGCATTCACTCAAGTGTATGTAGAGAATAAAACAGTAAGAAGTACAACCATAAGAATCAATCACATATACACACTTATTTTTAGACAATTGTCCCCAGAAATACCCAACGCAGGAAAATCGGTGCAGTAGATGAGGGTTTCTATATTATTCTTCAGCAATGAAATTCTTTACAAGGAAAATACTCGCAGACTTTAGTAGAAAACACCTGAGATAAATTCTCACGAACCCTCTAGAGAATTTCTGACACTCGGAAGACTTGCAGCTTCCTTCTGCGACCCTCTACGTGTCTCTCTACACAGTACCTGTGTGAGACTACGTCACTATGTGTGGGCTCTCTGCGTTGCCTTCTCCGGCCTTCTGCGTCCTCCTTTCCTCAACCCTTATCATTGTTGACTCTCTTTGTTTTTTCTGCCCTGCAACTCTCCCTCCGAAATCGAATTATATTCCTTCATAATTGACTTCCTTTGGGTTATTGAGTGTATGCCCGGCTTACTTTCCAAATGACCCTCAAGCCTTCTTTTATAATCCTCTCATTGACGAATCAACGGCCCAGATTAGAAATCTAATCAATGGCCAAGATTCAAACTTGACTTGATCTTCGTTTGCTAGAAGATTCACACTCTGTTTTATTAATAACCATTAATTATTTAATTTCACTAAGTTTAGACTTAGGGTCTCCATTAAGATAATTAATTATTTTAATAAAACATAAACCGAGTGGAATTTCCACAAACAGGTTATGGGTTCTTTGGAATACTAATGTCCAAACCTCCTTACAAATTTTGAGACTTGGAACACTTTCCGATGCTACAAAAATCAACACTCCCTCTTAGCAAGGAAAGTGTTCTAGCAAGTTGCATGTTGCACGTTACCCTATCTTGAAACATCCTCTACGCTGCTAATGCCTGGTTGCTACCCCTCATCTGCTGTATTGTTGCCTTCTCTACTGCTGCCCATGACACTGTCACCGTCACTGCCTCATTTGTATTGTAGCTCCCTCTAAATCCTAAACATATCCATTCTTGCTAGTGAAATGGATTCTTGATCATCCCCATCTTTTCTTTGAAATAGACAAACTTAGTCTTTCCCAAAGCTTCCGTGAGGATAATTGCCACTTGTTCTCTTGTAGAAGTGTACTCCAATTGTACTGCTCCCCTTTGGACATAGTCTTTGATAAGTGCCACCTGATGTCAACGTGCTTCGACCGATTATGAAACACAGGATTTTCAGAGAGCTTGATGCAACTCTGATTATCACATAGAATGTTGCTCGCCTCCATCTTCCCCTTGAGTAAGTTCACAAGCAATTTTCGAAGCCATGCTTGCTACCATATAATCAGCTTCTATGGAGCTCGCAACCACGAATTTATGTTTTCGGCTGCACCAAGAGGTCATTCCTGATCTAACACTGAAACAGTACCCACTGGTACTTTTCCGATCTACTGGGCTCCCAGCCCAATCTGTGGCAGTGAACCCACTCAACCTGATGTCATTGCCTCAAGTGTCTTTCAGTCCAAGCTCGATTGTTCCTTGTAGATATCTGAGAACATGTTTGGTTCTTGCCCAATGAGCCCTCCTTGGTTCCACCATGAACTAACTGAGAGTATTGACAGCATAATAGATGTTTCGTCTCGTGTTTACTAGATACATCAGAGAATCTATCCGCTGCCGATACAAAGTAGGATCAACCTCATCATCTTCAGACGCATCAATTTTCTTCCAGTTGGTAATCTTTGGAGTAGCCATGGGTCTACAGTCCTCCATCTCAAATCTCTTCAGAACTTTTGTAGTATATCTTCTCTGACCAAGAAAGATCTCACCCTTCTGCTGCCAAACTTCCAACCCCAGAAAATAATGCATCAGCCCTAGATCCTTCATGTCAAATTCTGTATCTAAATTCTCCTTGCAGCCCTCGCTGAGCCTGTTAGTCAAGGTTGTCATTGATGTCAATATGCCATTATTGGGATGGCAAATATTCTTGTGATGTCATAACCTCATGTATATTATGATGATGTCCTTACTCATAATGACAAGTCCCTCTTGTTTGATAGTGATGTCATTATGATGTCAAGCCACTAAGAAGAAGTCTTGTCCTAGATGACTTGATCATAATGATGTCCTTGAACTAACCATGAAGACACCATAACCTCATGTATCCTTGCTCTTGATGAAGATGCCCTAGAAATCATGACAATGTCCTTACTCTTGATGAAGGAGTCCTTCTTATTGATGCTGCATATGGTTAATGACATATCACTGCACTATCTTGATGACATGGTGACATTGATGGCACACATGATGACGTATCTGGTGATGACATGGACAATAAAGGAATTGCAGATCACTTGATGACATACGATGATTAAAGACATAACAAGTGGAGACCTCTCTTAAAAAAGAACAAACACTTGGTGACATACAACAATGAAGAAGCTCTTGTTGTCCTAATCATTTTCGGCACTAAATAATTCAAGGGCAGTCAAAAGAAAAATGTTTTTCACCACCTTAGAGGCAACCTTTCAACATGGGACCTAAACCATCTTAAAGAAGATTTTTTCCTCTTTCCAATGAGCCCTTATTTGTCCCGAAACTCTTAGTAGTTTGTGAGATATTGAATTTTTAAGATTAAAAGCTATTATTTTTGGCTACCCGACCTATGCACAGTTATATCAAGTCGGCCTCTCCTTAGAAAGACGTGTCCTTTCAAATATGATAAACTACTATAAATATAAACCATAAACTACTATAAATATAAACCACCACTCCTCAGTTTTCACAATCAATTTCGGTGAGAAAATTCAGAGTATAACCGCAGAAGTGACTAGGAGGCTGAGAGGACATATAAATTCACTGTTCTGGCTTAAAAGATTTATACCGTGGTGTACTGTCACCTTCAAAACTCAGATTGCAGAGACAAATTTTCAGGCAGCCTGTGAGGAATTGTGGAAGGAGAGAAATTCAGACTTGTGACAGCAAGCTTCTTTCTCAAGCTCGAACAACAAACCTGTGAAGTGTGCACTCAGACTTGTGATAAATCATTTCCTATAGGTCAAATTTATAAACAGAACCTCTGTTGCAGCCTAGTTTAAAGCTCAGATTAAGTGGATTAACCCTTCGGTCCGATAGAGCTCAGATCACACTAAAACAGTCATTTAAATAGGCTTGGATTGCTGCCTTTATTGAGATTAGTAGCTCGGTCTTGTTGTTGCCTGTGTTAAAGAATATTACCTCGGTCCTGTACTTGGACATCTACCTGTAGGAAACAATCTTGTGAAGGATTAGTGGACAATCACATATCTCAGACTGTTTACCAATTTTTGGGTAGTGACAATTGTAAGGCTCGGAGCTACAGCATTTTTCAGGATTGAATTCATATCTCTGCGATCAATAGCCTCAGTAACTCGGACATGTGTTGTGGAGCCTAAGAACTGTGAAAAAAATGGGCCTTCAATAGTGATGAATTTGGAGGTGTAAAAGACCCGTGACCTTGTCAAGGATTTGAAGGTTTCAACTGTGAAGACTTGGTTTGACTTGAAGAGCTATGTGAAGACATCTTTGGAGCAGGTTTTGGTTTTGTTTAAGAGACTATTTGAGCGCTCTCCATTGAAGGAACTATTCTTGGAGCAGTCTATTGAAGGTACTTGATTGAAAGCCCTATGGAGTCTGGAGTGATCTTAAGAAAATATGCCTTGGTTACGATGAAGAGCATTGAAGATTGCTTCCAAAATTATTTAAGCAGACCTCTATCCTTGAAAAGGAGTTGGAGAAGTTTTATTGAGATAGCCTTTTGAAGAATCCTATAGACATCTTGGAGCTGCCTCTTGAGTATTTCTGAGCACACTTGATCATCCTTGAAGAAGACTTGAAGTGAATAGATCTTGTTGTTGGAGAAAAACCTTGAAGACCTTTTTGGAGCCTTGGAACCTTGGAGATAACTTTGAAGATTCATGGAGGTCCGAGGTGACCTTGAAGATTTTGTTTGGGTACATGAAGAGTAGTGATGATACCTTCATGAGAAGACAAGGTTGCCATTGATGAAGTGATTTAGAGAAGGCATTGTTGAAGATATTGTCAGGGCTCGTTGCAAAAGATATTGGGAGCCTTGAAAAATCATTAAACTTATATTGACGAATTGAAGCAAAGGGTTGGAGCCCTAGAGGATAGGAGTCCTCAAGAGACCAGGTTGGAGCCTATACCAGAAATAGGGTTGGAACCCTAGAGGTTGAAGCCTCAAAATGACAAGGTTGGTGCCTTGGGAAGATAGGGTTGGAGCCCTTGAGGTCGGAGCCTCATGAAGTCCAAGTTGGTGCTTGGAAAAGTACAGGTTGGTGCCTGGAAGGATTGAAGATTGGCGTCTTCATCTAGGGTTGGAGCCCTACACATTATTGTATTGAATTTATTATAAAGAAGAAATTAATAAAATGTAATATCCCGAAAGGGAAATAGACAATAATACGAAGCATACAATAAGATACAAAATGCTAAAAACTTAACATGATGCAGATACACATGAAATAGAGAGAATACTGAGCCATTTTATTATGCTGAGAAATAGAAATGAGTACAAGAGGTGATCAAAGTGATGGCCTCAACTTGCACCAGGCAAGTGTAGGAATACTCTCAGAATATCGATGGAATGGCTGCTCTCTGCTCTGCATCCAAGCTACTTGAAAATTGTCGTGCTACTGCTACTGCTAGAACAAGGTGAGTATTTGGGGCTGCTCCCCTACTCAGAAAAAGCTGAAACTCTAGAATCGGCCTATACTAACAATACCCAGAAAAGCCTAGAGAGCGTTTCTAAAACGGTCGACCCCCGAGAATGCTTCCCTTGAGGGTCTACACTATCCTCCCAAGGGCCACACTGGTGCTGAATGCAATCCTCCAAAATATGGCCTCCCACTCTGCCAAATGCCTCCAATAGGCAAGGGCTGGCTCCTTGCTCAATCCTAAGGCCTAAATCCTCCAAAATAGTGCCACTTCGGAGCTCCCTCAAGATGGACTGCGTCCTCCCTCTCAAGACTGCGCAGTCTCTAATGGCTCTGCTCCTCCCACGAATGCAAACACCGATCCTCCTGCAAAATGCTGATGAAACTACCTCACCCGAGCAAGCACTCGAAGTCTCCCGGGGCTAAGGGTGGGATCTCCGAACGGAGACACCCGATGCACTGAATAGTGTTGCAGACAAGCTAGACAGCCAGCGTGCCCCAAGTCGAAATGACTAGCTCAATATGCATAAACATGAATGACCAAATGAGGGGGCTCTCCTCCCTTTTATAACGCTGGGCCTCTCTCTCCCTAGGCCCCACCACCTCCACGTGCTCCTTAGCCCACGCTATCTCCCTCATCTGCGTGAAGTAGGCCCCACGCTGCCCACATGGTCAGTGTCCCTCTCCTACGATGTCCACTTGGCCACTAGGCCCCACACTCTTTAATTTCGATGTGGACTTTAGGAAAGTGTTTTATCCTAAGTGAGTTAATTAATATTTTACTCACTTTATTCACGCTCCAAATATAATAAAGCAAAATTGGTCAAAATTAATATTTCCAATTAGCTATCGCTAATTGGGAATATTACAGTCTCCCCCGGCAAAATGTTGCTTGACCCCAAGCAACTGTAGTGATGGATGTTGCAAGATCTTCTCACTCTCCCAAGTGGCATCCTCATCCGGCAAATTCTTCCACCTCACTAAGAATTCCCGGACTGTCCTGTTCTGCAACTGCCTCTCCCTGTTATCAATAACGGCCTCCGGCTGTAGCACCAAATGCCCCTCAGCATTTGTAGGCGGAAGCTCCTCTGTCACTGTCACCTGCTGTCCCAATGCCTTCTTCAGGCACGATATGTGAAAGATGTTATGAATCTTGCTGCCTTGGGGCAGCTCCAACTCATAGGCAACCTGTCCAACCCTGCATATCACCCTGTAAGGCCCATAAAAACGGGGCTTGAGCTTCTCAGCTCCCTTCTGCTTCAGAGTCGACTGTCGGTATGGCTGCAAACGTAGGTAGACCAAGTCCCCTACCTCAAACTGTCTCTCCACCCGACCCCTGTCGGCATACAGCTTCTGTTGGTTCTGTGCTATAGCCATGTTATCCTTGAGAGCTCAGAGGATGCCCTGACTCTCTTGGATCCAATCCTCGGCTCTCGGAGCCTTGCTGGCACCAAACATGACATCAACAAAAGATAAAGCATGATAACCATATAATGCATAGAACGGAGACATACCGATAGACATGTGATGTGTGTTGTTGTAGCAATACTCTCCTAGGTGCAGCCACTTCAGCCATGCTCTTTGCTGCCCACTGACATAGTTACGCAAGTAGCCCTCCAGCCACTTGTTAACTATCTCTGTCTGCCCATATATCTGTGGGTGGTGGCTGGTGCTCGGTGTCAACTCTGTCCCCACCAGCCAGAAAAGCTCCTGCCAAAATCCACCCATGAAGCGGCTATCCCTGTCACTGACAATGGTCTTGGGAAGACCATGTAACCTGAAGATATCCCGGAAGAACAGCTCTGCCACCTATGTTGTTGTATAGTGTGCGGATATGGCAAAAAAATGTGCATATTTCGTCAGTCGATCAACGACGACGAATATACAGTCCTTGCCCTACACCATGGGCAACCCTGTGATGAAGTCCACCGAAATACTCTCCCACTTCCCCTCTGGAATGGGAAGAGGCTGCAACAAACCTGCTGGATGGTTCATCTCCCCCTTGTTGCGCTGACAAACCTCGCACTCCCTGACATGCTAAAGTACGTCCTCCTTGAGGCCCTTCCATGAGAACCTCTCCCTAATGGCCCTGTAGGTTTTGGTAAACCCCTGGTGGCCAGACAATGGTGAATCATGAGAAGCCTACAATATCTTCTTCTTCAGTTGAGTGCCCTTAGTCAAGAAGATCCTATCCCTGTAGTAGATGATCTCATCCATCACCCTGTATCTATCATCTGTCGCTTGTCCATCCAGAACCTCACAAGCAAACCTGTCCTTGGAGTACTCCACCAAAGGTCGAGCTCTCCAATCTACGTCCAAACTCATCAGAGACAACGCGGCTGGTCTGCGTGAAAGTTCATCAGCCACCACGTTGTTCTTCCCTTTGACATACTCAATGTCAAAGTTGTAGGCCTGGATCTTGCTGACCCACTTCTGCTGCCTCTCCTGTAGCTGCTTCTGCTCTAAGAAGAACCTGAGGCTGTTCTGGTCAGTCCTCACCCTGAACTTGTTACCTACCAGGTACTGCCGGAATTTGGCCAATGCATGCATGATGGCCAACATCTCCTTGTCGTATATGGCATATAATCGCTCAGGTGGAAGGAGCTTCCGGCTCTCAAAAGCTATTGAATGGCCTCCCTGCATCAATATTGCGCCGATCCCCTCTCCTGATGCATCACACTCCAGAACAAATGGCTGCGTGAAATCTGGCAATGCAAGTACTGGACAGCTACTCATCACCTCCTTAAGCCTATCAAAGGCCCGCTACATTGTATCTGTCCAACTGAATGCCCCCTTTTTTGTCAGATCCATAAGGGGTGCAGCAAGCTGAGAGAAACTCTTGACGAACTTCCTGTAGTAGGTGCAGATACCCACAAACCCCCGAAGTTCCATCACGTTTCTCGGCTCTAGCCAATCCCTAATGGCCCTAATCTTCTCCTCGTGGACCCTCACTCCGTCCACACCTATAATGTGTCCCAAGTATAGCATCTCTATCAACCAAAACTTGCACTTGGAGAGCTTAGCATAAAACTGCTGCTCCTCCAAAATACGCAACACTGCCTCTATGTGCTGGAGATGCTCCTCCCATATCCTACTATATATCAATATATCATCAAAGAAGACCAACACAAACTTCCTCAGATGACTGCGGAAGATGTGGTTCATACACGACTGGAAGGTGGATGGTGCATTGGTTAGCCCGAAGGGCATCACCAAGAACTCAAAATGGTCGTAATGGCACCTGAAAGCGGTCTTGGAAACGTCCTGTTCCCTCACGCGAATCTGGTGGTACCCGGATCTCAAATCAATCTTTGAGAAGAACTGTGCCCCGCTCAACTCATCCAACAGCTCATCAATCCATGGTATAGGGTACCTGTTCTTCATGGTTTTCTTGTTCAAGGCCCTGTAATCAATGCACATCCGCAACGTGTCGTCCTTCTTCTTCACCAACACTACCGAAGAAGCGAAAGGACTGGTGCTAGGCCGAATGTGTCCAAGAGCTAACAACTCACGGATAGCCCACTCAATATCGTCCCGATAAGCCTTGGGGTGCCTATAGGGTGTGGTAATGACGGCCTGAATGCCCTACTCAAGCTCAATAGTATGTTCAAATCTCCGATCTGGTGGCTATCCTGGTGGTATCTCCCCAAACACCATGGAATACCTGTCAAGGATGGTCTGTATCTCTGGATGAATTGTCTGCCCAGTGGTCCCTGCCTGTGATGCACGCAACTCTACGGCCCACTCTATGTCTCCCTTCCGGAAGTCTGCCTCCATTCGGTGAGCTGAAACGATCTGGGGTGGGTAAGCGTGCATGCCCCGTATCTTCTCATGCTTCCCGGTCTTCTTATCATCCCACTCCATCTCCAAGGCCTCCCAATCTGTGGTGACCTTCCCTAGAGTGATCAGCCACTGTACACCCAACACCACATTGGTATCTGGTATGTTAACCACGAAAAAGTGGTCGGTCACTGTATAGGTGTCCATCGTCACGGCCAGCTCTGGGACATATCCAGCACACTGCATAGTCTGATCTCTTGGGACCAACACTGAAAACCCATCGAATATCTCTGTCGGTATGCCTCTCCGCTCTACCATCTGTGCATCGATGAAGTTGTGGGTTGCCCCACTGTCCACCAGTATTGATTCTCGATGTCCCCGTATTGTCCCTCAGACACGCAGCGTCAGATACTTGGGTACTCCCCGCAATGCTGCAAGGGTCCCCCCTGTAGGTGCAAAGGCTGCACCTCCTGCTCCTGGTGGTGGAGGTGGCAAATGGTCCTGCACTGCATGGTTGCCCCCTGCCTCCACGTCATCATACTCATCCTCTTCCCCGCTGCTCTCAGAGAAGACCTTAATAAAGTGTGCTTTGCCAGTAGCACATCTGTGTCCTGGTGCCCATGGCTCCTGACATGTGAAACACAGCCTCTTCTTCTTCTTCAACTCCCTCCTGGCATCATCATCCAATTGTCCCCTATCCTGATTTCCCTTTGGAGGTGGAATCCTCACATCCTTCCCCTTAGGCTGGAAAGCCTGTCTCTGGGGGTAAGGCATCCTGGTCCTGGGTAAGGCATCCTGGAAATCCCGAGTCCTGCCAACTGCATCATGGAGTGTGTTTGGTCTAGTGGATCTGACCAATCCCCGAAGCGGCTCTGCTAACCCCTCAATGAACATGTAAATCATTCGTGTCGCGGATAGATCTGGCACCATCACTGAAAGTCTCAGGAAATCTGAGATATATGTATCTAGACTCCTGGTCTATTTGAGCCATGTCAGCTCAACAAAGTGCTCCTCTGGATCCCTCCGATCAAATCTCTCTATCAACCTCGGGGTGAACTCGGCATATGTGGTCACTGTCGAATGCCCGAGAGTAATAATCTTGTGGAACCACCAATCCTAGGCCTCGCCATCCAAATGCAACGCTGCCACCTTGATGGCCTCCGTCTCTGCCATCTGGTTGAGCTGGAAGTATATGTCCAACTTCTCCACCCAAGCCTTTGCCGAACTATTTGATGAACCATCAAACATAGGCAAGTGAAACCTGCTCACCGTACGCTGAGTGTCTCCGTCATGATAATGTCGGTGTCCCCTGTGATGGTCACGGGGTCTGCTATCCCGCTAGAGCTGGACAAAATCTCGAAATGAAAGGGCATCCCTAAACTCCTGCCCGTATGCTTGATACTCTGCAAAGTAATCATCCATGTGGCCAAGCTCCGGCTCCTGCTGTGCTCCTGCCCCTGTGTCTGCAGCCAGAAAAGTGGGCATAGTGGAGCGTGTGGGTGCATGTGATGCCATGTGTTGAGTGGCATCGTGCTCCTACAAATGGTGGGATGTGTCCGATCCCTCACCAATCTGGAAACCCCTTGGGGTTTCACGCTGTCTAGCCTCCACAGCAGTAAATCTCTATCCCATCACCTCAATCTACCTCGACAGATCCTGTACTGACTTGAGGACCATCTCCCCAAACTTCTTTGCATCACTATCATCTGCCATTGGCTCCTCCTATTCTGCATGCACCACTGGAACGCAGTCACCCTCTCCATAGGTGATTTGCAACCTACGTTCTCTGTCACGATACTTCCTACCCCCCTGTAGCAAATATACAGCTTCTCTCCCGGTGTCATAGACAACTTGCTCCACAGGCTGAGCCAGGTCTATGAACTCTGATACCACTGTAGTATCCCGAAAGGGAAATAGACAGTAATACAAAGCATAGAACAAGATACAAAATGCTAAAAACTAAACATAAAGCAGATACACATGAAATAGAGAGAATACTAAGCCATTTTATTATGCTGAGAAATAGAAATGAGTACAAGAGGTGATCAGAGTGATGGCACCTCAACTTGCACCAGGCAAGTGTAGGAATACTCTCAGAATATCGATGGAATGGTTGCTCTCTGCTCTGCATCCAAGCTGCTGGAAAATCGCCGTGCTGTTGCTACTGCTGGAACAAGGTGAGTATTTGGGGCTGCTCCCCTACTCAGAAAAAGCTGAAACTCTGGAATCGGCCTCTACTCACAATACCCAAAAAAGCCCAGAGAACATTTCTAAAACGGTCGACCCCCGAAAATGCTTCCCTTGAGGATCTACACTATCCTCCCAAGGGCCACGCTGGTGCTGAATGCAATCCTCCAAAATATGGCCTCCCACTCTGCCAAATGCCTCCAATAGGCAAGGGTTGGCCCCTTGCTCAATCCTCCGGCCTAAATCCTTCAAAATAGTGCCACTTCAGAGCTCCCTCAAGATGGACTGCGTCCTCCCTCTCAAGACTGCACAGTCTCTAATGGCTCTGCTCCTCCCACGAATGCAAACACCGATCCTCCTGCAAAATGCTGATGAAACTACCTCACCCAAGGAAGCACTCGAAGTCTCCCGGGGCTGAGGGTGGGATCTCTGAACAGAGACACCCAATGCACTAAACAGTGCTACAGACAAGCTAAACAGCCAGCGTGCTCCAAGTCGAAATGACTAGCTCAATATGCATAAACATGAATGACCAAATGAGGGGGCTCTCCTCCCTTTTATAACGTTGGGCCTCTCTCTCCCTAGGCCCCACCACCTCCACGTGCTCCTTGGCCCACGTTGTCTCCCTCATCTGCGTGAAGTAGGCCCCACGTTGCCCATGTGGTCTGCGTCCCTCTCTTGCGCTGTCCACTTGGCCACTAGGCCCCACACTCTTTAATTTCGATGTGGGCTTTAGGAAAGTGTTTTATCCTAAGTGTTTCCAACAATTGGAATTAGAGCAAGTACCTTCACTCAAGGCCTAACAGCTTGAAGGTTGATCATTAGAACACAAATGGCGAAGCCAAGGCAGAAAGTCTCCAATCCTCCTAAAGATGTGTCTTCCTCAACCATTGAAATTGAATTCAATCAATTTGTGAAGGCTCCATTGTTCAATGGGAGGCAAGAATGAGGAAATTCTTTAAGACTCAAGGTGTTGAACTCTGGAAATTGGTGATTACTGATAGCATGATGGAAGGAGAATCCAAGGAGTATAATACAAGAGCAATGAAAGCAATCATGAATGGGCTAATTGATTCTATTAAGGCCAGTTTGGAAAAATGTTCGTCAGCAAAAGGCATATGGGACAAACTTCATGATCTTCACTCAAAAGGAGCATTGACCATGACCTCTAGTCAAGAAGATGATGGAAAGTAAGAAGGAGATCGAAAACCCATCAAGGAAGTTGAAAATAAGAATGATGACATCAACGCCAAAGAAGAAAGAAAGCAAAGAAGACCTTGAAGAAGATCTCCCGACTAAGGTTATAAATGCCATTGAAGAGATTAAAAGTTTGAAAAAGGAAAATGAGGAACTTAAGAGAAAAGTACCCCACATATTATTGTATTGAATTTATTATAAAGAATAAATTAATAAAAGTATTTATTCCTATTGTTCATTTTGTGTTCTTATTATAAGTGATCTAACTGGTAAAAATAACAATTGAAAAAAAATATCGATTCACTACCCCCCCCCCCTCCCTTGGTATTTCCAATAATTGGAATCAGAGTAAGTACCTTCACTCAAAGCCTAAAAACTTGAAGGTTGATCATTAGAACACAAATGGCGAAGCCAAGGAAGAAAGTCTCCAATCCTCCTAATGATGTGTCTTCCTCAACCATTGAAATTGAATTCAATCAATTTGTGAAGGCTCCATTGTTCAATGGAAACTTTGATATATGGGAGGCAAGAATGAGGAATTTCTTAAAAACTCAAGGCGTTGAAGTCTGGAAATCGGTGATTACGGATAGCATGATGGAAGGAGAATCTAAGGAGTATAATAGAAGAGCAATGAAAGCAATCATGAATAGGCTAACCGATTCTATGAAGGCCAATTTGGAAAAATGTTCGTCAACAAAAGGCATATGGGACAAACTTCATGATCTTCACTCAATAGGAGCATTGACCATGACCTCTAGTCAAGAAGATGATGGAGAGCAAGAAGGAAATCGAAAACCCATCAAGGAAGTTGAAAATAAGAATGATGACATCAAGGCCAAAGAAGACCTTGAAGAAGATCTCCCGACTACGCTAATAGATGCCATGGAAGAGATTAAAAGTTTGAAAAAGGAAAATGAGGAACTTAAGAGGAAAGTGCCAGATTGGTGTCTTCATCTACGGTTGGTGCCCTACACATTATTGTATTGAATTTATTATAAAGAAGAATTTATTCCTATTGTTCATTTTGTGTTCTAATTATAAGTGATCTAACTGGTAAAAATAATAATTGAAAAAAATTACTAACTCACCCCCCCCCCCCCCCCTTCTCAGTATTTCCAACAATTGGAATCAGAGCAAGTACCTTCACTCAAAGCCTAATAGCTTGAAGGTTGATCATTAGAACACAAATGGTGAAGCCAAGGAAGAAAGTCTCCAATCCTCCTAAAGATGTGTCTTCCTCAACCATTGAAATTGAATTCAATCAATTTGTGAAGGCTCCATTGTTCAATGGAAACTTTGATAAATGGGAGGCAAGAATGAGGAATTTCTTAAAGTCTCAAGGCGTTGAAGTCTGGAAATCGATGATTACTGATAGCATGATGGAAGGAGAATCCAAGGAGTATAATACAAGAGCAATGAAAGCAATCATGAATGGGCTAACTGATTCTATGAAGGCCAATTTGGAAAAATGTTCGTCAGCAAAAGGCATATCGGACAAACTTCATGATCTTCACTCAAAAGGAGCACTGACCATGACCTCTAGTCAAGAAGATGATGGAAAGCAAGAAGGAAATCGAAAACCTATCAAGGAAGTTGAAAATAAAAATGATGACATCAAGGCCAAAGAAGACCTTGAAGAAGATCTCTCGACTAAGCTTATAGATGCCATGGAAGAGATTAAAAGTTTGAAAAAGGAAAATGAGGAACTTAAGAGGAAAGCACCAGATGGTGACCAAGACAAGAAAGGAAGGAAGTTGACCTTTTCAAGCTTCAAGTACAAGAAAGAAATGAGGAGCTCGCCAAGCATCATGAAGAAGTCATATCTATGACAAATCATATGGATAAGGCAAAGAAAAGGGAAGAAGCTTTGTCAAGCCACCTTGAACAAAGACTTAAGAGCTTGAACAATCTTGAAGCAGAGATTGGTCAATACAAGGAAGAGGTCTCCTTTCTTAGTTCTCAACTAGAAGAAGCAAGGAAACAAGCAAGGAGCTGAGAAGGTGATGGAAACTTTGGCATTCATAGAAGGACAAGTTAATGAAGCAGAAAAGGAGAGAAACACCATGATATGCCAACTAAAAGAAAAGGATGAAGAAATCTTCAAATTAAAATCAGACATCAATCTTCTCAAGGCCGAAACATGTGAAGCTACAAGAACAAAAGGAGAATGAAGAAGTCTTCATAATGAAATCAAATATCAGCTCCCTTAAAATCGAAGCACACGAAGCAACAAGGATGATGGAAGAAATGAAGAAGCAACTAGTTATGAAAGATGAAGATTGTGAAAAGTTGAAAGGAGAAATTTTCTTTCTTAAAAATGAAGTTGACTTGCTGAATAAGAACTTGAAAAACTCTCAAACCCTAGATGACATCCTAAGTCATCAAAGAACTCCCCTTGATAAATCAGGGCTTGGCTATGCAGGTGAATCCACAAGCAAGAATGATAATATTTCAAAAAACAAGGATGTGAGGAAGCCAGGAAGAAATGTTGATGCCAGCAAAGGCAAGGAGAAGATTCAAGACAACAACGGAAGAAATCCTACTCCAAGGAGACTTGCAAATGATGTCAAGAATACAAAAGACGATGAATATCATCAAAGAATCCCCAAGGCAAAAAGACTCCAGAAGTACATCAAGGAAATCTTCATCTCCCAGGTACCAAAGTATATATTTTGGTTATTGCTATTCTTGTACAAACTTTGGGCATATGGCAAAGGATTGTAGGGCATACCAAAAGGACAAATTTAATGGTGCCCGTTAATCTCCTAGAAGCAGCTTTGCAAGAATAAATCATGCATCCTCATTTATGAGCAGAATGGAATGCTTCAATTGCCATAAAATTGGACATATGGCTCGTGATTGTAACTTGACTTGGGTCCCTAAACAAGCTAAAACTATGACAACCAAGCTAGAGAAGAAAGTTACAGAAGTGTGGAAAAGGAAGCAAATTGGATCCGAAACTCTCTTGAACACTCCAACCAACAACACATGTTTCTTTGATGAAGACATCCTTGGTAGATGTGATATTTCAAGTGATTGATGATAAGACTCTTCCAAAAAGGAGACCATGTATACTATTAGGGGGAGCTCATGATTCATAACTATTTTTGCAGAAGTCATCCATGAAAACGTGCTATGAAATCCATGATGAGTCACACTTGGACAATCTTGACAGATCATCTCTCGGGAGTAACTCCATTGAAGAAAATAATGAAATTGTGAAGATTTCTTCCACTTGATCACAAGGCAGCAATATTTCTTGTCTAAAGAAGCTAGAAGAGCTTATGCAGGCAGGGGGAGTTGGTTCATTGATGGAGAAATGTAAACACATCTATCATGGACCACATTACCATAAAGAAGAGCACCATGACAGGGGAGCATCGTACCTATGCAGAACTATTATTGACGAAGAAAATATGATAAAAATAAGCAACTTGATAGGGGGAGTACTTGAGCACCCCTTTTGCCATTGATATCAACGGGGGAGAGAATGTTGACGGGCAAGAATATTGCCATCAATGACAAAGGGGGAGATTGTTAGTCAAGGTTGTCATTAATGTCAATCTGGCATTATTGGGATAGCAAATATTCTTGTGATGTCATAACCTCATGTATATTATGATGATGTCCTTACTCAGAATGAAAAGTCCCTCTTGTTTGATAGTGATTCCATTATGATGTCAAGCCACTAAGAAGAAGTCTTGTCCTAAATGACTATTGATCATAATGATGTCCTTGAACTAACCATGAAGACACCATAACCTCATGTATCCTTGCCCTAGAAATCATGACAATGTCCTTACTCTTGATGGAGTCCTTATTGATGTTGCATATGCTTAATGACATATCACTGCACTATCTTGATGACATGGGGACATTGATGGCACACATGATGACGTATATGGTGATGACATGCACAATGAAGGAATTGGAGATCACTTGCTAACATATGATGATTAAAGACATAACAAGTGGAGACCTCACATAAAAAAGAACAAACACTTGGTGGCATATGACAATGAAGAAGCTCTTGTTGTCCTAATCAAGGTTACTTGGGAGCCGGAGCAGGAGCGCCATTTTCAAAGCTCCCGGTTCGGGAGCATTTTTATATATATATATATATATATATATATATATATATATATTGATGCATAGATGTCAACAAAAGCATGTAGAATGATGAATTAGACATTAAAAACATAAAAACATAGATTGAACCATATAACATCAATCATCTAGAAGTTAAAATCTTCATCAACCACGTCCATAAGTTAGAAACATACAACATTTTGACTCTTGAGTCTCATGATTCATCAATCTTAAAGTTTCAAGCTTTCAGAATTCAATATATAACATTTATCATCATTGATTCATTGATCACCATAGTTGTACTTGTAAGCTAAGTGTAACTATTACAACAAAGAATATTTAACATGAAATGAAATGTTATAAAATGAAACGAAATGAAACAACTTTCAACTTTCATGAAGCATCATATTCATAATTCATAATGACTCATAAACTTATAACTACCAACTTCAAAGTTTTAGACTTCAAACTTAAATTGTCATATATTGTTTACAAAAAATATCTTCCATTAGATATGAAAGAGTCAAGTTTCAACAGTTATAAAAAGTTATAAACTACTAGAATATAGAAAGGACTAGTAAACTGTAAATCTATTTCATCTATTACTTGGCCTCTTGCCACGAGAAATGTCTAATTTATGAGCAGATCCACAAGGTAATAGTGGTCTTCCAACAGTCTCCTCACGGGAACTGGAAGTACCACGACCATGACTAGCAGCCCCATGCCCTCCACGTGAGGATGGGGATGGAGGTAGCAAAGGAATAATAGTCGGAACTTGAACACTGGCACTGACACTACTACTGGATGGTGGGTGTGGCGATGGCATGCCTGCTCCTACTTTATCCTCATCTCTCAAAAGTTCTGCTTCCAATTCTTCCAGATATATAGTGTCGTCCTCCAAATTATCATCCTCTGGGTTGTTGTCCAAAACTTTATATGAGAGATCCTCATAAGCTCGATCACAAAAATGACTCAACAACCTCAAGTTGTAGTGCACATAAACCAAGCTTTCTACTCGGTTTTCGTTGAGTCGGTTTCTTCTCACATTATGGATGAAGTTGTAGGTGCTCCAACACCTCTCTGTAGAAGAAGTATTTGCAACCTGTGAGAGAACTTTTTTTGCCAATTTTAGCAAATGTCCCATGCCGCCATATGTATCCCACCATGTGAGAGCATCAAACCGATCCCTATCTTCCATTACATGAAAAGAACCAAACAAACCAATGCAACTCAAATATCTGCCTAAGTCAAGGCGCAGATTAGCACACTCCTCCCTATCAGGGACCAACTTGTCTAATGCTTTCATGTATCCCTCTTGTACCTCGGGATCTGTATGAGGTCTGATCCTAACCCCACCCCCAGGTGCAGGTTGGCGCAACCAAGATGGAGAGTAGTATTTTGGCATAAGGATATACACCAAAGCATGTAGTGGAACATTCAGTTTATTCCATCGTACACACACACAAACGTGAATCATTGAATACAAGTTTGGATCTTTGTCCTTGACAACATCTTTTATTTGCCCCAACATGTTATCCATCTGTTCATACACCCCCCAATCACTGGTTTATCTGTATCTGCAAAACGAATCATGTTATAAATGGGCTTGGTGAAACTCAAAATTTCCTTCACACGTGCCCAAAACAAAGGATCGAGAGCGGTCTCCTCCACCTGTTCAAAACCTTGTCTGTCAACTGATGTTGTTGCCTTGTCCTTTAATACCTGCCAGTGTGGACTTGATACCATGGCAGCCAATGACTCTCTTACCTTCAAAAAGCGCCTGAAGGTGAGGTAGTAGCTAGAAAATCTAGTCTTTGCTATCTTCAACAACTCCAATGTTGAATGAATGCGAAAAAGACCACGGGTATTGTTATGATTTGTAATAAATCTTATCATTTTTTTTCCTCTCTTGTACAAATCACCAAGCCATCTATATTGAGGTTGTTTGTTTTTAATTATATCATGCATCAAAAGGTTCGTTGTGTGAACCAAACACCCAGACCAAAATATGTTGGCGTATTTATCCTCAATAATTACTCCTGCTACCTTGCAATTAGCAGCATTATCAATGATGACTTGGATGACATTGTATGGTCCAATACGATCAATTGTTTCAAGTAATGGCTCTGCAATGTTGATGTCGGTCTTGAGCTTATTTGAATAATCATGAGATGAAAGGAATACTACACCATTAACAGACATAGCAAGAACATTGATCAGTGGCTTGCCTTTCACATTTGTCAATCCATCAGATACAATGGACACCCCATGCTCATTCCAAGAACTTGTCATTCTACTCAAAGAATGAGTTATTTTTGCCTTTTGATGATCAAGGCCCACGGTTCTAGCCTTGTCATACCCAGGGCTCTTGTATCCTTTGGGGGCATCATTAATGGTAGAAACCATTTCATGCCAATATAGTGAGCGAAGAACATTGAATGGTACGCCACATGCATAGAGAAATCGGAAAATTTTTGAATCCACATCACTCTTGGACCCTTCGTCAAGGAAATCGGATATGGTTGTACGCCTTAAAGAGATGTTTGGTCCAAGTGTGCCTCCAAATCCACTGCCATGGGTGGAAGTTGATTGACTTCTTTGTCCATGTTGTGATGGTGAATAAGATTCAATGAAACCCTTAGATCTTTTAAATTTGTATTGGGCTTCCTCCTCCTCCCTTATGTATTTGGCTCTATCTATTGTTGACACACTTACACAAGTTTTGATTCCTATATTTTTATCTCCATCCCATGGCCTTTTCCCACAAAGGTGCCTTCTGGCACAGGTATATGAACCTGTGTATTGTGTATTGCAATGGGAGCATATAAATTTAGTGGTTCCACCCCCTTTCCCTACTTCAAGCCTAGTAAAATATTTCCACAATGGTGTTTGGTCAATTTTAGTTGGTGTGGTCTCATTATCCCCTCTCTCCCCTAAGTCCCCTTCCTCCTCAGGTTGGTACTCCTCTTCAGGGTTTTCATCATATCCACTGTAACCCACTTCTTCATCCTCTGGTTCTGGAATGGGCCTCTTTCTCCTACTCTTCAACACCATAATAACAAAAAACGGAACAAACATGAAGAAAATGCCAAGAAATATAGCCATGTCCATGATGTTTCAACTTTCAAGTTTCAAGTTTTTAACCTGCAAAACAATGGAGGAATGCCAAATGGGAATAGGAAAAAATGCAATATAGAAAAAAAAATTCAATTTTTGAATTTTCAAGAAATTAAAATGCAACATATAAATAAACAAATTCATTTTTTTCATTTTTAAACAAATGAAAATGCAACATAGCAAAAAAAAATTCATTTTTTTTCAGTTTTAAGCAAGTTAATTATCAATTTATCAAACATAGAAAAATAAACAAATTTTCATGTTTAAACAAATTAAAAACACATAGAAAACAAAAAATTAAATCATTGGGGATTGGGGTCCTACCTCTTTGTCCTCTGATGATTTGATCCAAGCAAAAGCGTCCTCTCCTCTCCTCTCTTCTCCTTTCCTCTCCTCTCTTCTCTTCTTCCTCTTTCTCCTCTAGCTCTCTTCTCTCTTCTCTCTCAAAATGAAATGAAAAATGAAATGGGTAGGGAGGGCTTTTATCCCCTACCCTACCATTCGATCCTTTTCCACAGCCGTCGGCCAAATTTTTTTTTTTTTTTTTTTTGTGCAAATCTGGTCAGGAGCGAACGCTCCTCGAGCGCTCCCTCTATAAAAAATTCGCTTCCAGAGCGCTTTTTAAGGAGGGAGCGCTGAGGAAGCGTTCGCTCCCGAGCACTCCCTAAAACGCTCCTGAAAAAGCAGGGAGAGTGCTCCTGAAAATGTTCCCGAGGGAGCGCTCCCTGAAACGCTCCCAAAAAGCAAGGAGTGTGCTCCCCAAAATGCTCCCGCTCGAAGCACGTTTTGGGAGCAGGATCGAGAGGGGGGGCGGGTCCCTCGCAACCCTGGTCCTAATCATTTTTTGCACTAAATAATTCAAGGGCAGTGAAAAGAAAAATGTTTTTCACCACCTTAAAGGCAACCTTTCAACATGGGGCATAAACTATCTTAAAGAAGATTTTTTTCTCTTTCCAATGAGCCCTTTTTTGTCCCGAAACTCCTAGTAGTTTGTGAGATATTGAATTTTTAAGATTAAAAAACTATTGTTTTTGGCTAGCCGACCTATGCACAATTACATCAAGTCGGCCACTCCTTAGAAAGACGTGTCCTTTCAAATATGATAAACTACTATAAATATAAACCACCGCTCCTCAGTTTTCACAATCAATTTCGATGAGAAAATTCAGAGTATAACCGCAGAAGTGACTAGGAGGCTGAGAGGACATATAAATTCACTATTTTGGGTTATAAGATTTATACCGTGGTGGACTGTCTCCTTCAAAAATCGGATTGCAGAGACAAATTTTCAGACAGCCTGTGAGGAATTGTGGAAAGAGAGAAATTCAGACATGTGACAACAAGCTTCTTTCTCAAGCTCAAACAACAAACCTGTGAACTGTGCACTCAGACTTGTGATAAATCATTTCCTGTAGCTCAAATTTATAAACAGAACCTCTGTTGCAGCCTAGTTTAAAGCTCAGATTAAGTGGATTAACCCTTCAGTCCTATAGGGCTCGGATCACACTAAAACAGTGATTTAAATAGGCTTGGATTGCTGCCTTTATTGAGATTAGAAGCTTGGTCTTGTTGCTGCTTGTGTTAAAGAATATTACCTTAGTCCTGTACTCGAACATCTTCCTATAGGAAAGAGTCTTGTGAAGGATTAGTGGACAATCACATATCTCAGACTGTTAACCAATTTTTGGGTAGTGACAATTGTAAGGCTCGGAGCTACAGCATTTTGAAGGATCAAATTCATATCTCTGCGATCAATACCCTCAGTAACTTGGACTTGTCTTGTGGAGATTAAAAACTGTGAAAAAAATGGGCCTTCAATAGTGATGAATTTGGAGGTGTAAAAGACCTGTGACCTTGTCAAGGATTTGAAGGTTTGAATTGTGAAGACATGGTTTGATTTGAAGAGCCATGTAAAGACATCTTTGGAGCAGGTTTTGGTTTTGTTTAAGGGACTATTTGAGCAAGCTCTCCATTGTAGGAATTGTTGTTGGAGCAGTCTATTAAAGGTACTTGATTGAAAGCCCTATGGAGTGATCTTAAGAAAAGATGCCTTGGTTACGATGAAGAGCATTGAAGATTCCTACCAAAATTATTGAAGCAGACCTCTAACCTTGAAAAGGAGTTGGAGATGTTTTATTGAGATAGCCTTTTGAAGTATCCTATAAACATCCTGGTGCTGCCTCTTGAGTATTTATGAGCACACTTGATCATCCTTGAAGAAGACTTGAAGTGAACAGATCTTGTTGTTGGAGAAAAATCTTGAAGACCTTTTTGGAGCCTTGGAACCTTGGAGTTAACTTTGAAGATTCGTGGAGGTCCTTGGAAACCATGAAGCATTTGTCATCATGAGGTGACCTTGAAGATTTTGTTTGGATACATGAAGAGCAGTGGTGATACCTTCATGTGAAGACAGGGTTGTCATTGATGAAGTGATTTGGAGAAGGCATTGTTGAAGAAATTGTCAGGGCCCGTTGCAGAAGATATTGGGAGCCTTGAAGAATCATTATACTTATATTGACGAATTGAAGCAAAGGGTTGGAGCCCTAGAGGGTAGGAGTCCTCGAGAGACCAAGTTGGAGCCTGTACATTTTTGAAGATAACTTGTAAATGTAAAAACACAAGTAGGAGAAGTAAACCAAATTTCTGCAGTAGAAATTTGTGTTAAGTAGTTTCAAGAATTTTCACAAGACTTAGGGTCCCCATTAAAATAATTAATTATTTTAATAAAACATAAACTGTGTGGAATTTCCACAAACGATTTCTGGGTTCTTTAGAATATTGGTGTCCAAGCCTCCTCACAAATTTTGAGACTTAGATCACTTTCCAATGCTACAAAAATCAACACTTGGTTATTGTCTATTGTGCATTTGGTTAATGTTCTATCTACAATTGCTTAACTAATATCGCAGCAGAAAGAAGTTTTTGAAATAAGTCATTATTATAGCATACAACATCAGAATTTTAACAAAAAAGTCTAGCATGAGCTTTACCCCCTTTTCATTGGCCATCACCTGGTTCTTGAGCTACTAATGCTCCATCATATAATAATGCAACCCTTGTATGTCACAACCCTGATGAGCATGAAGTTGACCAATCACTAACAGGTAAATAGATGATATATCTTTAAAAGCAAGTTTGGACACCTAAGCTATGTTCCCTGTTAGCCACCAAAATGGGTAACCTTATAGGAGAAAACTTTTTCTCCTATCTTGGGCAGCCAGCTAGCCAGTAACCCTACACATTGCTCATTGATGATGATATGCCAAATTCCCTTGCCATTTCCACACATCATTCACCTCTTACCATCTAGCATTCCTCTTGAATGAAGGTGGGCTACCACTTAGTAGGTACTTTAACCATTTTGCAATCAAGTGATTTTACTTAATGTTTTGGCCATTCTAACTTGGATAAAAGGGTTATCTAGATAATTGACCGATCTTGATTGTAAACTTGTTCTCTCACCTTACCAGGGGGTTAGTCTTTAGCCCTAGCCAATGGGACCTCCTTTAAGGCCTTAGGGTTATAGGAGGGGCATTACTTGGGAGACTTTGATTGAAGTAGTGTGTCCATTAAGATTTGGCACTCATACATCCACTTCCTTGACTAGGGCAGGAAAAATTTTCCCTAGAGGTTGATGCAACTACAAGAATGAAAAAGCATAAGGTGGACACAACAAAAGAAGAAGAAAAGTTAAAATGCAAGAGATGGTCTAGACATAATAAGTATGTGGGAAAAGTCAAATATATATGATTCAAAGTCAAATTGCAGAATGAAATACATTGATTCATACATTATAAATGATTAAATGAAGTAGAAATAGTGAGATATTTTATGCATCGACTTAAATTCATCATTCGTTATTCCGAGATTCGATTAGTACTAAACAAAATCGTAGAACAGTGAATTGCAATTACTCAAACCCAAAAATAGTAAAGACTGATGAGTCAAAGGCTCGATCTTAGGTCATCAATATCTAAAGTCAAGACTCAAAAGTTAAAACAGAAAATGAACAATGGACAATGAACTAATGTTATCAAAATGATCGGTTGACCCCAAAAACTAAGAACGAGAAAAAAAAAAGAAATAAATTGGTTGATCGAAAATTACTTAAATATTCAAATTTTGAAAAAAAAATACATAAATATTCATGTGCATCCATACGAATCCAAAACCATTATACAAAAATATGCAAAAGTTTCTAATACATATAGCAAGCAACGATGCATTAAAACCAAAATAGCACCATGTGCAATCCATCTTTGAACCAAAAATACATCAACAAAGAGACTCTAGATGACCTCTATAGTCCAAAAAAAATTATGCTACAACAAATACCTGCATATCACCAAAATCATTGCATATATTGGGATCCTCATCATCAATATCGCCCCCTAAGCATTAAAATAAGATAGAAAAAGATAAATATGTCAAATCAAGATTTTGTTTAAGTGATAGGTACAATTTTATTAGGGTCGTGACAAAGGAGTTCAACAATCAATGGCACCAACATCAAAGCTTGGTGCTCTTGATTAAATGCTAGCTCCATAACCACATACATGATAGAATCAAATGGAAACGTTGCAATCCCTCCAATCTTGAAAGTCTAAAAATTTTTAAGCCTATTGGATTTTGAGTGGGATCTAATATTGTTAAAATTGGAAACTAGGGCCAAATTCCACTTTGGACTACTCAGTTGATGGAGATAATCATTCCATTGAATTCCTCTTTTCGAGAAGACCAAAATCAATCTAAATATCGTCAAATTTGGACAAGGAAAATATTTGCTTATTTAAAAAAGAAATTCTATAAGTTATGATTTTGTTTAGGTGGGAAAATTTGAAAATTTAAAATTCAAATTTACCTCCAAATTTTCAAGGTCGGCCTTCCCTCCATCTTATATAAATAGAGGAGGCTCCAACCTCATTTAGATCATCCGATGGGCATAAATCTCAAAGGAATTATCCTCAGTGGAAGTTGCAACACATGAAGGTCAAGGTCGAGGAAACAAGAGGTATTTAAAAGTTTGTTTGTGGGTATGAATTTCAGCAAAGGCGGGCCGAGGCATATCTGGTCAACTCGGTGGATGGCTTGGGGTACGTTCTCCCTAGATAAATAGGCCGCAAACCCTGAGGTTATTACAGGAGCAGCATGGGCCTATTCTGGGCTAGTTGGAAGGGACACAAGGCAATATTCCCTTGGCTAAAGTCAACCTACAGGCAGCAAGGGCAGGCTACAAGGAGAAGGAGGCTAGCCGTAGTGATTGGAGACATTGTTAAAGGAAATTGAATGGGCTGATCAAATCTGGTTCTAGATCCTCAGTGGTTTCATCATCATTTTGACTGTTCAGTATATCAATGTTTTGGGATTCGTTATAATCTATAAAGAAAGCCGCACTAACTGAACTAGGAACGGGGTTATTTTCAAGCATTCTTTGTAGTTGCGTTATCTACTGTTGATCTCTGGTTAGGGCAAAATTTGTCAATTATTGTTTAAGTGAAAGATTCGCCTAGGTTGCATCTTTTTCATTTTTATTTCTTTCTCTCCTTCTATGTTGAACATTTGATATCATTAATAAGAATATTTGATCAAGGGTTTTCCCCATCTTGAGGTTTTCCCTCACTTGAGCCAATTCTGGTGTTCTCTTGTCTTGACTTGTCCCCTGAATTTATCGTTAATGTTCTTACTTTTGTTACTATCATGAGATAATGTCTTAAGTGATTGCTTAAGGAAATGGATTGAATTGAAATCAAGCTAACATGGAGTAACAATTCTATGCAAAGAACATGTTATTCAAAGTTAACAAATATTCTACTTTCTCCATACGAAATCCAATGAGGTTGGCACAGCTCTCAAACATCCTAAAACAATTAACGATAATGTTAAAAATTTAGGTAAAAGGATGAAATTAAAATTGCCATTAATTACATAGAATTATTAGGGCCCTAAGGTGGAATATTAAGCTTCCCTACTCATAAATTATTGTTTTCAGGAAAAATTCAATGGCAATGTTGGCCCTTTTTGAGGGGGGGAGCTCACAAGCACCTCCTTAAGGGAAACATGTTAGACTTTAGGGGTAGCTCGGACAAGTACTTCCGCATTATCGGTGCCTAGCATGTGGAAGTGTCCAAGCGACACTCTCTAGATGGTGATTTTATAAAGTGATTTTTATATTAATGACTTCATAAAGTGATTTTATATAGTGTTTTTTCTATTAATGACTTTACAGTGTTTTTTATAGTAATGACTAGAAAGTAAATTTTATAAAGTTGGGTAACTTAAGTGATTCAATTCATCTCAACGAGATGTTAAATCAAAACAGTTGATTTTGGGAGGGCAAGATCTAATCTTGACCATTAAAGATCTTACGGTTAGTTACAACCGTTTCAATGAGACAAAAGGAGATCTTGGGTAGTGAAGACGCACATTTTGAGAGAGAGAATTTGGAGAGTTGAAGGAGAAGAGAGGCTGCAAGGAGGATGCATTTCCCAAGGAAAGAAAGGGGCATGCATTCCAAGGAGAGATTGCATTTATGGCAGACTATAAAGCAATTTTTCCAAAGGTCGTGCAACAGTTTTGAAGGTCATATAGTACCATACATCAATTTTGGGCACATTTTTCGAGGTGTTAGAACAACACAGTATACGGCCATATAGGTCGTACACAGTGCTAGGCACGAAAATCAATGTTGGGCACTATTACCCACCACTTCATGGGAAATATCCCTAGGAGAAATTATTCTCCATGATGGACCTCAGTCGGCAGCCCCTTGCAGCCTTCTTCTAGCTCATTGTGCCATTTCTCTGCAACCTGAGCCAGCCATGTGGTCCCTCACCCATCTATATTGATTGTATGTTTGAATATGGGCCTCCCAAATCTAAAGGTATGTATTGTCATTTGGTAATTGAGTATTGGGTTTACTTATCATGATACTTAGCCCACTATCACCATGGCTAAGACTCCCTGCTCTGTACAGACTGTAATATTCCCATTTTTGGTATCATCCATGACAGGGCTAGGATGGACTTCTAGAGTTAGGAGCAGACAGGTCACATGTACAGATTGGTACTATCAGTGGGCTCAAGAGCTTTTCAGAGGAGTTTTGAGGAGTTTTCATGGTGTTTGGAGGCATTCGCTTGATATACTCCATCATCCGAGTAGTTTGGCTTTCATTCCGATGCATTCCGATAACTTTCGGAATTTTGAGTTATTATGGGCTTAACTCAGCTGATTATGCTCAAGGTGGCATTCCGGGAGGAATATACGATGGAACACCTAAGTGTAATAGCTCATCGGAACCGGGATGAGGAGACCTACACGATGGGACAGTTAGACAGAGATTTCAGTGATCAGAGGAGGCGTGGTAGCCGATATACCCTTTTCTGCATTAAAAAGGAATATTTTATAATATTTTAATAAAAAGGGAAAAGTGCTCCATAAATAAAATAATAATAAAATAATGCTCTAGAAGGCTCCAAGGGATCTATAAAAGAAAGGGAGGTGGCCATTGGGAGACATCTTTATTAAGTCATTTGTATGTATGAGAGGTAATTGGACGTGGTTTCTCTACTTCTATGACGCGGGCCGAGGAAACTGGAGTGGTTGTCGGTGGGCTGGACTGCTTCACTCTTGAGGAGACTTCCTTGGGGTTTCCCGGGCTCCCAGTTTCGGTGTGAGGATCATTAGATCTTTAACACATCATCGGTTTCGGTGGGTTCGGTTCCGTTGTTGGGAGGAAAGTCTGACGGTGCGGGTTTTGTGTGATTGTGGGTTCGTGGCTATCTTGGTGGCAACGGTTCTATCTGAAACATGTAGATCCTCATCTTTATATGTAAACCCCTTTGTTTATTATCTATAATAAAAGCTAAGATTTTTCTCATTACATGTGGTCTTCGATTGCAGTATTTATGTGTTTAATTTGTGGCAATGTTATTAAATAATTGTTGTTGATTTGTGTGCAACTGAGGTCTATTCTACATCTTACCTTTTTAATAAAAATATATCCGGGATATTACAGTGGTATCGGAGCACTGGTTTTGGCTCAGCCTGCGGGTTCATTGTAGATCAACTTCAATAAAATAGAGGGTTTGTGAGAGAATCCATCAGAGAAAATATTGCAAAGCCAAATGTCTCATCTGGGCCAAAGATCGAAATTATTTTTATAAGAGGCAGTGAGCAATTTTTTTTTGAGAAGCTGAATATTTAACATATCTATCCAAAGTTTGAAGGCCAAATTACATCAAATTTCCATTTTGGGTGGGCGAAGTCAAATCATTCAAGAAGCCGACATATGATTAGATTACAGAAGAGAGCCTGACTGAAGAAGACAAAATTAAGTTCCTGGAAGGACGCGTTGCACAATCATCGCCCAGAAGTTGGAATTAATTTATCTTTCTGCCGAAGTGGTGATTTTGAGTTGGCATCATGGTGCTTCTACTTGATGGAAATTCTCTGAAATAGAGTCCTGATTTGGTGTTGAACTTTATCTTCTCGACCTGCGTACATGGAACTATCTGACAGTTAAATTTGCCATCAAATATCCGAGTTATAAGGAGAACTCTGAAGGTACGTGAGAAAATCATTGTACATGGCAATCAAAGCATATAAATGTCGAATAGTTGCTGGGTCGAACTATTGAGTTAGGGTCCGAATTTTATTTGAAAAGAGGCGTCATTTCCAGGAGCGGCTTTAATTAAAATTTTGTTGATTTGAGGACCACGTTGTAAATTAAATTTTGTAGCGAGATGTACTGAAAATTTAGAAGGCCGAATAATTATTTATCCGGACAGTTACATTATTATGGGGTGTGAATATATTGGAGGATAAGGTAATGAGCATAATGACATATCGAGCCAAAGATTAAAATTTTGTACAGTCGAATCCCTTATTCAAGACGATTTGCTCCAGAATTTATAGAAGGACCCAATTGTCGAATTGCAATAGAAGACCGTCTGTTGTTCTTTCTCCAGATCAGGAAGCCACGCATTCATTGACATTCATTGGCCAGAGCCGTATTTATTTATCTTGCAAAGTCAATTCTCTTTTCTACCAAGGCCACAGAATTGAATATGGTTGGAATAAGTTGCTGTCGGTGATCAAATTGTTGAAGGTGGTCGTAGTCACTCAAAACTCTCTGCCCAAGCACATAATGTCTGATTCGAAGTTAGCAGTGCGATGAACTTTTGACAGTGCTGGAAAATTCAGTGGTAACCTGACACCAAATATTTTCAGTATCTGTCATTGTCTTCTTCGATTCTAATTTCAGTGGTCGTATTGTATTCTCTTCACCCTAAAAGTCACATTACCGATCACACAATTTCCTAAGCAGAGTCGCTGCGGGACGTAAATCAACGAGGCTATCTTCTATGCAACCACGCTGACGGAGACTGAGTTTTTGGGCTGAAACGCACTGAATGACAAACCATTTCTCTAGTTGGTTGATCATGGGAGCTGCTTGTGTCGTCCCCATATAACCAGTCCCCATATGACCAAGACGTGTTGAAGTATCCTGCAGGGGTTAAAATTCTGAAGACTGGTAAACTAAAGACCACCATGTTGGGGCTAAAACACTGTGGTATCTGTTGTGTAGAGGGGCTGAGATCTCGGTGCTGAAATTGAGCATTAAAAAGTCAACTTTCAGGAGATTTTTAATTGCAGAAGTGACAGAAGATAGAGCACGGTGTTACAACAGCAATGGTACAGGAGAGCCAAAAATTGTCTCTGTCCTAAAGGAAGATAAGCGTGGATCCCACTGTCGAGTTTGAAGATTGATACACTGCTGTAGAAGACTGCTATCACTGTGGCTGTAGCAGAGTACGTATTTCAGAGGAATGGAGGGGCTGCTCCTTGAGAAATACTCCTGTTCAAATGTCTGCCTACTGCAACATTGTGGAAGATATATAAACCAGGTTCCATTTTACATATTTTTCTGAGTATGCATTCCTTGATATAATTGAGAAAGGTGATTTCTGAGATTAAGTTTTGTCAATAGCTGTAATTGTTTTCTGAGCTCTAGATATCAGTAGCTGGGTGGAAACCAGTTTTTATAAGATTCCCCACTATATACTTGTACCAGCAATTACATGTCACCTATAGCAGTATGACAAAAATTACACCTACATCGCTATAAAGGGTACCCACAACAGTTTTTCATCTCACTGAGAAATTTAACAGCTTTTCATCCTACTGAGAAATTAAACAGCTCAGAGGTGCAATGCTGAGTTGAGACAACTCAGAATTGCACATGCAACATTGTGCAAGAAATCTGTTTGCTAAAACACTTCACTGGAAATTATATAGCAAACTCAGAAAGGTGCATTGAACTCAGAAAAACAGTGGTCTTTCCATTGGTTGAACCATGGAGGAATTCCTAAACAGATTGAAGAAGATGAAAATAGAGGTTGGTTCCTTAAACCACCATGCATCAGAAAACCCAAAAACTTAATCGTATGAACTGGACCCTTCACCAAGAAGGTACATAAATTGCTCCAACAAGAGCATCCGAGGAATATACAAAAGGAGAGAGAAGTGGGAAATTGGCTGTATGTGCAAGGGATGGTATTAAAGAGTGGAAGATCAGAAATTGACTTTCCCAAGTTAGAGGAGCTGGAATCCTGCGTTTCAAAGGTACAACAATCTGATTGGTGTTTGAATTGGGCTTTGGAGGCGACTTATGACTTGCATTAATACAAGCCGATTCTTGGAACATCCAAGTGAGAGAGTCCACGAGATAGTTGCCTCTTGTTTCTAGTGATATCTTGAGGATAACAGAGCACCCTTCCCTCCCTACAATGCCGATATTATGAGAAGAATTTTCGGATTGATAGTAGGAACCTTTTAGGATTTGGACACTTGTGCGGGGGTCTACATTTGGGAGGAAGCTTAAGGTTCTAGAAGCCATGGCTATGGGCCAGAACTTATGAGATCATGTTCTATCTTGATTGTGATGACTGATTTTTGCGGATGTTCGATGCTTCTTTAGCATTAGGAAACATCATCCCGATACTATCATAGCACACATGGGTACCATCTTGTCGTCATGTAGGAGAGACCATGAGACCCGCGTTGCCGAAGTTGCAGACTAGGTTGTCGAGCATTTGGAGGAGAAAGCGGTTGGTCTCACTGTCTTTGTGAGCTGGCCCAAGGGCTAGTTGAGCAGAACATTGAGTTTCTCGAGACAGATTTGACCAGGGGAGGAGCAGCTCCGGCTTCGATCGGTCGGGCACCGAGAAATGAGCCGAGGAGGAAGGGACTTTGCTTCATTTGCAAAGAACCTTGGGGGCCCGATCACTCATGTGTGAGAGATGCTGATGAGGTGGCGAGAGGTAGAGCAGTGTAGACATTCCATCCGTATGCCGGGGTGAGGGCTCTTCTTCGATGAGTCCATGGGATCGACTGAGGATGCTTCTAGGGAGCGAGAGGCAACGATGCAGAGATGATGATGACAAAGTAGACCGTGGGTTGTGTTCTAGTGTGCGGGGTGAGCTCAGCGGGATTGTATAGGTGATACTCACGGGTGATGAGTCACTTGACGCAGTTCGGCAGAGCGAGCATATGATGGAGCCCTGAGTCAGTCGAGGAGGATACTATGGACATCGTGCATGACATTTGCTTGGGTGAGATCCAAATGGGCACCCACATTGAGCCTATGATAGATATGCGGCTAACATTGGGGAAGTCACCTTTGAGGAGGAGCGATCCGGATGCACGGACACCCGGCTGCGGATCCATATCCTCTAGAGACGTTGGAGGACGATGGGATAGTTTTGCAGGGGAGCTAGGGCACTAGTAGGTACAGAGGTATTGGATGATGGTCGCCGACAGCTGGGTATCACTCGGCTTTCTGACGGACCTCGAGTTTTGAGAGAAGGCCACGTCGGTACGGGAGGCCATTTTGTTGCGGGACCGGGAGCGTGGAGGGTATGAGAGTGACTTGTGCCAAGTCGGTGGCCAAGTTGGTCCGCATTGGGAAAGCGACTCAGATTCCCTCGATGGTACAATCGGGAGGGTAAGTTGGAGCATCCATCTTTGGGCCGACACATTGATGAGGTGTCGATAGATGTGCACGCAATCGACAGGGCAAAGATTTTTCAGTGAGTAGTACTCTCCGAGAGTACATCGATGGGGCTTGCAGCATATCTTGCCCACTTTGGCCCATTATAAGGAGAGGGGCTTCTTCCCACGAGCGACTTTCTTTGGGTGATAGGCGGATCGTGTGAGTCGATACGGGCGGCGACGACACTCTATGCATATTCCATATGCGATTGTTGCTACATCGGATTCTTCTTCCGGGATGGGCGGCGGGAGATCATGAGTTGGGTACCCTCTTTGGTGGTACGGTGATTCTTCGTAGGGAGCATAGCGGAAGCGGGGGCCCTTAGACATAGTAGCTGCATGAGGTTCCGGTTGGCGGGAGGGCACCGATTGTCGTTACTTTCGGGACTCCTTCCCGTTTTCGGGGAGAAGCGGGGATTAGCATGGGATTGAGTCGGGACTCGGGATTGGAGAGAAGTGATGAGTTGGTATGCGGTTGGTGGGGCAGAGCATATGCAAGTTACGAGTACAAGACACGGCGAGAGCCTGGGAGCATTGATGCTTGTTGGTGGTCTTCACCTCACGAGAGCATCGGATATAGTTAGGAGACGAGTGCACGGCCTCGAGCCGTGGGACTTGGGCGATGGCGGCCATGGTGGCGTTGGGATCCTGGGAGGATTGTTTGTTGTTTGGGGGACGAGAGAGATCGGTTTGGGATCCCGGCATTGAGGGGTGCGATTCAGGAGAGGGTTTGACACGTAGGTAGCATAGCGACACCGAGGTTGGTATGGGATCCAGGGCATTGGTGCCGAGGTGCGGCGGGCCAATAGAGTGGTCCACATATTTCAATTGCTTGAGGGCAAGCAATCTTGGGGGCGGGAGGAGTCACGTAATATTCCCATTTTTGGTATCATCCATGACGGTGGCTAGGAGGGACTTCGTGAGTTAGGAGCGGACGGGTCACATGTGCGGATTGGTACTATCGGTGGGCTCAAGAGCTTTTCGAGTAGGAGTTTTGAGGAGTTTTCATGGTGTTTGGAGGCATTCGCTTGATATACTCCATCATCCGAGCCGGTTTGGCTTTCGTTCCAGATGCATTCAGATAACTTTCGGAATTTTGAGTTATTTATGGGCTTAACTCGACTGATTATGCTCAAGGTGGCATTCCGGGAGGAATATACGATGGAACACCTAAGTGTAATAGCTCATCGGAGCAGGGATGAGGAGACCTACACGATAGGGACGAGTTTAGACAGAGATTTCGTGATCGAGGAGGCGTGAGTAGCCGATATACCCTTTTTCGCATTAAAAAGGAATATTTTATAATATTTTAATAAAAAGGAAAAGTGCTCCATAAATAAAATAATTAATAAAATAATGCTCTAGAAGGCTCCAAGGGATCTATAAAAGAAAGGGAGGTGGCCATTGGGAGACATCTTGGGAGTAGATCATTTACTTGTGTATGAGAGGTTTGAGGACATGGTTCTCTACTTCAGCCCTAGCCCCAGGACAGAAACCCTCGGGTGATTTGTGAGTGTTGGACGAAAACCCAACTCTCTTGAGGAGACTTCACTTAGGAGTTTCACAGAGCTTCAGAGTTTGGTGTGAGGATCATTCAGATCTTCAACTTGGGCTTCATCATTTTCAGTGGATTCGATTTCGAGTACATTACCGGAGGAAAGTCTGTGATGCGGTTGTGATCTTGGAATCAGTGACTTATCTTGTGGCTCCTTTCTATCTCAGCTCTTCTTGGGTCATATCTATATGTAAACCCCTGTTTATTATCTATAATAAAAGCTGAGATTTTTCTCCTGTTCTATGTGGTCTTCGATTGCAGTATTTATGTGTTTAATTTTACATGGCAATCTTCTGTAAATAATTGTTGATTTTGCGGCATTTTGTGGAGTCTATTTATTTATCTGCATTTTTAGTAAAAATATCCCATCCGGGATATTACACAGACTTTCACCAATGGGAGGAATCTCGATGTTTTGGGAAGCAACTTATAAAGGATATATCAATGAATAGGTATGAAGCGATCCCAAAAACCCTTCCCCTTAGGATAGAATAAAGAATGAGACTTGCTTGCCTTTCAAGCAAGGGACTTGCCTTCCAAGGGAGAGGGGGTGAGGATTAGAGGGTAATGGTGAAGGGTACAACTTATAAAGATACTTCCCGATCCCTAAAATCCTATAGGAACTTGAATTCCCAAATAGTACTAATGATTTTAATCTTTGACAAAATGGGACCACACGAGGCCAAGTGGACCCAGCCCAGGTTCGAGCATGAAATATAGCAACCAATGATGCTCCTATTCTAGACAAGGTGAGGGAAAGGATCAAACAAGAACTTTTAATTCAATGGGTCAAACTGATCCTACTAGATTCTAGCCTTGGGGATGCCTAGGCAAAACTTGGTCTTAGAGTTAGGGCTTGAGTTTACTGGAGATTCCACCATCGAAATTGCCTCAACTTTGGAGGAGAGTGAGGAGACGCACCAACGCTATAGCCTCTAGGAGATTGAAGTTTTTATGTGGGTAAATTCCCGGAAAATTGATGCCCTAGGAGAACTATTAGGGTTAGACCTAGGTAAAAGGGGAAAAGGTGAAAAAGAAGGGAAAATGACCATCCTTTTGAGGGACCAGTGCCTGATTCCCTTGGGGAAATGGAGTCAAGGATGATAATGATTAAGAATTCAGTTGCTTGATCAAGGAGGCTCGGAAAGTCAACTTCGTCCAATGTTAAGGGAAGGAGAAGAAAAGTGACCTTCAAGCATTTATACTTCATACAAATGGTACAATATTATCGAGACAAAACAATCTCTAGGACATTTCATTCATCTAACAATGGCCCATACATTAAACAAGCTAAATAGACACTTAATTCCACATTCCAATCATGCAGCAATTAGCCCTAATTATAACGAAGTTCAAAAATATGCAGCGACAAGAATGTATCATTAAAATTTACTTACAATGTTAGAGAGTATATCCAACTAGCATCACATTTGTAAAAAACGAAGCGCCAAGATAAAAAATGCCCCAATTCCATACATCAAAATTCATCCATCATCCAAAATAATCCTCCAAGAAGAAATGTGAATTTCTCTAAAGATAGAGAAATCCCAAGTGAAGTGATGATACAAATGAATGTAGCTAACATCAATACACACCCCTTTTAGGAGTTTGAATTAGCCTATGAGCCTACATTAGCCCCTACTAATAAGATAATGTGCAAATAAAACCCCTAATGGTGACAAGCCCACCAAACCAGTTCATAAATGGAAAAATAGCCTCTCGAGAGATCAACTAATAATATATACATGTTGTGGGGCCCTCCAAAGGCCTAAGAATATCCAGAAGTGCCATAATGATGAATAAACTCCTCAAAATATGATGTACAAAGGAGGTGGCCCCTTATTCTCCAAGTAGTAGACCTGTGGTGCTCCCAATGGGTGTGGGGGCACATAAATGACCGCATGGGTCTCCATATGAGTCGAAGATGCTTGTAGATCCTTTGCAAGGGCTTGAGTGATAGAATGCATGCTTCCATGACATCATACAAGTCCTGTGACACCTGCCAGGAGTGTGGGGCTCCTGTGGAACCTATTGGGCATAGTGTACCAAGCGCATCATCATCATCACAAAAGTGGATTGCTAGAAATCTCTGAACATCGGTGGGGATCCATGGAGTGTTCTTTGCTGCTTTGGAGGCCCATGGCCCTCTACACACAACCTATATGTGCCAATGTAGCCCTTGGGGTTATGACCCCATATAGGGAGACCAAACCCAAATGGAAACCACCTGCAATCCTGTATAAGATCCAATGTATCCCCTAGGCTTCTAGTACAACCAGTCATTAGAATAATCGTGTAAAAGAGTTTACAAACCATGGGTAACAAAATGGGCATTTCACAATGGCATGCCCTTCTGTAGAAGGCTTTCGTACGTGCTAGTGTCTCCAAGCTCCAAAGGGGGCTAACTAGGTACCTTATTAAGTGGTTTCAACCCTTAAAGGGGATAGTATGTCCAAGGTACATCCCTCTACTGGGGGGTGGCAAGTGATAAATAAGTAAGATGGAGTAGGGAATGAGGGAGGCAATCTTGGGCCACATATCGAGGCATAGGGACAGCTACATAAGGGGAAGCCCACACCCAAGTATATAATGTGTAGGAGGGAGCAATCGTGATACATGAGGTGCCCCAGCCTTGATTTTTCCACCCTTCTTTATATGCCTTTTTCCTTTTATAAATTTTCTTTAATTGACTGCTTGAGGCTCAAAGGACAAGAGGATGATGTGTAAGATATAGCAATGGTTACCGCCTGTAAGGTAGGGTGGTTCATTACCCTTCAGGGGTTGGGACAATCATGGGTTCCTAAATGATAAGGAGGATCATCTAGGGCTTACGGAACTAGAGTGATGACCATGGACGAGGTAGAGCCCATGTGTTGGCTTTTTTCGACGTGCTACTTATTTTTGTCCCGACAATCTTTTGCATTTTGTGGTACAATTTCCTATTAAGTGTGGTCAATTATGCTTTTTCTTTTTCTTTTAGTTGCTTCAACCTCTGGGGCATCATTCCAGGCCTAACCAAAGGTGGTGGCAAGGGGGTAGGGAGACTGACCCCATGTGGACCCGAAGAAGCAATGTGGACCCAGGTGAGAGAAATGATGAATGGGGGTACAATGAGTGTAAAGGGAGTAATATACAAGGGTAAAAGAGCAGGACCACGCACCCAAAGTCGAGGTTTCCCAAGTAGTACCACCCTAGAACCAAATGGTCAATAAAGGAGATTCCACAGGACTAAGATCCAGGGTAACATCCAAAAGAGATCAAGGGGACAGGAGCACAGACTAAGTCCATTCTTTCTGCCAAATCCCCCCATCAATCCATGCCCATAAGTATCATGATAAGTAAACTCAATATTCAATTACCAAATGACAAGACATACCTTTAGATTCACGAGGCCCACCTTTAGACATACAATCAATGCAGGTGGGTGAGGGACCACATGGCTGGCTTAAGTGGCAGAGAAATGGCACAACGAGCTAGAAGAAGGTTGCAAGGGGTTGCTCGCTGTCGGTTGAGGTCCATCATGGAGAAAAAAATTCTCCTAGAGATATCACCCACGAAGTGGTGGGTAACAGTAACATTTTTGGCATCGTTGTCGTGGACGAAACATGTGTTTGGTTCTCCATACAACAATATTGATATATCATTCTTGGCGACTCCATTGGAAGAACGACACCCTAGTTCTTCATTGCACTCTAAAGTTAATGTTTGTAGGGTGAAGCAAGCATCTATCAAGGCACTTCATTTCACCCTGGCGACTACATCTTAATCTTAATATGGAAAATCATAAAAAATGGACTATCAGAAAATGGAGGTTTGTCTTGGTCCTATATTTGTAAAGCTCAATAACCAAGGCATTCAAGAACTACAAAAGAATGTGGTTAAGTATGCAAAATCCTATAAAATTATATTGGAAGGTATGGATATGGAATTCATGCTCAAGTTTTATAGGTCGTAACAAGCACAACTCGACATAGTGAGGTGATCCTACTCGCCTTCTTGATTTTGCTCGCATAACCTGTGCTTTCAATATCCTGGATACCCTGATCAAAGACTATAACGAGGTACAAAGTCCCTCAGGGTAATCAATTGGATGGAGGAACACAAGGACAAAGTTGGAGATCGAGCGTTGGTAAATCCAAGATCAAAGAGTTGCATAAGCAACAGATCTATCTCCCGGGTGATTGCGCAGTCCATGCCAAGATCTCTCTGAGTGAGTCGATAGAGAGGTACGTTTTTCCGATTTATAGAGACAGAGGGGGCAGCACAGCAGATCAGTGCAAATTAGTAGCCAGAGGAACGCAGATTTCTGTGTAGCAGTAATTGCTGGTGCAAAAAGCTTCAGAAGAGAGATCTGAAGACATTTTAGGGATTTCTGACCTCAGAGAGTTTCATGCCCAAGAAACTCGAATTTCTTGTGCAGAAGCAGCAGAGCTCGTGACTTATTTGGCTTACTCCAGCAAGGAGTGCGTAGAGCTAGCTAGGTAGAGGTTTAGAAGCAACAGATCAACAGCGTGTGGGGGATTATCTTCCTCGGAGAATTCTGAACCGAGGAATTCTAGCTCTTGATAGTTGAGCGGCAAAATTATGTGGCAGATCTACTATCTGCAGCAAGGAGTGTGTAGGCCAGGCCAGCATTTGCGCAAAGGAGAGGGAGGAAGCTAGTTCTATTTATTTTTTTTGGCAGAAATGACTTCAGTTGGGCAAGATCCATGGAAGAGCAGCAGATTAGATCCAGTTGCTATAGATTTCTCACATGGATCAATATCCTTGCTACCAGAGCCCAGCAGAATCAGTAGCAGGAGGATCATAGTGTCAGCAGATGCAGTCATTCACTCAGATATAGGTGCATAGCTAGTTGCAGTCCGGAAGACAATTGCAGAACTAGTGGCGGTGACAGTGGACACAGGCAGTGCGAATTGCCCAGTTACAAATGCAGGCGCAGTTCTAGCCAGAATATTCCCAGTGCAGAACTACACAATCCAGTTTCCAGCACAGGAGGACAGTACGAGTTGCCAGGACGGTGCAAAGAGATTTCCCATTGGGAGATCGAGAGTTAGAGGCAGTCTAGTTTCAGAGGAAGCACCCCTATGGAAGTTGTATTTCAGGATTTGAGGAGATCAGACTTATTATTACAGTACCTGCAGCAGTAGTGCAGAACCATCAGCATAGGAAAAGCAGCAGCAATATGAGTAGATCGGAATTTTCAATGATTGCCCACATCTCTCCATAGAGCAATGGGGTGATCTAGAACTGTAGTTGAACAGAGTTGCAAATGGACAGGATCCTTGAGGAGTCCACCTCTTGGATCATGACCTTGCCACAAGAGCCCAAGATCAGTAGTAGTAGGTTGGAGGATTTTCAATCACTGCAGAGGAGTGTTGGAGCGATAGATGTAGTAGTTAGCAGCGCCAGAATCTAAGCAGCACAGTGCAAAGTTGCATAAGTGCGAAGGGACGCATTCCAAAGCAGCAGCAGAGCAATGCTTCAGAGGAACAGCGTGCGACTAGCAGCAGTCAGAGTTTCAGCATCGAGATGCATCATGAACACTTGTTCAGATTCATGGATGTTTTTCAGTTGTTTCTCTTAGCAACCGAGTTGCAGTGTAGAGTTAGCAATGGTAGTGCTAGCAGCAGATGCAACATTTGAGAGGGAGTTGCAATACGGATGCAATGTTGATCGTGGCAAGGTCAACAGCAGTGCAGTAGTTGGTGGACAGCATGTCAGACATCAGCAGCGCAGAGGGAGATGCTTCAGAGTCAGAGCAGTGTACAGCAGGGCATATTTTCTAGAGCACATTCCTCACTAAGAGGGAGTGTTGATTTGTGGTAGCATCGGATGAGCTATAAGTCTCAAACTTTGTGGAGAGGCTTAGACACATGCATTCCACATAACCCTGAAATTATTTTGGGAAATTCCACTAGAAGACAATTTTATTTGATAAATTAATTATTTTTAATGACCCTAAGTCTAAACTTAGGAAATTAAAATAATTAATGGGTATTAATCCAAACTGTGGGTGAAACTTCTAGAAAAAACAGATAAAGTCAAAATGTAATCTTAGCCATTGATTGGAGATCTAATATCGGTCGTTGATGTCTCAACGAGAAGACTTGAGGGTCATTTGGAAAGATACACCAAGACAAAGAAAGAATCCAAAGATCGAAATTCTTTAGTGAGCAGTGCTCACAGAGAAGATCGATCGAGAGCATTCTCGCAGAGAGGAGCAGTAATTCCGGTTGGAGATTTTCCTGGGCCTGGGAATACATAGCACAGAAGACAGAGAGCAGTACCAACAGAGGCAGCGTAGCAGCTACGCAGAGACTGTGCAGAGCCAGCAGTGGCAGCGCAGTAGCCAAGAGGTGGTTCGAGTTTCGATTGAGGATTAGTCAGATCTAGTGTTGGAAGTCACGCAATCCCCACGCAAAGTGACGCAGAGACTGCGCAGAGGCAGTGGAGGGCTTGTCATCTAGGGGTTTTGGCCAGTTGGGCTTCTAGTGACAGTGTGAGGTTTTTCTCACTAACTCTTTGTCAGTCATATTCTCTGCAGGGATTGCCAAAATGGCATCCCAGATTGTATTCAGAAAATTACTGCATAATATACAAACCCTCAAATTTGTTGCACCGGTTTTAGACAATGGATTTTTCAAGGTAAGTTTGTAAAAAAATAATGGTTTCATATGTGTCTATGATTTCTTCTTGTTCAATTTTGATTTTGCACTTGCATTTTTCCGCAGTTTATTTAGTGAAGGTTGCAGTGTGTTTAATTCAATGTTGTCGTAGCAATAAACTGAATAATTAATTTATCAGTTAGAAGAATTAATACCAGTTGCTACAATAGTATTCCAGGTTTGGAATTTTCACAGGGTGATCATTAGACACCGTGAAAAACATGTTGCCCCGTAGCTTTGATCATTCACACATGCAAATAACAGGTCTACGGTGACCAAGGGATTGTTGGAGTTCTCGTGACCTCCCTTTCGAGTAACCTCGCCCATTTCTTCGGGAGATCACATCCTAGTTGGAGCCAAATGTTAACCACCACTTCATGGGTGATATCCCTATGAGAAATTTTTCTCCATGATGGACCTCAGCGGGCAACCCCTTGCATCCTTCTTCTAGCTTGTTGTGCCATTTCTCCACTACCGGAGCCATCCATGTGGTCCCTCACCCACTTGTATTGATCTTATGTCTAAATGTGGGCCTCCTGAATCTAAATGTATGTCTTGTCATTTGGTAATTGAGTACTGGGTTTAATTATCATGATACTTATGGGCATGGATTGATGAGGGGAATTTGGAGGAAAGAGTGAACTTAGTCTCTGTTCCTGTCCCCTTGATCTCTTTTGGATGTTACCTTGGCTCTTAGTCCTGTGGAATCTCCTTTATTGACCATTTGGTTCTAGGGTGGTACTACCTAGGAAACCTCGACTTTGGGCACATGGTCTCGCTCCTTTATCCTCATATATTACTCCCTTTCAACTCACTATACCCCCATTCATCATTTTTCCCACCTAGGTCCACATAGGATCAGCCTCCCTATCCCCTTGCCCCACCTTGGGTGAGGCCTGGAAGAATGCCCCAGAGGTTGAAGCAGCTAAAAGAAAAAGTAGAAGCATAATTGGCCACATTTAACAGGAAATTGTACCACAAAATGCAAAAGATGGTCAAAACAAAAGATAATTAGCACGTGGGAAAAAGCCAATACATGAGCTTTGCCCCATACCCATGGTCATCACCCTAGTTCCATAGGCCCTACATGAGCCTCCTTTATCATTCAGGAACCCATAATTGTCACAACCCCTGGAGGGAAATGAATCGCCCTACCTTAAAGGGGTAATCACTGCTATATCTGACACATCATGCCTCTACCAATTATACCAAGGTTATCCTAACCATGACAAATCCACCTACTATCTTCCACTGCAAAAGAAACATAGTCCACTCTCCTATACAACTAAGATCCAACCACTTCTAGAAGATCAGATTCATTATTTTTCAACAAAGCATCACATTCAGAAATAGAGAATATTCGAGCAAACCAAAAAATAATTGTGCTAGGCAATCAACACAAAAACCAAAAGAGACATACTCCAAAAGGATACTTCCTAGATACTCCTCCTTGACCTTCATAGATCGGTGTTCTTGTCATCATCATCCTCCACACTTAATCAATTATGCTATAGCACCATAACGTTCAGCATGATTCCTACAAATCTTGCTCATGAGCAACCATCTTCATTATCAATGTCATCTTTCCTCTACCAAATCATCAATCTATACTTGCTCATAGTAGTCCATACATCCATAGCAGATCCACGATAAATGCATTACCTTACACCCAATATAGAACCTCACATTGATTCTCAGAGCACTATCATCAGAGAGCCTAGGGAAACTTTGCTTTAATGCTATGTAGAAAATATAGCACAATGAAAGAAGCAAAATAAACACAAAGCAAACACGAAAATACGAACTAGCACATCCACAAGATATTAACCCTAAAAATGCTTTACCAAGAAAACAGAACTTCAAAGGTATCATCTATTCTAACTGGTCAATCCAAGCAAGCCAAGCACTAGAGGCATCTTACAATGGAGTCTTTGAAGCCTTTAAATAGGATTCATCACATCAAATACCATGGGCTCGTAAACTACCCACAGTAAACCTATCATTGATGGAATCAAAGCTAACATAATCACTCTTGATTGAATTGATGTTGACCTAAACACTCTCCCCATTCACACAATAGAAAAGTTAGAATGCCATTGTCAAAGGACTACAGCAGCTTCTCACAAATCTTCAGCATCTTCTTGGTAGAAACACTCTACTCAAGATCACTATGTATAAAGCCTAAATAGTGTGCCCTGCCTTACTAAGTCAAAATTGACAAGAGAGGGAAAGTGGTTAAAAGATAATAGCTAATAATATCCTTTACGAAAGGAATCATTTGGCACATGTAACAAGCAATCTCTCCTCGACAGATGCACCATACTTAGCATGTGTAACTCCCATCATAAATCCATCATAATGTATATCATATAATCGGTTATAACCTTAGAGCAAAAATTGAAGAAGCCAAGCATCATAACTGTAAGGAATATATCACAGTGATGTAAGGGAATATCTCCCTCATGGCACACCCATCCTACAACAAATCCCCTTCAACACTCATGCTCCCTCTTCCTTGGGGAACAACTCAAAGAAACCAAAAAATAACAAAAGATACCATTAAGAATGGGCAGACTAACTGTACAAATTGATGTGTCTCGCTTAACCATTAGAAAAATCAGAGATTCAGTCATTGGTTCACTTAGATTTAGACCTAAATGTTTACCTTCATCATAGATGTACTCTGTCATTATCACAAACCTTACTAACCATCATGTACTAAAAACAGTAAAGGAACTAAAAGAAGGTGAAGCATTTAACCACAAGCTTATGAACAACCTGTAGCTGTGAACTCACTGCCAAACGAACGTGTACGCATGATGTTGGTAAGAGAAGACAGATTGCTTTGGCGTAACCAATCAAAACCAACAATGCAAAGTTGAATCAAGAGGAAGATACCAAGAATTTGATACCTGCATAAAGAGAACTGGGAGGATTACTATATGTTGTTTTGGCACCAAAATTCCATGCATCAGCTAGATGCAATGCAATAAAACTGTTGTCTCCCATATGTTCCATTTTTCCAAAAAACAATATTAATAAAATGAAATATTAAAAGTGCTCAGGTTGCCACCAAATGAAATTCATCACACTTGAATTTATAATTTGTATGACAAAAGAAGCATGAAATGAAATGACATAAACATGGGCATACAAGTAGTTTGTCTGGAGAAGGAAACCCTAGAAAACTAGCCCATGGTCCTAGCAGATTCCCAACAGGTGGTAACAGAAAGTACATTGGCGCATTCCCACCAAGTGGTGACAGCATGGTACACCTATAAAAGAATTAAAAATCATAACTTTCAAGTTTAGGATTGCCCTTACATTCTAGAATCAATACTCAACTTCAAAAGGGTAAATGAAATGTCATCATCTTGTATTTCTGAACCATGAAGATGTCCTATTCATGAAGATCTTATCTAGACCACATACAAGAAGGGTTTGTATTCTATTCATGTATTGGCTAAAGTCATCCAATGTTTATATAATTGTTTATATACCTATATTACTTATGAGGATTTAACTGGGGGAGGCACGGTGGGGGAGGAGGTGTGCATGAGCATGGTGATATAGTAGATACCAGCTTAGATCCATCTAACTCTGGATCTATCATGCGCCGAGAGGGATCAAATCTCTCGAGGTGCAAACCTATTTTTTGAGTGCAAAACTTGAGGAAAGGTTTGCACCTCGAGAGATTTGATCCCTCTCGGCGCATGATAGATCCAGAGTTAGATGGATCTAGGTTGGTTCCAGTCGGAGGCATCAACGTCACATTTTTCAGATTATTAAAATTTTTGTATATTTTTGAGATGTAAGATAGATCTAGGCTGGTTTCAGTCGTGTGTTGCCAAGGAAAATCTATCAAAGATATGATTAATTTTATCAGTAATATGTAAATATATCAAATATTAATATAATCATTTTAAATATGCTAAATATTTTTGAGATTAACTTGGTCATTTTAATTTTAAATTTTCTTAGTTACCTCAGTTCGTTGAGATGATAATTATTGTTAATAACTATAATGATGAAAAATGATGAAATATTTTTTTTTAATGCAAAGTGACAATAACAGTGTTGAAAGATAGAAAATGTGAATAATAAGAACGTACTTATGTTACAATCAATCTCAAACTATTTTCTTCTACTATTCTTATTTCCTCCCTTGTTAGTTTTGTTATCTTTTCATATCGATTATATGAAAAAGAAAATTTAAATCGTAAACCATTTAAATCTTTAACTCGATCTGTTGTAGTAAACATGATACCTTGTCTCTCTTGCTCTCCAATATTAATAGCTTAAATTACTATAACACAAAAATCAATCTACATTGTTAATAACTTTTTGTGCTTACACTAAAATCAATGCATATTGTTAATCCAATCACTAAATAATATTAATGTACTGTCATATATCCAATTACATCAAATCATAAATCAACATATACATTGAAATCAATGCATTTAATGCAAGCAATCAAATAAGATTAGAAAATAACTTCTACATTGAAATCAATGCACCTAATGCAATCAATCAAATAAGATTACAAACCAACATCTACACTGAAATCAATGCATTTACTCAAAGCAGTCAAATAGGATTAGAAATCGCCATCTACACTGAAATCAATGCATTTAGCGCAAACAATCAAATAGTTTTAGGAATAATCTACATTGAAATCAATGCATCTAGTGCAAGCAATCAAATATAATTATAAATCAACGTCTAAATTGAAATCAACACATCCAGTGCAAGCAATCAAATTGTATTAGAAATCATCACCTACACTGAAATCAATGCATCTAGTGCAAGCAATCATATATCATTATAAATAAACATCTACACTAAAATCGATGCATCTAGTGCAATTAATCAAATAGGATTATAAATCACCATCTCCACTTAAATCAATTCATCTAGTGCAAGAAATATTCTTCCCTCTCTCCACCCTCCATCGATATCTATATCCCCATCCATCTCTTTTTTTTTGTCTCTATCTCACCCCCCTAAACACACACGCTCTCGCACTCCATATATATCATTATCTTTGTCAATCACCCTCTCTCCCCATCTCTCTCTTCTTCCCTCTCTTCCCCTTCTCTCCCTCTCCCCCGCTAATATCTATCTTTCCTCCTTTTGTCCTCTCTCTCTCTCTCTCTCTCTCTCTATCTTCCTTATCACTCACTCTCTCTCTCTCTATGAACCAACATCTACACTGAAATCAATGCATTTACTCAAAGAAATCAAATAGGATTAGAAATCGCCATCTACACTGAAATCAATGCATTTAGTGCTAACAATCAAATAGGATTAGAAATCATCTACATTGAAATTAAGTCATCTAGTGCAAGTAATCAAATATAATTATAAATCGACATCTAAACTGAAATCAACACATTCAGTGCAAGCAATCAAATTGTATTAGAAATCACCACCTACACTGAAATCAATGCATCTAGTGCAAGTAATCAAATATCATTAGAAATAAATATCTACACTAAAATCGATGCATCTAGTGCAAATAATCAAATAGAATTACAAATCACCATCTCCACTTAATCAATCCATCTAGTGTGAGAAATATTCCTCCCTCTCTCCACCCTCCATCCATATCTATATCCCCCTCCATCTATTCTTTTTTGTCTCTCTATCTCACCCCCCCTAAACACACGCGCTCTCGTACTCCATATATTTCAATGTTTTTTTCAATCACCCCCTCTCCCCATCTCTCTCTTCTTCCCTCTCTTCACCTTCCATCTATATCTCTATCTTCCCCTTCTCTCCCTCTCCCCCATTAATATCTCTCTTTCCTCCTTTTTTCCTCTCTCCCTCTCTCTCCATCTTCCTTATCACTCTCTCTCTCTCTAGAAACCAACATCTACACTGAAATCAATGCATTTACTCAAATAAATCAAATAGGATTATAAATCGCCATCTACACTGAAATCAATGCATTTAGCGCAAACAATCAAATAGGATTAGAAATCATCTACATTGAAACCAATTCATCTAGTGCAAGTAATCAAATATAATTATAAATCGACATCTAAATTGAAATCAACAAATTCAGTGCAAGCAATCAAATTGTATTAGAAATCACCACCTACACCGAAATCAATGCATCTAGTGCAAGTAATCAAATATCATTAGAAATAAATATCTACACTAAAATCGATGCATATAGTGCAAATAATCAAATAGGATTATAAATCACCATCTCCACTTATATCAATCCATCTAGTGTGAGAAACATTCTTCCCTCTCTCCACCCTCCATCCATATCTATATCCCCCTCCATCTCTTCTTTTTTGTCTCTCTATCTCATCCCCCTAAACACACACACTCTCGCAATCCATATATATCAAAATCTTTGTCAATCCCCTCCTCTTCCCTTCTCTCTCTTCTTCCCTCTCTTCACCTTCCATCTATATCTCTATCTTCCCCCTCTCTCCCTCTCTCTCCATCTTCCTTATCACTCACTCACTCTCTCTCTCTCCACCTTTCTCTCTCTACTTCTTTCTTCTTACCTCTCTCCCCCTCCCCCTCCAAGTCCATCTCTCTTTCCCTCCCTCTCTCCACTCTCTCACATCCTCTCTCTTCCTTCCTCTCTTTCCCTTTCTCTCCCATCTCTCTCTCCCTCTCTCTCTCTTCACCCACCAACTATGTTACTATATCCCTCACTCTCTTCTTATATCTCCTTCTCCCCCCTTATCTCCATCTCTCCTTATTTGTCTCTTTATCTCAGCCCCAAACATACACGCTCTCTCTCTGTCTCTCCCTTGTCACTCCTTCTCTCTCTCTCCACTTCTCACTCTCTATATTTCTTATTTCCTACATCTCTCCCCCTCCAACTCCATCTCTCTTATCGATCCCTCTCTCCTCCTCTCTCTCAAGTCCTCTCTCTCGTCCTTCCTCTCTCTCTCTCTCTCCAATACTCTCTCTTCCCCCATCACTCTCCTCCTCTCTCTCATCCTTCCTCTCTCCCCCTTTCTCTCCCACCTCTCTCTCTCTCTTTTCCCTCCAATCCTCTCTCTTCCCCCATATCTCTCTCTCTCTCTCTCTCTCTCTCTCTCTCTCTAATCCTCTCTCTTCCCCCATCCCTTTCTTTCTCTCTCTCTTTCCACCCCTCTCTCTCTCCAACCACATTACTATATCCCTCCCTCTCTCCTTCTCACTTCTTCTCTCCCCCCTTCTTTCCATACATCTTACTTTGTCTCTTTATCTCACCCCTAAACATACACATTCTCTCTCCATCTCTCCCTTATCACTCTCTCTCTCTCTCTATTTCTTCGTAGTTATGTAAACTAATGAACATAAATATTCGTAAATATAAAGCAAATTATGGAGTAAATATGAAAAGAGGTTTTATTTACTTACCATACCTCTAGTTTATTTATATTTTTATTTATTTTCCATACCCCTTTTCTTTATTATGGTATTTGGCCCATAGGCTTGTTATATAATTAGATTTTTATTTATAATCCTATTTGATATATTGTTATTTATTTACCTTACCTCTTTATGCCTCTTTTATATTTATTTATTTACCATACCTTTTTATATCTATTTTATATTTATTTATTTATTTATCATACTTGTTTATACCTCTTTTATATTTATTTATTTACCCATGGTATTTGGCCCATGGTATCAATATTAATTTGTCCCATGGTATTCGTCCCATAGGCTTCATCTACATAAAACCTCTTTTTAAAGTTTTTTTAAATATAAAAAGGTTTATGGAATAAATATAAAAAGAATTTTTATTTATTTACCATACATCTAGTTTATATATGTTTTTATTTATTTACCATAGCTCTAGAGTAAGTATAAATTCATTTTACAAACATTTAATTAAAAGAAATATTAAAAGATTTTGGATTTTGATTGTTTGTGTTCAATTAACTCTTTTCCTTTGATTTAGGAAATGGTATTGACTTTAGTAAAGAGTAAAGATGTTTAAAATTTTACTTAATTTGGAAATTCAATGTGGTAATTTTTTTTGTTAAAGGTAAATTTATGATCCATTCAAATTCACATATATAATTTACTATCCATTCAAATTATATAAATAGTACATAATTGTATTAGAAATTGATATATGTTCTAGCACAATGCGAAATTTTTTTTTTTTTTTTTTTAATTTAAAACTTAAGCCAACATTTTGTATGAGGACGTGACCCACCTGACGTCGGGATCATATTGGGTTGTAGATGCGCCTCTCGGCGCAACTAGAATATCTCAAAGGCTGAAGATTGCTCTTTCAGAATTTGAACTAGTTATAAACTTGTTATGATTCTTGGGTTATTGTAAGGATATTTTGATGTGGATTCAAAGTTAAACCATTTGTTTAATTTTCTTCCTTTCCGTGAAATGTTGGGAGAGATGAAGAAGGACAAAGGTGGAGACGGTCTAAAGAAAAAGATACATTTTTGAGTAGGAAGAAGAAATGTCTCCCACCTACATGCATTGTAAAACTTCCTCTACAAAGTGACTAGCTCAGTAAGGGTGTTGGAATGTCGACTAGTGAGCATTGATAAAATATTCTTGGGATTTCTACATAGTTGCAGAGGGTTTTCCACTCATTCCTTTTTGAAAACCCAATTGATAAGGAGTTAAATTTCAACAAAAACTCATTAAGTTTCTATTCTTCAAGCTGGGTTTTGATGCCCTGGTTTATGTCATTCAATGCAAAAATTGCAAGGAAGGAGAAGTGCTGGAAAATCCATTACGGCAGCATTTAATTCATTTTTCCATTCATGACGGTTATTTGTGATTTATATTCTTCTTCCTTTAATTTATTATGCTTATGTTCTTATCATCAAATAAATGCCAAAACAGGGAGATCACAACCATACACAATGAACACAAGATATAAGCACCAAGCTAGGGAAAAACACTTCCAAGGGGAAAACCCAGAAATAACTTCTCTTCTTATAGAGTACTCTTCAAAGGAGGATTCCAAGACCAAACCCTAGACCTAGGCTACCACCAAGATCCAAGTCAACCACCCAAACTTTCTTCCTCAATGCAAGATAAGGTCTTCCAATAGTAGCGAGACAATGTTCCTTCAAAGCAAGGCTCTTCTAGCCTTTTGTTTCTCCAAGCAAAGTCTACAACTTATACTGCAATTTTCAGACCTGAAGTGTATCCAGAAACCCTACGTTTCTTGGACGTGTGGGCAGAAACATGCAAATTTAGACCTTCGATTTCTTCAAGGGCTTCTCCCTTCCTTCACTAGCATTCTCTTGATTTCCTGGGACCCTCGCATTTCTTCTTGACTTCAAACGAAATCCAAGATGTATGTGTGATGATGTGTGTTGCAATAGGTTGAATGCTCTTCCTTTTATAGCCTTTCTTAGGGCTCAAATATCCCTCACAAGGCTGACTTCCTGTAGGCTGGTTGACTTGGTTCTTAGGTGCCTTCTAGACATTTCCATATACAAAATATTTTTTCTTTCTTTGATACAAGTTCCCAAAAGGGTCTTTTACAATAACAATGACTCTTTGACTCACGATAAACCAAGGAGACCTAATGACAAATGACTTGAGCATGAAACCCATTCTCTAAAATAATTTTCTTTTATTCTTTACATCATTTTCTTTCTCAAAATAAGGTTTACATCTTTACATGGATCAAATGACAATTATGAAGACCAAAACTAGTTACATTCTTCAACACTCCCTCTTAACTAGGAAGGTATTCATAATTGTCCAACCGGTACAAGGATAGTACTCCCTTTTGAAGAGTCGAATTGATAAGCCAACTGTAAGCATCAACATTTTGATCAACCAGCACTGTCTTTGAGGCCTAACTAGACAAGCTCTACTTCATTCAAGAGCAATATGTTGAGAGGCTTTACGCGTGAAACCGCACTACCTCTACAAGGAACATACCCCATCCACATGTCCACAAAGTATGTCCTTTTAGGACTATTCTTATCTTGGATTCTTGGCCCTAAATCCTCAAAGAATATCAGTCCTCTTCGCCCACTCTTATCTTGGATACCTATCATCTCCTCAAAGAGTGTCAGTCCCTTTCCTTTCTTGGATGTTCTATCCTCAAGGAAACCACAGATGCTTATACAACTGTCTACCATTCTCTCTCCAAGGCCTTCACTTAGACTTACCACTGTTAGTCCTGGTCAAGTGCTTGACACATGAAGAAGAGAATGCATGAGTGATGTCCAACATCACTTCCTCTCAATCAGAGAGAATAACCCTATTATCCTTTTAACTTGAGAATAGATCCTTGCTCTTATTCAAGCAGACTCCTTTACTCCCTCTCAAATTTAGAGGAGATTCCTAACTTCCTTTCTAACAGGGAAGTCGTATCCACAAGCTTTCTAGCTTGTCTTCGTAAGAGTATCAGTTGTTAGTTCTTCATAGTTGTTTGTCACCCTCTTTTCTCTGCATCTCATCATATCGAGCTTGCTTCCTTTCAACGTATCATGGAGCCATCTTCTTTAATCTTGTGACAGGTTCCAGGTCATTAATCTTGCACATCACTTTCAACTTCTCAATTTCAATGAAGGCATTATATTGAACCTTCCCAAGTTTTCAGTTGATCATAGCTTCCTCAAGAAAGTGTTCTCTTTTGACCTCAAGGTTATCTTCTTGCACTGCTACCTTTCAATCCCAAGATGAGTGCATGTTGACTTCACAGTTGCCACATACCAGTTATTGAGCTTCCCTCAACATTCTTCATACATTGCATTTATACAATTGAACTTGCCTCAACTGTCATCCTGCAAAATTCTTCCAAGTAGCAAAACAATATGTTAACTAGATAACTGACAATAAATATTAACATCAGACTTACCTCATTGTGACAACTTTCTCATCATCAACATCTTGAAGGTCCATCTCCATACAATTCTTCCTTCATGCATCTAAACTCCAGATCCAAACTTTGTGGTGTCAGATCTAAACTCTGTTACATAGATCTGAGTTCTTTGGTAGCAAATCCTAGCTCTGTCACATCAGATTCGAGCTCTATGACTTTGTTCTATGTTTTGTGTTGGCATATCCTAGCTCTGTGGTGGTAGATCCAAATTATGTAACAAAGACCCAAGCACTGTGACGGATATGATCTCTGTGATGACAGATCTGAACTCTATGGTGGTAGATCTGATCTGATTCTGGTCCAGTGATGACAGATCTGAATTGTTTCTCTTTTAGATCTATTATTGGTTAAGGTTGGATCTTAAGGAAGGGTACATTAAAGCCTTGTTCAACCTTTCCTTTGCGAATTTTGTTGGATGTCTAACATTCAGACTTTGCACTTGTGGTATCCTTCCAGGATCAGTATGGCCCTTCTCTTGATGTATTTTGAAGGAACTATCTAAGAAAGGAATTGATTGGGTTTTCCCCTTGTTGGGTTTTCCCCTGGTCCTAGACCTAATTTCTCGTGTCTCTTATTGTGCATCATGATCTCTACTTTCTCCTTACTATTGTTAATTAATTTCTGAAGTATAATTATTTGTTGATGGAAAAATAAATTTATAGACGTACCACTAACCTCACAAATAATAATTTGAAGTTCTAAAAAACAAGAAAAATATTACTTGTACTGTACTGTACATGGATTTTTAACATGGTATCAGAGCTGGAGTAAGCAAAGAAAGTTGTGGATCACTTCTTGGAAGAAACCCTTGATCATCTTCTCATCATCATCAATAGACCTCTTGTCTGAGATCCTTTGTCACAAGCCCCTTGAACATCATTCGAGTCCGAGATCTGTCATCTTATAACTTCTGTAACAGTGGTCCGAGCGCTTGATCTGAAGATTTGTGCCACCAAATCAAGGTTTTGTGGCTTGATCAGTTATTTGTAGATTGATCCGCAGGTCTGAGGCTTGATCCGAGTGGTTGCAGCTTGATCCAATGATTGTGGCTTAGATTAGAGCCTTGTGGAAGTTGTTCCTAGGTCACTCCACAGATCTAAGGTTGGTATCTAAAGTTTTGAAGTTCAAACCTAATGGAAGGTGCCATCTGAGTCTTCTCACAGTTGTATGGTAAAGGATGATGGTCGAAGGTCACCGTTCTGATCATGGCAGCAGTTTTCTCTTGTCAAAACTAAGTTCAGATTCAAGAAGCAAGGTTGAAGTATCATTCCTCGCCTTTTGGAAACTTCGGGAGTTTTGGGACCATATAAGGTATGATCCAAGATTCCTCAATGTCATTACCTTCTACCTTTCTGACATTCAAAATCATATCTCAGAAATCTCTGAGTATCTTTGGCAGTCAAGATCATAAATCAAATCTTCATATTCAGTAATGTTAGTATGGTTAAGTATGTTAGTATGAAGAATCTCACTACCTCTGGTGACTGTAAAAATATTAGCTCTATTAAATGAGTTCGTGTACCCACCACATTGGCAGACGAATAATATAATTAAGTCAAGTTCTTTGTGGCATTCGAAATCAGACGTATTCTTATTACAGTAATGAGAAAAACTTGGGCCAATTCAATATTCTCAAATCTATGTTAAGTTTGATATTTAGTCATCTATCTAGTGACAATCCAAAATCTGAGCTATAGAAGTTTCTCTAGGTTACGAAGAATGATAGTCTGAAGTTTCCTCTCTTGACCAGAATTTATACTCCTCATCTGAAACTCAGTGACTGTGTTCTTGAAGTCCAATAAAATTTCTCTCTGCAAATAATCATTTGTTGAAAGGTAACTAGGTCAAGACCTAGAAAACTACTATCCAAGTTTGGTCTCTAGGTCGTGGCCTACGTGTTAATTTAGCAGTTAATGGACAAATTCCCTCCTTTGGACAGCCTTCCTCATCAATAAAGGCCCCTCCTACCCTTGAAAGAATTTAATTTGGTCAAGGAAAAAATGTAATTTTTAACGATCGATCCACATGTGCACAAAAGTACAGGTCGGCCTAAAGGTCAAATTGGGTCTCCTCCAACACATATAACTACACCTCAAGGTCACCTCATTTGGGCATCATCATCACTCAACACATCTTCTCTCTCCTCTTGTAATTGGTTTGTACAGGTCTAAACTAAGCAGGTTTGAGTTCACACGTGAAGCAAAGGAAGCTACTTCTGATTTTCTACATTGACTTTTCTGTTTGTGCAGTCATTGAACAGTTTTGACTTGACATTTTGACTTGCTGTCTTGGAAAAATCTGATTTTTGGAGGTCGAATTGACTGGTGAAGAAACTGAACTTTTCTGGGCACTTTGACTTGGCTTTACCACAGGTCTATTCACTGAAGTTTGACCACAGAATTCTGAATTTTGACTGCAAGCATTCTCTCTCCTTTGACCGTCAATTTGAGGATTATTGTTAAAGCTAGATAACCATGGTATGTTCCATGCTTAAATGCAGTTTTACTTCAATCTTCTTTAAGGCCCAATTCAGATTTAGCAATCACATAAACTTGAAAGTAAAATGCTGATAGAACATAAAAATAGATCAACAGAAGACAAGCCAAATAATGTATCAGAATTTGTAATTCTCCTTGTCCAGCAAATGGATAGATAAATGTTTGTTACAGCAGTCAACAGGATGCCCTAGCCAGCAAAGTCTTGAGTTGGTCAAGCCAACTTCTCCAACAACCAAAGCAGCCTTTCTCCAAGTGTCACACACACCCCTCAAAAATAGCTCCAAACACAAGTCAACCCAAAATGGTCAACATAAAAGTCAAAGCTGCAGTCAACAGACAGCAGTCAAAGTCAACGTTTCTCCTCGATTTTTGTGCCCTACAATGCGGCCTCAAGAAATTGGATTTTCTGTGCAAAAATCGAAGTCAAAATCCAAGAATTGACCCAAAGTCAACGCTAGTCAATGCTGTCCAGAAACCCTAAAAACAGTTCGAAAATTACATCAACTTCTTCAAGTTCAGTTCACACGTGTGAAGGAAAGGAAGCCTCTTCTAGGTGGTACGAACCCATCATATCACAAGTAGAATTTGTGTGATGAGATGATGATAAAATGAGCATCATCTCTCCACAATTTATATCCATCAATGAGGGTGTGTGACACATCTATTCGGCTTGTGAGCCTAAATTACAAATCTAGCCAACCTTGCACATGTGTGGAAAATAAAATCAAATATATGTTCTGCTCATCCAAACAAAATGATCTTTAGATCAATCTTGCACCTCTCCGAAAGAGGAATCCAACAAAAATACAATCATTATCATATGAGCAGTGCAACATGGAGTTTGGACCTAGTTACCCAAAATTAAAACTCTATCTCAACTAGGGAGAACTCCATCTATTCACCTGTGCTATCCTGTCATCAGTACCATCGTGTACTATCATCATCATCATCTTGCAAATCCTGTATCATCCTGATGTAACATGCTTTTCCGGCTCTAAGGGCAAACAAACGAAAGTGAGTCACAAAGACATCACACTCCGCTGACCCTAAGTCAACTTAGAGGGTAAAACCTCAATAGACTCAAGAGAGTCACATACTAATCCGAAGTTAGTTTACTAACCCGAAGACAGTTTAGAGGTAAGAACCTCATCGGACTTGATCCCAGATCAAGGTGTTGGACACAACCCATCCTAGACATAGGGAGTACGGCAATCTCCGATGCGTCCATCGGTCTTGCTATTGGTCTCTATCCACATTTCCCACCTCATTGGCCAAATGAGAGGTACTTTCCATGAGTCTAAAACTCCATGGGTAGGATGCATGAGGGGCATCAATAAAAGATTAAGAATCGTAGTATTAAATACATACCATTCCCCGAGAAGTCCTCCAAGAGAAATGAGGACGAGCTCTCGATCAGCTACTTCTTCTCCTATGACAAGTAGATCATTCCTGATTTATGTGAGCCTCATAAACTATGATTGGATGGATTCATCTTTCCCCTTCTTGATATTCCTCAACTTGTTCTTGAAGAAAAGAACTTGATTAGCATTTCTAGCCCTGAACATGCTAACCAACTTATCATACATCTCTTTAGATGTGCCCAGCTCAGAGATGTCAGCAACCAAGTGCTTATGTATTGAATCCCTGATAATCGTCTTTGTTTTGATTTCCCCTTTTCTATACTTCGTCTTTGTGGCAGCCGGTGCATTTGATGAAGGCTCATGGATCATCCCCTGCACATAATCCATGACATCTTGATATTCCAAAACCAAATCCAAAGACATCTTCCATGCATGATAATCAAACTTGTCAGTCAACATATCATCAGACTTAGAACCCTTGTATGTCGAGGCCATTGATCCTTGACAAGACTTCTTCTTCGGTGATTTCTTTTCACACTATATTGGGCTTTGTCTTCACCTTAGCTCTGATACCATGTTAAATTTAGCTAACCATGGTATGTTCTTTGCTTAAATGCAACTTTACTTCAATCTTCTTTAAGGCCCAATCAGATTTAGTAATCAAAAAAACTTGAAAGTACGGTCTCCCTCTCTCTCTCGGAGGGTTGACCTTCGTCAATCCTTTTGGCTATTGATATTGTCTTTTGTACCTGTTGTCAACTACTACCAGCTTTGGCCCTCTCGATGAGGTTTTGAACTCGATAGGCCTTACGGCTCTCCTTGATGTTGATTGCACCCTAATGATAATGAAAAGACTGCATGCCCAAGGATGAACCAGAAGACATTTGTACCATCAAATATCATCAATTCAACAGAGTTTTTGAACTCTACCTCTATTTCTCATCATCTTTCTCTTGTACCCAGATTCCATGCCCTACGGGTAATTATAATAAGTGATGATAGTAATGATGAATTTGAGTCAGTATTGAGTTTGTAACAGGCCTAGGTAGCTTGGGACCTTGCCAAAAAGTGAGTATTACTCTGAGAGGTTTTTTTTTCTCGGTTAATAATCATCTCCCTACCAGGACTTAATAATTAATTGAGTTTTTTCCTCCAATTTTACCCCAAAGCCAGAGTACCGCTTGATGGTGAGGCCTTGGATGAGTCCTAGCGTCTAGAGTCAATGTATATTACCATACTAGATCACACCAAAAATTTCGTGGAATTTGGTTGGGTCTAGGTAGTGATTTTTTTATTTTTTAGATTTCCCGCAAGTCGAAAATTGCAATAAAAATTGTAATTGAATTGTAATAAGTGTTGACTAGAGAAGTTATATGGAGTATGAGTAATCAAAATTACACCTCTCACCCTCAATTTTTTACTATGACACACTTTGAGGGGTTAAAAATGCATTTTGAACCCTCAAAACCCATTTTTCCTAAGTTTAGTGGAAAATCTGGCAATTAATTAAGCCATAAATCAAATAAATGGAGAAAATTAAATATCCACACATGCTAAATGAGGTGGAAATGAGGTGGAAAATTATGGAGTTAAAGTGAAGTCCCAAGTTGATGTGGACTCCTAAAATCAAGGAAAAGACATGTGCTGAAATAAAATTGAATTTCTGACATTAAATGAGCGCTGCGTATTTGGAAATTCGAATTTGTGAAGTTAGTGCATATTTGGGAGGATTTGGGAGAATATTTGATGGAGATTTTGTGGAAAATTGTCCCCACATGGGTTACCACCCATATACATTTGTAATTCCATCATAAAATTCGAATTTGGCACATAAGAGAAGAAGAAAATGATATCCCTTTGCCAGAATCCGATTTTTACACTTGGCATTGAACTTCACATATCAAATTTGAATTTGCCTTGTGATCTTCTACCTCTCACCACTTGGCATTTGGTTCTTCATTGGGATTTTCTCCCTTCTTTCTATATAATGGAGCAATGGGCTCTCATATTGTATCATGTAATACGAGCTCTTATGCTTGGGGAGGTTCTCCCACTTTGTATACTCATCTTTCAATGAAATAACAAGATTTTGGGGTTCAAATATGAGGTGTTATTCTTCTATGGTTGTGGTATAATTCTTGATAGCGATCTTCATTTTCTATTGGCAATATTGTGTTTATTATTTCCATATGCTTGCAAAATATTTGTTAAAGTAGAGCTATCTTGCACTAATATTTGGTTTTACAGATTTATTCTAGATAGGGAATGTTTTAGTAGACTTTCATATAAATCTCTAAGATTTCTTTCTCATTATATTTTTCTAACCCATGTGGATCTAATGAGTTTATTTGAAGTTGTGTAGAAAAATATCTTTGGATCAAACCTCAAAAGTGAGGGGACATTCTCGAAGGAATCAACCCACTCTTGAGCATGAACATGGAGGAACCCACATTGTGATATCCCAAAGTTTTATCTTTCGATTTGTGTTTGCAGGGTCTCTTGTGTTTGTGTTTGTGTTTGTGATCAAATATATTCTATTCAAATCATTTACTTGAAATATTGTGCTTACATTGATCAAATTTGCTAATAAGAGCATGTTTCTTGACAAGACAGGGATAATAATCATACTCCCTAACCATCGGTCTAGTCCTTGTATACTTGTAAATACTTTTGGCATTTTTCTAATCTTTCTCCACTGATTTTTGGGTCCATTTTGTAGATATTTTTACAGCCTTTTCAAGAAGTATATTATTGCTAACCTTGGTAGGGACTTAGGCTCTCAAGGCTGTAAATCATATCGAAATTCCTTGCAAACTGTCATCGCCTTTTGGAGCAGATTTCATCATCTCAAGAGGCTAGAGTTTCAAGATATTATTCGAGGAGTCTCTCTTGTATTCCATTGCCGTATTTTTGCGAAATATTGTCACTGCTTTCTCAAGAAGGGATTCTAGTGTATAAAAGTCAAATATTTATTGTAAAATCCTTCTCAAAATTGGAGCCTTTCCTCACAATAAAGGAGGCTCTCATCATTGTAACAATAAGTTAATAAAGCGTTGACTTTTCTTGAGGGAGCTTGGAAAGTTTTTCCCATGGTATCTCACCTACTCATTTAGAGGGAGGAAATCTTCTGATCCAGATTTATGCAGGAACACAATAGAATAAACATATAACCATAAATACAAAGATGCAGCGGAAATAACACTTCATTTCATTAATATCAAAGAACTGAAATTTGCTTACAGACAGAATGGAAATAAACTAGCTAGGGCGTTGGTAGCATATCTCTGAGAAGAGATGTGGCGGCTACAGGCCTCTGCACTGAGTTACAATGAGGCTCGAGGGCCTATTATTATTTAGAAACAATGGAAAACCCTAAACATCCAAAACCCTAACCCTGGGAGATGAAGCGCCAAAACTATTTGTCCTGTTTAGGTAAATTGGTGTTTCAACTTTCCGGGGACGTAACTTTGGCATACGATCTCCGTTTGATGCGCTCAATACCTCGTTAGAAAGATCTATCTGAGGAATACAACTTTTGATGTGAGCAACATCGGTCCAGGGACCCATGTTGCTCCCAGTTTTCCCAAAATACGTCGTTTAGGGCCTCAAAACAGCGCCGAAAGTTCAGGACCCGAAAAACTGCTAAAAATAGTAAGTCATGCCGAAACTGAAAAACTGAAAGAGACAATGGTGGGGCCCCAAGTGGAATAGGTGGGTGGCCACCAATATCCACCAGGATCATTCCTCCCACCTTAGGAAGCAATGGTCCCCATTGCGTTGAGTTCCTCCATGAGATGAGGAAACTTCTGTTGAACTTGGTCCCTCGTGAAACACTTGTCTTGGTGCAGGAATTGGCCAGCTTTGACAACCCGATACAGTTGGATCTTACGTTGGCGAGTGTTCTTGATTTTCATGTCCATGAGACAATCTGTGGTGGCATGTTCCATGCAGTCTGGGTTTAACTCTTTTGGTGTGAGTTCTTATGCAATGTCAGATGTGTCCAGTACAGGTGGGAAGTAGGGACGAAGGTGGTCCACATTGAATACTGGGTGCAAACCAAGAAATGGTGGAATACTGAGCTCGAAGGCATTGTTCCCTACAGCCTTGGTGATGGTGTAAGGCCCATATCAGAGCGGGTGAAGCTTGCGGTGGGGTCCAGTGAGGCGCTCCTTCTGCAAATGTAGCCACAATTTGTCACCCACCTGGAAGTTGTGTGGCACCCGATGTTGATCATGTTGTTGCTTGTACTTAGCATTGGCTCTGTCCAATATGTCATGAACCTATTGGCAGATGTGCTGAATGCGCACGATGACGCTGTTTGCTTTGTTAGCGTCAGACTGGACATGAGCCGAATCGGCCTAAGTAGCTGCAAATGGCATGGCTATGTCAATGGGACATAGTGGCTGGAATCCCAAGCCCACCTGAAAGGGGCTGTGACCAGTTGAGTTGTGGAGAGCCTGGTTATAACTGTGTTGTACATAAGGGAGGCTCTCATCCCATGTGTGTAGATGCTTTGAATTGTACATGCGCAGAATGTGTACAATCATCTTGTTGATGACCTCTGTCTGGCCATCAGTTTGGGGATGGAAAGTTGTAGACTTGGTGAGCTTGGTGTCGAGCATTGACCAGAGGCTGAACCAAAATGTGCTAAGGAATCTGTTGTCCCGATCTGATATGATAGACTGTGGGATCCCAAAGTGCACCCACACTCGTTCAAAGAAGAGTTTAGCACTAGCTTCTCCTGTGATATTCTTCTTGCAGGCCGCCATAATTGCCATCTTCAAGAATCTATCGACGACCACGAAAATACAGTCGTTTCCATGCTTAGTAGAAGGAAGGCTCGACATGTAATCCATGGAGATGGATTCCCAAGGTCAACTAAGGGTAGGTAGCGAAGTATAGAGGCTTTGCTTCTTGATGGTCAGTTTGGCAATGGCGCAAGCAGTGCAGGATCTGATGTACTTCCCGACATCCTGTTGAAGGTTCGGCTAATAGAAATACTTTTGCAGAAATGCCACTATTTTCTCGACCCCGAAATGCCCAGTGACTCGACTGTAGTGTGCTTCCCAGATCATCTTGGCACACTCGCTTGAAGGAACACAAAGGTGTCCCAGGTGACATAAAAGTGCATCATGGAGGTGAAATTTGGAACTTGCATACCCCCCAAGAGTGCCTTGTATGTGTGTCCAAATTCTGGGTCGCTCTAGTAGAGAAGCAGACAATCAGAAGTCTCGTGCCCACAAGAGTTGAGAACGATGGTGAGCACCACAATCGATGGTCGGCTAAGGCAGTCTGCAACATTATTGATGCTACCGTTCTTGTACTTGATGTTCAAATGAAACTGTTGCAGATATGTGGACCACTTCTGATGGCGATCGTTCTGCAACTTCCCTTGTGTCTGTATGAACTGCAGGGGTCGGTGGTCTGTGTGGATGATTGTTTCCTTCCCCAATATATAATGCTTCCATTGTCGACAAGCTTGCACAATGTAATACATTTCTTTGTCATAAGTGGGATACTTGCGAACTGTGTCGGACAATGTCTCACTGTGATATGCCACTGGATGTCCCTGTTGAGTAAGAACTACCCCAATAGCATTGTCAGAGGCATCTGTCTCGATCTCAAATGGTTGTTGCAAGTCTGGTAATGTGAGCACTGGGGCAGAACAGAGGCGATTTTTCAATTCTGTGAACGCCTTCTGTTGAGATTCCAACCAAAAGAATTTTTCTCTCGCTCCTCCCTTGGTGACTTGACTCAAGGGCCAAGTGATATGAGAGAATCCCAACACGAACCTGCAGTAGAAATTAGCAAGACCCAGAAAGCTTTGAAGCTCTATTATAGTGGTTGGGGCTAGCCAATCCCGAATGACTTGGATCTTGGTTGGATCCACATGCACCCCTGTTTCATCAAGAAATGGAGGACTTGTCAGATGTGGTGGAGGTGATCTTCCCAAGTCTGGCTAAAGATCAGAATGTCATCCAAGTACACCACTACAAATGAGTTGGTGAATGGCCGCAAGATGTCCTCCATCAACCTCATGAACGTTGCGGGAGCATTCGTCAACCCAAAAGGCATGATCAGCCATTCGAAAAAGCCCTCCTTGGCTTTGAAGGCAGTCTCATGGTTGCTTGGGAGGAGCGGGAGCGGGGAGCGGGAGCGAGAGCGGGAGTGGGAACGCCATTTTCAAAAGCTCCCGGTCCGGAGCGTTTCGGGGAGCATATATATATATATATATATATATATATATATATATATATATATATATTGATGCATATATGTCAACAAAAGCATGTAGAATGATCAATTAGACATAAAAAACAAAAAAACATAGATTGAATCATATAACATCAATCATCTAGAAGTTATAATCTTTATCAACCACGCCCACAAGTTGGAAGCACACAACATATTGACTCTTGAGTCTCGCGAATCATCAATATTAAGGTTTCAAGCTTTCAAAATTCAATATATAACATTTATCATCATTGATTTCAAATTTCAATATCTAACATTTATCATCATTGATTCATGGATTTCAAAATTCAATATACATTTATCGTCATTGATATATAACATTTATCATCATTGATTCATTGATTTCAATATTCAATATATACAATTTATCATCATTGATATATAACATTTATCATCATTGATTCATTGATCACCATATAACTTTGATGAAGCATCATATTCATAATTCATAATGACTTGTAAACTTATAAATGCCAACTTCAAAGTTTCACCTTTCAAATTCAAACTTCAAACTTAAATTGTCATTAAATATATGAAAGAGTCAAGTTTCAACTGTTCAACTGTCAACAGTTATAAAAGATAAAAACTACTAAAAAATAGAAAAGACTAGTAAACAACAAATCTATTTTATCTATTGGCTGGCCCCTTGCCACGCCCACGAAAAATGTCTAATTTGTGCGAGCCACGAGGAAATGATGGTCTTCTAGTACTCTCAGGAGTACCACGTCCACGACCATGACTAGAAGGTGGAGGTTGAATCTGCAAAGGAACAATAGTTGGATATCGAGGACTGGCACTGGCACCCGCACCTGCACTGCTACTGGACGGTGGGACTGGCCCTGTGTGTGGCGATGCTGCTGATGCTTCATCATCATCCCTAAAAAGTTCTACTTCCAATTCTTCCATATGTACCATGTCGTCCTCCAAATTATCATCCTCTGGGTTGTTGTCCCAGACTCTGTATGATTGATCCTCATATGCCCGATCACAGTAATGGCTCAACAACCTCAAGTTGTAATGCACATAAACCAAGCTTTCAGCTCAGTTTTCATTCAGCCTGTTTCTTCTCACATTATGTATGAAGCTGTAGGTGCTCCAACACCTCTCTGCAGAAGAAGTATTCACAACCTGTGAGAGAACATTTTTTGCCAACTTTGGCAAAAGTCCCACGCCGCCATATGCTTCCCACCATATGAGAGCATCAAATCTGTCTCTGTCTTCCATTGCATGGAAAGAACCAAAGTTAGCAGTGCAACTGAAGTATTTTCCTAATTCAAGGCGCAATCTAGCACACTCCTCCCTGTCGGGTACCAACTTGTCTAATGCCTTCATGTATCCCTGTTGTACCTCTGGATCTGTGTGAGGTTTGATCCTAACCCCACCTCCAGGTGCAGGGTGGCCCAACCAAGATGGAGAGTAGTATTTTGGCATAAGGATATATGCCAAGGCATGTAGTGGAACATTGAGTTTATTCCACCGTGCACACACACAATCGTCAATCATTGCATACAAGTTGGGATCATTATCCTTAACAACATCTTTTATTTCGCCCAACATGCTATCCATCTTCTCATAAACCTCCCCAATCACTGGTTTATCTGTATCTGCAAACCGAATCATGTGATAAATGGGCTTGGTGAAGTTCAAAATTTCCCTCACACGTGCCCAAAACAAAGGGTCAAGGGCGGTCTCCTCCACATGTTCAAAACCTTGCTTGTCAACTGTTGTCGCTGCCCTGTCCTTTAATACCTGCTAGTGTGGGCTTGATACCATTGCAGCCAATGACTCTCTTACCTTCAAAAGGCGCCTGAAGGTGAGGTAATAGCTAGCAAATCTAGTCTTTGCTATCTTCAACAACTTCAATTTGGAGTGAGTACGGAAAAGCCCATGGGTATTGCTATGATTTGTAATAAATTTTATCATTTTTTACCTCTCTTGTACAATTCACCAAGCCATTTGAATTGAGGTTGTTTGTTTTTAATGATATCATGCATCAAAAGGTTCATTGTGTGAACCAAACACCTAGACCAAAATATGTTGGGGTATTTATCCTCAATAATTGCTCCTGCTGCCTTACAGTTAGCAGCATTATCAGTGATGACTTGTATGACATTGTATGGCCCAGTCTTTTCAATTATTGCAAGTAATGGTTCTGCAATGTTAATGTCGGTCTTGAATTTGTCTGAATAATCATATGCTGACAGGAAGATTGCACCACTAATTGACGAAGCCAAAACACTTATCAATGGCTTTCCTTTTACATTGGTCCATCCATCAGAGACAATGGACACCCCATGCTCATTCCACGAATTTGTCATTCTAGCCAAAGAATGGTTTATTTTAGCTTTTTCATGATCAAGACCCACGGTTCTGGCCTTGTCATACCCAGGGCTCCTGTATCCTTTGGGGGCATCATTAATGGCAGAAACCATTTCATGCCAATAAGGTGAGCAAAGAACATTGAATGGCACCCCACATGCATATAGAAACCAGAAAATTTTTGAATCCACATCATTCCTACACCCTTCGTCAAGGAAATCGGATATGGTTCTACGCCTTAATCCAGTTGTGCCACTGCCTCCATAACCACTGCCAGAGGTGGAAGTTGATGCACTTCTTTGTCCATGATGTGATGCACCTGATGGTGTATAAGAATCAATGAAACCACTAGATCTTTTAGATCTCTGTAGGGCAGCCTCCTCTTCCTTTCTATATTTCTCTCTCTATTGCTGGCACACTAACACAAATTTTGATTCCTAGATTTTTGTCTCCATCCCCTGGCATTTTCCCACAAAGGTGCCTTCTCGCACAGGTGTATGAACCATGGTATTATTTATTGCAATGGGGTAAAGAAATTTAGTGGTTCCACCACCTTTCCCTCCTTCCTACCTCTGAACATATTTCCACAAAGGTGTTTGAGTTTGTTCTTGTCTAGTTGGGGTATCTGTGGCCTCATGTTCTCCACTCCCCCCTTCCTCCTCAGCATAATCCTCTTTCTCTTCAGGATTTTCATCAAAACCACCATAACCCACTTCTTCATCCTCCTCTTCTCTAATGTGCTTCTTTCTTCTACTCTCCAACACCATTATTACAAAGAAAGGAACCAGCATGATGAAAATCCCTAGCCTAGTAGCCATATAGCCATGATGCTTCAAGTTTCAAGTTTCAAATTTCTAGCCTGCAACAAAAATGGAGAAATGCCAAATGGGAATAAGAAATGCAACATAGAAAAAAAACAATTCAATTTTTAAGTTTTCAACGCAATAAAATGCAACATTCAGAAAAAATAAAAAATAAAAAATAAAACAAGTTTTCATTTTTGAACAACTTAGAAATTCATTCTAGAAAATACAAAACTAGATTAGAAGACCTACCTCTTTCTTGCAATCCTCCTCTTGCTCTCTTGCAGCTTGCTCCTTGCTCTCTCCAAGCTCTCTTCTTGCTCTCACTCACTCAACTAAAACAATAACACAAAATGAGGGGAGGGTGGACTTTTATTTACCCAACCCTCCTCCCTCCCTCTCCAAAAAAAAAACGAATTTTTTAAGGAATTTTTTTCACACCGCCTGGGAGCGTTTCTTTTGCCGGGGAGCATTCGGGAGCGAACGCTCCCTGACCACTTCCGGCATTTTAAAAATACTCCCAAAGCATTTTTTTAATGCTGGAAGCGCTCAGGGAGCGTTCGCTCCCGAGCGCTCCCTGAAATGCTCCCGAAAAGGCAGGGAGCGTTTTTAGAGGCTCGGAAGCGCGCTCCCGAAAATGCTACCCTCAGGAAGCGTTTCCGGGAGCGCGTTTCTGAGCGCTCCCAAAACACTCCCGAACGGAGCGCATTTTGGGAGCGGGAACGGGGGGGGTGAAGCTTCCCCGCAAACTTGAGCAACCTTCCACACATCAGAGGGTTTGATTGCTACCTGGTGATACCCAAACTTCAAGTCGATCTTGCTGAAATATTTTTCCCCTTTGAGTTGGTCCAGAAGGTCATCAATCCATGGGATCGGGTACCTATTTCGGACAGTGATCTTGTTCAGCGCCCGATAGTCAATACAGAGTCTCCATGTCCCATCCTTCTTCTGTACCAACACGATCGAGCTCCCACAGGGTGATGAATTTGGCCGAATGTGACCTTTCTACAACAACTCCTGAATCTGCCTCTTGATTTCATCGTTCTCTAGAACAGAGAGTCGATAGATCGGTCCATTGGGTAGTGGCGCACCTGGGGTCAGATCAATGGGGTGCTTGACCTGACAGTGCAGAAGAACCCCTGTGGATGAAGTGAAGATGTCCCCGTATTCCTCCATCGCCTTGTCCATTTGTTGTTGTCGTGTAGAGGAGCCCTGCCTGGAGGTCGCGGCCACAATCTTCTTCTTGCCCTCGGGGCGGATCATTAGGAAAACGAATTTCCTGGTTTGGGAAATGAGCTTACTGCATTGTTTTGCAGTAACAAAATAGATAGCGGCAGGCGGTGGTACTTCTGGTATCCTGTACAACTTATTTCCCAAAGTAACAATAACAACGCGAGGCCAGGACTCATAAACAGCATGTCTCTTCCACAAGTATGGTTGGCCTAATAATACATCAGAGACATCAAGAGGAGCAATGTCACATAATACCTTATCTGTGAAGAGCTTGACGCTATAGGGAAGGTGGCACTGCTGGCTGACGCGGAGATCATGTCCTTGGTGAAGCCACCTGATGGTGTATGGATGTGGATGGGCTATGGTCGGCAAGCCCAACCGCTTCACGACGTCTGCTGAAATGAGGTTCTTTTAGCTCCCATTGTCGACAATGAACTATACCGGGGAGCCCTTTACCCACATCTGGGAGTAGAAGAGACGTTCCTCCTCCTCTGGATCTTCCGGTTCCTCCTTCTGGATCTTCGCAGTGGCAACAGTGACGTTGGGCTCCGCATCAATAATCTGTTTCACTTTGTCATTTCCCTTGTCAGGTTCTGATTCAGAGTCGGAGCATGCATCTAACTCAGAAGCCCTCATCTCAGCCACCAGTGACTGCTTGGCCCGACACTCACTTATGTTGTGAATGGAGCTCTTATGGAACTCACACCACTTTCCCGTGTCCTTTTTTGGCTTTTTAGAGTTGTTCTTTGCGTGTGACTTTGACAAATTGTCTTGGGCCGCCATGCCTTGGCTCTGTTCTTTGTTCTGTCATTTGGGAGCAACTTTCCCTTGCTTTTGATTCGCAGATCCAAAGTCTCGCTTCTTCTGTTTGAATTTCTGCTCAATCTTGGCAGCATACCGGTATGTCGTACTAAGCGAGGAGATGTCGAGGAACTCCATTTCCTCCTGAATGTATTTGTGCAGCAAAAGCGATACTTTAGCACCAGATGTTTCTCTGAATCTTTGATACCCAACTTTGTGCGCAAGGTATGGAACAGATTCGTCAGCTCATGCACATCTTGATCCCTTTGTTGTCGCAATGTCGTCCATTGTATGTACTTGTCCTCATAGCTCCCCATAGGATAATATTGTTCCTTGATGGCGTCTCGGAAAGAATTCCAAGTGGGTACGGCTGAGAACAGAGAGGGTTTTGTCTCGTCCTTTTTCTCACAGTAGGTTTCCCACCAGTCCTTGACATGGGGGTAACTTTAAGGAGTGCAAAAATAATCTTCTCCCAGTTGGAAAAGTCATGAACCGAGAAATATCCTTCTAATAGATTCAACCATCTATCTACGGCATCTGCATCTATTTGACCCTCAAACATGGGAATGTCAAAATTTACTTGTACCTTTGTTAGAGTCGGTCTGGTTATACCACCGTCAGAGATCAAAAACTGTTTTGTTGCATTTCATTTTAGGTGTCTCGTTCAATCAATCAGTTGCATTCCATTAGAAGCATAGATTGTCTGACGGAAGGGCCTTGTCTCTCGTTTTCCCTCATGTCATGTATCTGCTGGCTTGTGTCTGATCATTAAAGTTCATCAAAATTCATCAAGGTCAATTTTACAGTCATTCATAGTCGTAGATGGTCTTTTGGTCAGCAAAGAGTCTTTTCGGTCATTAGGTCTAGGGTTTCATCTTCAAAAGTCTCAAATAATGCCATGCAGACCATGAGGAGGTTCTAAATAAGTTTTCATTTCAAGATTTTCATCATCAATAATGCTCAAGGATGATTCTTCTTCAAAACTCTGTCTTGAAGAAAAAATCGTCAAATTTATTGTTTGTAATAAATATGTAATGTTTAAAATTTTCCGTCATGAGATACTTCAGATGCAGCCCTGGTCATCCTTTGCCGAAATACAACGCCAACCATCCCTAAAAAAATTGACCAAAAGTTTCATCATTTCAGCCAAAAATCAAAGAGGAAACTTGAAAAACAGAGTTGTATTAAAGGTGAAAAAGTGCAAAGCCAAAAAACATAAGAAAGTGGGTTTTCACAAAGCAAAAATCAAAGCCATGACTATAAGAGATATTTTCAAAAATTCAGATGTCATTTGCAAACAAGAAGTTGTCAAAACACTCAAGAGAAAATCGTGGAAGGCAAAACTGTGTTTTTTGAAGACCAACTGTGTGTTTGAAGTGCGCACGGCGCATTGGGCCAAATCTCAATGTGGAGAATTAAACTGGTGCGACGCATATACCCAGCGCGGCGCACAAGGCCGACAAGCCTTTTCTCATCACTGTTTCATCAGAAACCAAAGCAGCTTAACTCCATTCGCTCTAAGTTCGTTCGTGAGGTTATCAATTGCTTATAACTTGTGCTTGGTATGGTTGAAAGATTGGTTTTGAAGAATTTGAAAGTGTGGAGTTTGAAAATATAAACCCTATACTCATATCAAAATCCGCTCCTTAGGGTTTTAAAATTGGTGGTTTAAAAAAAAAAAAAAAATTTGTGCCAAACATTGCATTTCCTTTCATTGTCATATTATTGCAAAGCCCTTTCTCTATTCCCCTCTGTCCTAAAACCAATTATATCCTTCTTCCCATTTTCCCTATCCTAAAACCCTACCATTCCCTATCATTTTTGCCTTCTCCCATATCATTTGTAGCAAATTCCCAAACCCCATATCCCTAAACATAGTCAAGTGACTGTTTTTGCATTAATTTCACTTGACATACCCCCACTTTTCCCACTGTTCATAATTACCACAGCTCTTCATTTCCCTTTGGCATATTTGGCATTGAAGCAAAAACACCTATTTCTCATTTTCAAACCAATCAAACATACACTTGTTATACACATTGCAGCGCCATGACAGAGACAGATTCATCATATGAGCAAGAATATGAGCAAGACAGTGACTCAACCACAGAGCTAAATGTACCGAGAAGGCCTCATAAAAGTGGCAAGCACGTCAGAGAAGAGCCCACTTTCTTGACTCAATTGCAGGCTTGCCCGCTTGCAATGGCATGCTTTCAGTAGCAGTCATGCTTTCAGTATTGTGAGCTGATTGCTCAGATTTAGCATCATCAGGAATTAGCTCACTTATTTGTCCTACATTTGCGTAATGGTCATGTAAACCTTGCTGAAGTGAACTTCATCTTGACACCAGAAACCATTTCTCAGGCAACCGGGATACCAAACATAGGTGAAGAGTGGAACAAGAGACAACAGCTGAACAGAGCATATTACAAGCCATACATCAGGCTTGGCTATCTGAGGCAGCTCAGCAGGGTATTCCCATTCCGGTTTCTGAAGGAGTCATATGCGCCATTGATGAGACTTATTATCAGGTACTTCAGTTGCGAGGGTAGATTCTCACGCCTTTATGCATACCACATCCGGCTGTTGATACATTTCACGAGAGTACGGATGATGAGCATTCCATATTTCATGTGCCGAAACATAGAGAGGATGACTACCCTTGTGCAGAAGAAGACTCCAGAGCAGCAGCATAACAGCATTTATCATTATGCGCTCATCAAGATCATTGTAGTACATCGGCTTGGATTGCAGGGCATCGCATGGGATGATTTTATTTCCCGTGACCTTTTCACAGCCCCTCAGCCTCCTCCAGAGATTGTTCATGGTGCAGGTGAGCCTTCACATCAGTTTGAGGGTCCTGAGACAGAGCCTATCAGTGCTCCAGTGTGTGTTACATATCAGAGAGGCCCCAGAGCCTTATTTGCAGCAGCACGACGAGTACTATCTCCACTTGGGGTGGAAGGGGTCTCGCCTTCGACATCAGCACAGGTACAGAGATAGGACAGAGGCAAGAGGCCTATGCAAGATGAGCGCCCCTCAAGAGGCCCAGATACTGATTTTATATTGATCGATGTTGATTCGAGCTCTCCCAGCTCAAAGCTGAAAGAAATCATCCAGGAGCAGAAAGTTGAGATCGACACACTGACCGAGAAATTGCAGAGAGCTCAGTGGGTTATAAATTACTTGGAGCAGCGGAATAAACAATTGGAGGATCAGCACACACTCATGGAGTTGCAGAAAATCCGTGAAGACCGGGAATTGGCCCGAAAAAGACCAAGTGACATGACACCGTTTGAGCGGGAGATTTGCCTTACGAGACCCAACATTCATCTTGAGAAGCTATTGGCGAAAGCAAACAAGGACAAGGACATGCTCAGACATATGAAGAACCACTATTGGGCCCGCACACATATTTGCAAAGCGAAGAGGAAGATCCTGAAAGCGAGGCTAAGGAGGGCACTGAAACGGCGAAAAAGGGAAGATAGACTCCGAATCTTGGCCGAAGCTTCTTTGGCTGAGCATGATACTTGATGGGGGTTCTTCACTCCAAATTTCAGCAAATTTGGAGTAAATTTTGTCATTTTTGAAATTTTGGTCGCAAAACAGATTTTTCCGCTCGACGCGTCGCGCCACTTGGCGCGCGCTTATGATTGGGACATTTTCTGGAGAAAAACTTGTTATTTTTGAGTTTGTTATGATAAATTATGCATGCTCAGGAATGGCTGAGAGGTTTCATCAAGTTCTGGGTGGTTTAAAGGGTCAAAAACACCTTGAAAATGGCCTTTCTGCCACCTTTTGCACCAGAAGGAACCAGTCTTGGGAGATTGCAGTTTTGGAGGGGCAAATGACATCCAAATTCAAAAATTCCACTTGGGTTGGATAGTAGACAAACAGGGCTTTCCAACGAGCTATCATGAGCTCAATTTGGACTTCGGGAAGTGCCTCAAAAACAGGCTCAAAGTGGCGCGACGCATTGAGTTTTTGGGCGCGACACATAGAGGACTTTTGCCTATTTTTCACTCAGCAGCTCAGAATTTCGCCCAGTTTTGACTAGTTTTATTTTTTGATGTAACTCTTGATCTATCTTGATGTAATTTCATGATCATGATGTAATTTTGACACATATTTACTTGTTCTAGAGGATTCATTCACTAAAAAGTGAAAATTAAATGAATGAATCAATTTCCTACCATATAGAGGCAAGTTGTTTGATTGCCTAGATTTCAGTTCCTAGTTTAGAATTGGTTGAAACAACTCCTAGAAGGATGACCTCGACCCCTAGAGGCATGGGAAGGGGTTAGACTTGTCTATATATTGTATTTTTTGAGACATTTTCAGGGTTGGACTCTTGGGAATAGTTTGGCACTTCATTGTACATACATTTTTGCATTTTTGGCAAAGGAAAGACCAGAGGTTTTGCAGCGCTTGTTGGGATCCTTGTGGTTCTGAGTTTTGATGATGTTTTTCTCCATGTATTTGTAAGTTCATTAATGTTTTATGTATGCCATTTCCCTTCTCTTGCTTCTGAAATTAAACAAATGAGTAACTAAGGTAGAATTCATTAGTTTGCTGGTGCTCTGCCTTAAACTTTTGTTTAGTTTTGTAATATCCCCAAAGGGAAATAACCAGTAATAAACAGAAATACACCAAACAGATATAGAAAATATAAGGCTGAACCAGATCACTGAACAATTACACATAGTGTGCCATAAAACTAAGCCATTTTATTAATCTGAAAGTACATAGAGAGGAGTACAAGAAAATCAGAGTAAGTGCACCTATCCTTGCCCTAGGCAAGTGGAGACCCTCTCAACAGAATAATGGCTGCAACAATGACAGCGTCCTAGCTGCTCTGAAGGCTGAAGACTGGAAAACAGCTGATCTCAACTCCAAAACCCTCTCCAATGAAAAACGCTGTCTCTGCTAGTGACAGCGCAGAAACAGATGAAGCACTGGGCACCAAAAACTCCAGACAGATAGATCAGCCACTGAAGACTAGAAAAACGCTGTTGAGCCCTCTCACACAAGCCTGCTCCTCAGATCAGCGTCCTACCTGATGGATCTGCCCCCTGAATGCTCAGATCTGCTGGATCTGAAGCCACCAATCAGATCTGCGTCCTATCCCTCCTGATCTGCGTCCTCCTATATCAGATCTGCCACCAAACCTTCAGATCTATGCTGGATCTGACAATATCTCTTCAGATCTGCAGCCTCCAAGGCTGGATCTGATGTTATCTCTTCAGATCTGGGCTAGATCTGTCAATATCTCCTCAGATCTGCAATCTCCCAAGCTGGATCTAGTGCTGTACCTTCAGATCTGCAACATACCAAACCAGATCTGCAAGTATCTGCTCAGATCTACCCTCTCCAAGGCTAGATCTATCAATATG